>VXBZ01008838.1:216847-443351 GCA_013399135.1 Heliornis fulica | reverse complement strand
AGCGACACTGGCCGAGCGGCCCGTCCCGCCGGTAGAGAGACCCTGATGGGGGCGGCTGGCGGCGTGCGCCCGGGTCCGAGCGGGCAACTTCTGCAGGAGGGAGAAGCAGCAGTGTGGCTGTCGGGCTCACGCACAAGTGACCTATATTTAACGAAGTGCCTTTTTGCGTGGTGTTGTGTTTTTTTCCCCAAGGAGATGTTGCTAGCAGAAGCCTAGCTTCGGCTGTCTTGACAGGAGCCCGCTTGCACTGTTTGTGCTGAATACCTGCACCCCAAATCTCTGACTGGTGCGCCAGGTTTTCCGTCCTGTGGGTGGGAAGGTGGTTATGCACAGGCTGTGATTTCATCCTTTATGAAGAGACACCGTTGTGTGGAGGTTGAAGTTGACCAAGTAGGAAACAGCCAAAGTGTGAAGTAACTTTTTGGTTGGTTAGCACTTAGAGGAAGACCTAGAATGGTAAGGGTTTTCCTGGGACTTTTTTTTTTTACTGTTCAGAACCTTTTGTGAGTAGGAAGGAATGGTTGCACAAGAGAAGGGGAAGATGGAGAATAATTTTATGTGGCACTGGAAGTAGCTGTTGGTGTTTTAAGAGTTTATCGATCTTAGACGTGGGCATCTTCTTGTCAGGAAGGGAAGGGAGCTCTTTAGAGGTTTGTTTCTTCTTACAAACAGAAAACTCTTGCATTAAAACATTTGTGGACTGGAAAGGTGCGCCACGTGTCGTGAAGAGCAAAGTGTATGCAGTATTGTATATCTGAGGCTAGCCAAAAAGGGAGAGAGTTTTTGCTGGTAAGAAAGCCCGAGGGGCAGTTACTGGTAGGCATAGATGAGGTAAGAACGGAGATGCTGCATAAGTACAGTAATGTTCCTGTCTGGAAAGTGCCTTTTGGTTTTCATCCTTCAACCCTGGAGTATCGCTGGTTAGACCAAACTTTTATTCTTCCTCCCAATTTAATTTCTGGGTAACAGTTTAAGAAATCTGGATCATCTCAAAGAGTGGAGTTGTTTGCATAACGTATGATGCACCGTTGAATGCAGTTGAATAACCGCATGTGTGGTGCACACGTGTATGGTTCCACTAATGAGAATATAAATATTAGGGCTTTGTGGCTGTAAATAAAAGGAGAAGCCATCTAATCAACGTTCACTTGTCCATGCTAGCTGGGATAGTGATGGCACTCTGAGCATCTGTATCTGTACTGGTGTTCTAGTACCAGGCATTAAGTTATTGTGATGCATAAAACAACCAGCATGAGGAGAACTTACATTGGAATGCATCAACTATATGTAGCTACATATAGAAGTAAAAATACATCTTTTTATATATTCTGTGTATATAATAGCATATCTAATTCTGACTCTCAGGTACGTGAAGATCACTGTTGCATATACATAAGGCATATCAGTATTCTCCATAAATTCAGATGCCTGCGTGGGCCTAAATGATGATAAATGTGTAATGCAGAACGAGTTAATAATGTGAGACAGTGTATTTCAGATCATTAGTTTATGTTAATTGAAACATTACAGGCATTATCGTTTGACTGATGAAGTTTGAGATCAGTCTCCAGCATCTTAGACTTGGTACAAGAAAACTCCTGGAAGTAGAAAGAAATGGGTGCTCAAGATGAGGCACCATTGTATTAGGTTTGGTAAGGTTAAAACTATTGAGCAGTAGCTTACCCTAAGAATTTAGAACTGACACATTGTCTCTTGTTTGGTTTTTTTTTTTTTCCAAGTAGGTAAAATACCATTTTTTTCTGCATAGGACATTTAAGGTCAGACTTGTACAGATGAGCCCTTGTTAGTTCTCTGTGCCCTGAAAGTACCGTGTCTTTTTAAAGGGTAGGGAAGAGAAGTTACCTGTCTGATTTTCTTGACCAAAGTAGAGTTCTCTTTCACAGCTGCTCTGCAGTACTCTGTTGGCTGCTGCCTTTCTACCCAGAACTAGTTGCGTTCTGTGATGCTCCCTAAAATAATTTGGAATGCTTTTAGGATATGATGTCCCAAAAAGAAGTAAATGTTTACTGAAATACTAGAGAGGTATCTTAAAAGTAATTTAACTCTGTATAGTCTGAAAGAGAAATGGAGTGTGAAAAACTTCATGCCTGCCCAACAAATTTGTGTCAGCTGGCATCACTGTTGGGTTTAACTTGAGTGGTTTTGGGAAAGTTTTTTTTCTGTCTGGTTTCTAATAGTTTAAAACAGCTCCTTGCAAGTGAACTGCCAGGTACAGAACACAAATACTTCTAGGAGTTCAGAGATGAATTCTTCTGCAGATTGGTTCTGTGGTAACCGTGAAATTCTTCAATGGCACCAAGCTAGTATCAGCTGCTCGTTAAAGGCACTGGTGCCAGAACAGTGGTGCATCGCTTGGTGCATCGCTTGCTGGGAATTCAACCCTGTAGTGAAATGATTCATACATACACATTTCTTTTCTCAGTTGACAGCTATTTTTAAGAATAGCTGTCTTGCCTAGAAAGTTGATATCTAAGCAAAGGCAGCCTAGATACCTAAAAATTTCTTTCCCACCAAACAATCTTATTTTTGCCAGGCTTCTAATATGTACACTAAAATATTTAAGTAGCATTAATTTTAATTGATTCTTGCTAAATCTCAGATGCCAATTCATCATTATAAAGGGTTTGTGACATTTTGGAGGTGCTGTCAGGAAGTTGTCAGCAAATTTTTATGCAAGCCAAGGTGATGCGTTGGAAGTAAGCGAAGCAATTTCTAATAATAATGGTTAGTGATAGCTAAGTGATAGCAGATTACCTGAATAACTTCTTGAAATGGACGGGGTTCATTCATACATTACTCCTCTCTGTATGTATATAGGTGTGCAGAAACAGTCAGTCTTGTGATGAAATGATGACAGGTGTCCAGTGTACTTTTTCTCTGTGCTGCACAGGCAGAACATTCCAGTAAAGGAAAGCTATTGACATTTTCTTTTTCTGCTGTGTTCTTCTGAACCTTGTATTTGAAAGAGAAATTTCAGTTATTATTCCTCGAGAGGAGTTTTATTTGCTTACTCCTGAGACTGTCAGTTGAGTAATAGTAACTGTAAGGGGACTGGAGTAGAATGAACCCTTGCAGGTGAATAAGAGTGATCATGACATTACAGGGTATTCTGTATTTCATGCTGGCAAAACATCTCTCTATCCATTATCTGTATTTATTTAATATATGCATTTCTGTAGCGTGTGTCTTGATTTAGCATATTTGGAATATGCTAAATGTAGATGGATTTCACTGAACACTTTTCCTTATTGTTTAGTTAAGCAGTGGAATTTGCAAGTACCCATATCGCCATTCATTATCACTCAGCATAATAATGGGCAAATTTAATCTTACTGATTAAGATTATTTTGGTCACAAGGGAATGAAAATGAATCATTTTCTTGATGTTGTGCTGTGTCTTGTTATTCGCATCTGCCTTTTTTTTTCTCTAAAATCCTACTACAGACAGCCTTCTGACCTTTTAAACTCTGTTTGGATGATCCTGCTCTACATGAAACTTTCCTTTCAGATAGGAGACAGAAACCAAGAAGAATATAAATGCAATTTCTCTTATTGCCAATGCAGAGTTTTCTTAGATTTGAAGTAAGTTCTCTTTGTGCCAAATGGTTGACTTTTCCAGAATAAAATCAGGGCGTGTGCAGACAGTCCTCTGGTTAATATATTGGCATTCCCAGAACCCACGATAACTTAGGCAGGTTGCCAGACACCACTTAATGAGGATGCCGAATGTCTGGCACAAATCAGCATGAAAACCAGTGAAGAAGCTGGGGCTGGAAGTGTGTGTGGTGGGGAGAGGCCTGGGAAGGCAAGACATCCACACCTGTAATTTGTTTGTAATGCCTGTGTGTTACAGAGAAACCCATCAGAAATCCTTACCGCTGGATGTTGAAAACTCATTGGGTGCAGGGTTCTGGGCTCTCCATACAGAGGCATCTGGGTGCTCGTAGAAATACAGCTTTAGTGTGGAAGCACTTGATGAGTTAGAAGGGGTTAGTTTCTGAGGGGAGCACCAAAAGTGGATGGGAAATGATAGCGCTTTTCTGTTTTATTATCTGCTGAAACTGAAGAGCATTTGGAAATGTTGTTAGACGCTTTAGGGGACAATGGAAGTCTGTGATTGCCAGCATCCGTGCAGAAAGGCTGTTAAAGTTACATGGCGGGGATAAATAAACTACTGCTGCTACAACACTTGGCTCAGCATAAACCTGCGGTGCTTTGCTCTGCCTGATGCCACCGCGCTCAGGTGTTGCTGCATGTTAAGGAGAATTGCAGGTGTAACAGACTCTCTGATGGCTACGTGACTGTTAAGAAAATCAGCCATGCGCCAAGCTGAGGCTTTTTTCCATTAGAATGCCCTTAGAACATACTGTTTCGTGTTGAAGCAAATGTCTCCTCTTAGAGGTTGAAACTGATTAAGCAAACATAGTTATATTCTGAACTCGACATTATTTCAGACATTTAAAGCACAAACATCTTCATCATTTTTCCCAGCTTTAGTCTCTCCCCTACCCAGCCAAAAAAAATTTATAAATAGACATTTGGTTGGTAGGCATGACTGGAAAAAAACAGATTTTTTTTAAAATCCAAAATAATTTAAATCTGAGGGTTTTTTTGTACATGGCTGAGTTTGGAAATATGTGAACTTGTTACCTGCTTTTCAGTATGAGTTTTGTGTATCTTACAGTTTTGGAGAACTATTCCTCTTCAGAGGACTTTTGCTCACTAGAATAATGGCACCTACTTGATGTGTACTTTTGGGTAGGACTAAACTGTTAGATCTGTACATTCCAGTTCCATTTTACTGAGACGAGATGATAAATGAAAATATTAGAGTCCCTGGATTTTAAAGCTGGTTACATTACAAAAGGGCAAGTGTGTTTTGACAGTTATATGGGGATCTTTGCGAAGTTTTATCTGTGTTGACACTGACTCCCTAGCTGTCTGTAGGACAGGGAAAACAAGTGGTGAAAGCGGTGGACATTGTACCCACGTTTTTAAACTGAGCGTGTGTTTAGGGTTAGTTTGAAAGGCAGGACAATTATCTCCTAGAAAAAAAAAAAGCCACTTGAGTGCTGCACGTGAGAACGGAGGGCGTTGATGAAATGTCTGTAGGAATTTCCTTGTGTTTCCATCTCCCAGTGCTCTTGATTTCTTCCATGCAAAACACCCTGATACTCTTTTTTTTATTTTTTTTTTTTCCAAAATTGATAATAAATCTGCTTCTGGAAAAATGTAGTCACAATATTGAACTTTCTATTGCCTGTAAAAGATGAGTTTGGAGATTTCCATTCTTTTAGTATTCAGTGTTTCATTTTGTTTTCTGCGTTCTGAAATTGGCTGTAAAAGGTATACTGGCTTTTAGGGAAGATGTGCTTTTTTTGGAATGTGTGATAACATCTTGAGGTTTGAATGTATCTCTCTTAATCTTTAACCACTGAATGTATTTAGAGGACAGTACAAAATTCTGCTAGAGTTTCCTTTAGAACAAATGGTAGTACTTAATAAAGTAGATTCTAAACTCTCCCACACTGAGAGAAGACTGGAAACTGTTTTCTTCTGGATAAACACTGATTTTTACTCAAAATTCTAAAATAAGAATTGACTTATCTTCCTAGCATGATCTAGCATATGTTGGGTTAAGGCTACTGTGCTTTGTCTTTAATTTTCAGCATCCAGTGCTTGCAAACATCTACAAAGAGTAGGTTTTTTAAATGCAACTTCCACTCCTCTTGATTTCAAAGACTATTAGAAGGAAAATGTGTGGTGATTTTTTTAAAATTATCTCTTTATGTTGTGTAGCTGAGCCTGTTGTTTAGGTTTCTCACACTTGTAACCTGCTTGTTCTCCCTTTCATTGAGGAAAAGGAGGGGGCAGTCTGTGACTGAGATATGAAGCAGTCTCTTTAAGAACCTTCCTCTTCCACTGAGACTTCTGTGAAATTTTTACTGTGTGTAAATTAAGAGTAGTCCATTATTGCTTTGGACTTGTAAACACCTTTAAACATTCCGTTAGGTGTTAATGACACATGAAGCAAGAATTAATATGAATGTTCTAGTTCTGTATCTAGCAGAGATGTACTCTAAGTAATTGCCTAAGCGTAGCAGCCTTTCTTAAATTATTTGGGTGTAAATGGTATTGCTTCATTTTCTGGTTTCATCTAACCATTAGTTATTGAGTCAAACGATGATTTGTCACCTCTGTTATTTAGAATTTCAGCTGCATGTTTGCCATGGTTTGCTTGGGATTTTCACAGGACAAAAGAGGGTGGCCTGGGTTCTTCCCTGTTGGTCAGAGCTGAGGAGCATAGCAGGAGGTGTGGGAGAGGTGATGTGAGGAACGCTTATAAATAACCCAGCTTGATCTGCATAGCTGCTGAACTGGTGCCTTCTCTGAAATACATAATTGGTGTTGTGTTCTTCTCTTATAATTTCACCTTAATGGATGACTGGTTTTGTAGGTTTTACTTGACTAGTGTTAAGCAAAATGAAATTGAAAGTCTGTAAAAATCCGTGTAGATAAGACACCATGCTACTAAATTCAGGGTTGAATCTGGTCATACAAAAGCTAGATTTGGGCTGACTAATAGCCTCTGTCGGCTGGTGCAGTTCATGTGTCGATGTTCTGGTTTACAAAAGGTTTGTGTTGACTGTAATTCCTCACTGAAGTTGTATGAGTAGTGGAAGTGGGGAGAAAGGGGTTTCTGTGAATATTTCTGGCATTGGATGTTTTCTGTATTCGGGACCGTTTCATGTTCTTCTCTGATTGTTTTAGTAACCTTCTTAGCAGATTTTTTTAGAAACAGCACGGTTGAGATGAACTTTTTGTAAGTACCCAATTTGTCACTTCAAACCTATTAAAATATGAGCTATCTGTAATTAATTGGGAAGCCGAAGATGTGATCCATCTACCCAATGAATGCAGCTTGCAAAATGCTGAATACAGGTAGTTTGCTGCCTACTTTCACATAGCTTATAGTAATAATTAAAAAAAAACCACAAACTACCATCTGTTGATGAACAGAAATACTGCCAATGTTTGTCAAATGTGTGCTTTATCTGACCTGTTCCGCTCAGCACCTTATGGCAAAGCTTTTTACAAATATCTTTATTCTTACAGTGCCTTATTAGATTGATAACAACAGTGGTATCACTTTTCAACGAAGGGATTAATGTACCAAGGATTAGAGAGATAAACATCTCTTTAGTTTCAAGAGGAAGTCACCTGCAGTGGGTACAGAGATGAGGTTTCTAACTCTCAGCTGCAGGTAAAAATCACTGTCCTGTTCTAATGATCTTTACAGCCCTTTGAAAATGAGTGAGGTAACGTAAGTTTCTACAGCAGAAATCTCAGGTAGTCTGTGTAGATTGATCTCCTTTTTTCATAGATGGTGGCTGGGCAAGTAGGTAAATTTTGAGAAAGAACTATTACTGTGCTGATGCCTGTTAGTGCTGATAACACACAGTAATAAGCTAAGAAGCATTTGGTTTATGATGATTCTTTTTAATTTTGTTTGAAATTACTGAAAAGCACTGCAAGAGGAATTAAAAGAAATAGAGAGAGAAAAAAAATAAGAGAGTCTCTTTGAGTTGTAGAGTGGGAGTTAAATGTATAAGATATTCTGAAAGTGCCTTTTGAAATGAGGTGAGTTATCTCTTCAGTTGAATATGCAACCAGCAACAGACTCTTTTTCCCATTCCCCCTTTTCCCCTGGGTATTGTTAGAGGTTGGAGATAAAAGCCTTTAATCATGTCTACATGGAGACACCAAAGCAAATCACGTCAAGTGTCGAATCAAGCTGTATATGTTGAAGTATGTTAAACTTGTGTGTGAATGCTGTGTTGAATATAAAACAGGCTTATATATTTAGCTTGAATCAATCAAAGGTCATTTTACATCTGAAGGAGAACATCATTCAGAGCATAAGTTAAATTACAGTGATCTAAACCCATCCGTGTATGAATGAGAGCCTCTTGACATAGATGCTTACCGTGCTTTAACTATAGTATTTCATACTGTACTTGATTTATCTCAACTTTCCTCTGTGTTGCCTGTTGTGATCAGTTTTCATGATGCTGCTATTAAGAGGCATCTTAGATGTAGCTAATTGAAAACTTTCAAGTGCATGTAATTAAGTACAAAAATGGCAGTTTGTTGAACTCGGGATGGTTCATTGCATGCATTTTAGATTTGTCAGATTTTCACTGAAATTAAAACAATACACAACTTCTCTTCCATTCTTGGTGAACTGTGTTTTTGGCCAGAAGCCTGGTGTTTTCAGGGTCCTCGCCATGGAGCTAAACTGCTAAGGATCCCACTTTGTGACCAGGGACACTGTGTTTCTGGGAGCATGTGGTTGCCTTGAACAGCCTGCATGAGAAATTTGCCACAAAGTCCAGGACTGAAGAAAGTACCCGTGGACCCACCTCAGATCTGGGAACCTCCAGTGATCCTCTGTATCTACATATTGAAACTATCAGTCCTCTAAAGAGTAAAACTAAGGAAAAACCCAGTTCTATTTGGCAGCTGTGAAAGCAAAGCCATCGGTTGGTAGGAGATTAGGAGGTGTTTGGGGTTTGTCTCATTAAGAGACTAATGATACTGAAAAACATCTTGCAGCGCAGAAACTGGGTTCTTCTGAGCTGTGTTTCATTATGCTTTCATGGATGCCAGTTAATATCTCTGTCCTCTCTTTTCGACCTGGAGCTCGTCTGAAGGAGTGCCTCCGGAGAACCAAAACCTCTGTTGCCCAGAGGCTTTCATTTATCCTTTGTTGCGTCAGCGCTGATGACAGAGGTTTGCAAGTCGCACTCCCCCGTGTCTTGCATAAGGAGATTTAGATAAAGGAAAGAATATCCTGAAGCTCTTATATTCTAACATGTTAAAATGAACAGTGAAATGTACCTGCCAGAGGGACAGTTGTCTTGCAGGGATAACTGCCCACCTCAAGTGGTTGAAGATGCAGGGTACGCCACTGGAAATTCTGTCCTACCTATGCACTTTTGTAAGCAACCCTAACAAAACTGAAACTTCTCCTGGATATTCCTGTTGAGGCCCATGAAGTGATGGGAGGTAGAGTTCCCCTAAAAAGAAAAAGGACAACCTTGTCTCTTTTTATTGATAAGAACATTTTGTTTTATAAGATTGAGTATTTTTGTGTTGGTCCTGTAAGAAAACCCTTCTGGACTTTCAGTTGGTCAAGAAGCAGCTGAAAACTGAAGAAAAACAGCTCTGATTTTGATACATTGAAATTATTGTACAGCTGAAGATACTGAAAGCGTAATTGTTTCTTTATAAAACAGAGACAGATGAGTTATGATATATTAGCAGTCATTCATTTAGCTGATGCTTCCGAGATGTTGCCATACTTGTTAAGTTTATGGCCACCTCAGTAGAGGCAGATAAATTTTGGCAGCCTAAGCATCTTCCTGACCCATGAATGTACAGAATTTCTGACGTATTCCAAGGGTTAGTGAGTCGTTTTGGTTTTAAAATTGCAAAGTTTTGTCCCAGAATTACAGTAGTCTCAAAGTTCTTATTTTCTTGGCTTACACAGTATAGCAGACACTGGAGATGAGAAAACCTCTAATAAGTCATTGTGCTGGTTTCTTGAATCTTAGATTTGGGTGCAGAATAAAATTCTTACTGGATGTTAAGGGTAGTCTCTTTTCACAGTGTAAAAATGTCAGCAGAATATTTATTCCTCGTTTCTGACCTTGATGTGTAAAATACGCCACAGTCCCCTTCTGTACCTGAGATGTTCCCAGGTGTCCATGACACCTACCAAAAAACTGCTATACACAACTGGTTCTGGTTTTTCCCCACATATTTCTGCTGGTTTTCCTGTTGCTTTCTATAGCTANTTTTTTTTTTTTTTTGGTAGTCCATCAGGATACAGACATTTCAGAGACGTCATGCATCTGTAATGTCTAAATGGCTTCCTCTCCCATTCCACCCCAATCAAGAAATTCCAGATGGAAGCTCTTTGGTGTCAGTAACAGCTGCACAGCAGATACTTTTTTTTTTGCATCCTCAGAGCTGTAGTAAGTTGTAACTCTTATATAAGTAATGATATACATATACATTAAGGATCTTCTGGTCTTTTAAGTTTCCTCAAGGCTTTTCTAATCATACGTGATAAGCATTTCCCCCTATTTTCTGTTCCTGGCTAGAAGTAGCTGCTTTCAAGAGAAAGAAGTTAAGATACTCTCTTGTAAATCTGATTTTTAGGAAATCTGAATATTTCAGAGTCCTGTGTTGTGAATCGAAAATTGTGCTCTCTTCTTTCATCTCTAGGGCTTATAATAAAGTGTCAGCAATGATCTAGTCCATCTGGGAGCTTGCATCAATCCTTGGGAGAGCCATATGTGTCTGCCTCAAACAAGGCTATAGAAAAGTGTTCCACTAGCAACCAAGATGTCATCCATCTGCTAGACAATCCTGTAGCTAGTTAGCTTAATGACGTATTTATTTGACTAGATGTTTCTGCGTACGAGACTCCAGCTTTCCTGCCCGTTCAAATTAATACGAAAACCTCCGTGTTCCGGAGGAAAAAACCCAAAACAAACCCAACTGCCCGTTCTGGAGAATGTCAGGAAGCTTGTGGCTTGATGGCTTTGATCTGTTTATCTACTGCAGGATGTTGCACTCCCAAATTCTGAGTGAGCACATTGTTGGGAGGTCGCTCCAGCCTTCCTGTGCGGGGAGCCCATGCAGTGCAGGTGTCTGGGTGGCTGAGGGATCAACAGACTAGACGCCAGACCTAGGTGACCTTAGATGCAATAGAGAAATCCAATCACTCTGCTGCTACTTTAGGGTATTATTTTAGCACTCGGAGCTGTGTGAGGATTTCCTCCCGTGGCAGTCAGAGCTGGAATTGTCATAGTAAACATTTTACCCAGCCTTGCAGAATAAACCAGGTGATTATTTCACTCGGTGAAATAATCACCCGAAAACTTTAATGGAAATGTTTAGTTAAGATTAAGGGGGTCCCAGCCTTCAACATACACATTTTGGGTATTTGTGTTCTCAGATGGCTCTGCAAAGCCAGAGCTCTCGGAATTGTGGTAGAAACGTACTGTGGGAAGAGAAGCCCTGTAAAGTTCAGGTACTGTTCTTACTGTGGTAAAGTAGAGCACACTGAGACTGACTGTCTTGTGATTATTTTTTCCCAGCTGCTTTATGTACCTTTTTGGTTTGTTTGTTTTTTTTCAGTCCAAAGAGGCAAAGACACTGTGGCAAATTCTAGACTGATCTGGTTTCTAATCTGGCTATGAGTTTCAGTTGAGAATGGGACAAAGCAACAGGAGAAATGCAAATTTAAATTAAAAAAAATCTTTTTATGTCACTGGCAGTTATATTAATGTGTGTTGCATCAGTCTGGTGAATTTAATGTGGAAAAACACATCTCTGTGTTCAGACCAACTACTGTACGGTCAGGTCTGTTTGTAAATCTTCATTCCTATCTTGCAAGGGGTGTCCATGCAGCACAACATTGATTTCAGTGGGAATTGGGACACCACTGAAGGTTTTTTTTTTGGAATGCAGCTGTTTGTATGGTTGGAGCCAGCATAGTGCTGTCTGTGGAGTTCGGTACGTTTGACCTGACAGTCAGTTTTTAAAATGTTAGTGGACGTGGATAAAAATACAGACCTTCAAGATGAGTTGTCTGTACAGGTCCTAATTAAGGCACGGGAAAAAATTGTTTCTTGACTGTACACTAGAGGCCTCTCTTACAGGTGTAAAACGGGGTTTTTTGTGGGCATAGTAGCAGCTCTAAGCTGAAAAAGTGGGTGAAAGTAAAATGAGGACAGTTCCATGGAGGAGTGACAAGTTGTCCAAGCAAAAGAGAGATTGAAGAGGTGAACTGTACTCACTTTTGCCGTGTCTTCTAATGATACAAAGAGAATTGTGGAATGCTTCATGTCAGAAGGGACCTTCTGGAGTTTGTCTCATCCAACTTGGAGTAACTTGAACAAGGCTTTCTTGAAGAAATATTCTTGAATACAGACATTTCTTATTTAGATCTAAATTTTTGAAACTCTATTTTCATATGTTTTGAATTGCTTGTGTTTGGGCAGAAGTGCAGTAAGGATCAAGTGAAAGAAAGCAAATTACGTTTTATTTCCTTGAGATGTTCTTTTCTAATTGTCTACATAATTATTAAAGAATCTTGAAGTTTACTTTCTGGGAAGGGGAAACAGCTGAAAGTCCTTCATTGATAAGAATGTGCGTATTTTTATTTGTGTTCCTTTTGCAATCTATCAGTTATTGAAAACCAAACTGCAATCAAAGAATCTTTTCCACATCACCTTATAAAAATGTACAGGTCCTTTCAGAGTTGATTCTGTGATGGGTCATGGTAACATTGAGCAGGTTTTTTGCTGAGAAAGGGGTTTTGTATCTTCCTGGAAAGCTTCCTGTATCAGGACTTGATTATTCTAAAATGGAATGAAAAAAACCTTTTTGCCGTTTTCCACAAAACCTACTTTGATATTGTATCAATGTATTGTTCTGTAGTCTTATATGATACCACGCAAAATAAAAGAAGAAATAATTTAAAAATCATAACATTATGAAATACTGTAAAATGTCTGCCTTGTGAAATGCTTAGTTCAGTTCCTTCATGGTTAGTTTCATCAGAAGGATACTTGACAAGAAATATTTCTTACTTGAGGCATTGGATTTTCTGATGGAAAATCCAGCAGTATTTCTGACAAGAACTGGAAACTTCTTATTTGGGAGCTTTGCTTTGTATTAGTTATATTGATTTGTTTTGGGTTGTGGGTTGGTTGGTTTTATGGTGGGTTTTTTTAAGTTCCTTTACTTTCTTTGCATTTCTGCTGCATTGTATCTTGATTAGGGAGATTACCAAAACTCTGTTTTTCTGATGCTTCATTCTGTTCTGTTACTTTATTCCTCCTCTTATTTGTTTCAGCATATAAGAGTATGTAGTATTGAATGGAAGTGGGGATATCTGCCTAATTGGTCTCAGCTATGGAACGCAGCTTGCCTGACTAGCAGCATTAATCTTTTTTCTTCATTTCTTACATATACAGACACTATGTGAGATCCTCATTATTTTGGTGTTTTGGGTTTTTTTTGTGATGGATGAAGACTTATATAGAAACTTAATAATTTTGAAACCACTTTTTTTTTTTTCTGTCCACGTTTAATTGAGGCTGATGATAGAACAAATGAGATTTTGCTTCTGAAGAACATAGTAGCAGCTGTGTCAAGTTTTACTCCCATTAGCCATGTGCTTTCCTTCTTCCAGCACTTGATATGTGTTGATATGCATATGATTTTCCTGTCATTAAATACACGTGTCCAGTTATACAGAAGTGCTGTCTTACCAAAGATTATGTGCTTGACTTCTTCTGAAGTATTTCACCTAACATTTGACTATCTTCTTAAAAAGGGGATGTGGGATAATGGTGCATTTTCCTGGGGTAATTTCTGGAGTGCTGTTGGCTTGGATGTTGCAGTAATTTATATTGGGGGGAGGGTGGGGTGGATTAGGGCACCCCATAAATGATTTTGGAAAGTCCTTATGCTTGATGATGAGTGGTTTCTGTTTGGCACAATTTTGTGATATAATCTTTGATACTTAACAGGACAAGGCTTGGTAAATAAGAGAAAAAGAAGAGTGTCTTTGACTTACATCACGAAAGTTTCTTCTGTGAGCTCGAATGTGGATAGGCTTGAATGCAGTAAGAGCGAACAGGCTTATTGCAGCAGCACTCAACAGGCTGGAGCTTCAATATGCAATTAAGGATGACTGACTTTAGTAATGGAACAACCTATAGTGAGTTATCACATCAAAGTCTGACCCAGTGGAAATTGTAGATGATATGAAAACACTCACTTTATTTTAAACTACATGCTATTTAGGTCTGAAGAAGCAATTAGCCACCTTTCTAATTTCCATTTAGCTGTCTGATTGCTGACGCAGCATTTTTTTTTTGGTTCCAAGTTTTTTCATATCAAATAAATTACATGCTGCAGGGCACGTTTGTTTTGTGAATGTCAATTTGCAGTCAAAACCTTACACACTGCTGAATAAACAAGTCATGTTGTAATTAGGTAAGTCAGTTTTCACCAAAACTGTGTCAGAATGTAAAACCATCAGATTAATTGGAGTTTGATTGAAGTGGCATGAGCATCATTGTGCAGTCTCCTCTGCATTGTTTTTGTCTGTGCTATGAGCACTGTAAATTACCTTTGTATTATCAGATGGTCCTGCAAAGAGCTGACCATGAAATTTTTTTGTCCTTTTTTTTTAAATTAAGAATAATTGTTGAACAATTATTGATAATGTTACTTATTGAAAAAAAATGGGGGGGGTCTGTTAAGGTTAAATTAATAAAGAAGTTACATATGTTACTTATGGTTTTAATCTTATTTTTAAATAGCCTGTAAAAGGTAATTAGCACAAATACAATACCCCTGTATAATTGAAAGTAACTCATAGAGTAATATGGATAACGCAAAACCCAAACATGCTTACAATACCTAAAAATAATTAGCTTTACAGATGTGTGTTTCCCTCAGTCTGGAATCTTTAAAATGAAGCTAGCATATATGAAACTCAAAATAAACGTTTGAACTAGAGCAAGGACTTCAAAAACCCCATCATGAAGTATATATTGCAGTGGCTTGAGTAATTTTATAAAATAAGTCAGTTATTCTTTTTCTTCTCTTTGCATGAGTGGCTGTTAAGATTTGTGCTATCTCAGATGTTTAAGGAAGGAACAAGACTCCATTTCCTGTGTTACTTTTATGCTCTTGCTCCATACGTTATTTAATTAAACTGTCTGGTGTAGAAAACCATCTGCTATCCAGAACCACCAAGGTGACTTCTAGTCCTTCTCATCACTGTTAATTTAATTTTCCTCTCACTGCTATTTCTCCATCCTTTTCCACAGACTTTGGGAATCTTAGCTTAGTGAGAGTTTCCTGTGTGTCCGGTCTGAGTTTGACTTTATGAATATTCAAGTAGTCTTGTTGGGTTGATCACTTTTGGACTCTGTGTGGGATGTAGAGCTTATGTCATCCTCCTAGCGCAAGAAACCTTGTCAAAGTGGAAAACTTTGCTACCTGTTTGCCACCGACTTTGCTCTCACTTTGATTAAAAGCTGCAGAGGGGGAGAAGCGTGAATCTTAATTGGGCAGTACTGCTTATTTCCCTGCAAGAGATCAGTTTGGTCCTGTGGTTTGAGTTCTGTATTTAAGAAAAAAAAAACAACCAAAACCCCAACAGCAGCCTCTTCCTGTCCCAAATTCCAAGTTAATAGTTGTNTATATATATATGTTTTCCAGGAAAGCAAATTTACTGGTCCCAGCTCTGCAGGAGCCCTGTGCTGGTGTTGATAGCTGACTCTGCTCACTGGGAAGAGCAAAAACTCTTTCCCGAGTGAGGTCATTACCTGGGAAAATGTGTTGACTACTCTCAAGACAGATTCTCCTTTTATGCTTAAGTCTGTGTTTGTAGCTGAAAATGTGGGATATGTTCAAGTTTGAATGTCTTTTCATATCTGTGAGGTGAAAAATGCCTTTAGGTATTAAGATACTGCGTATTGTATGTGTGCAAACGTAGGTCCTCTTGCTGCAAGGAGAGTTATTGACCCCATCAAGCTTTGCTCTGTATACAGCTTTAGGAGCGCTCACCTTGGTATTTACATTTGGGAGTGCGCATAAGAGAAAAAAATAACCTTTAACTTAAGGTTAGTAGGCTGTGTAGAAGGATCCCAGCAACTCTAGATAGTCTCTTGATTGTGACCATTTGAAAGAGAAGTGTTAGCAGAGTAATTTTAGCAGTGTTTGCCAATCTGTGGTGATTTTCTTACATTTTATGCCAGATATATTAAAAGATGGTTAACTTACAGCATTTCAGTAGGGAAAATTTCACGAGGCCATTAATACAGTGTGACAATACTGCTTATTGTTTGTGCTTAGGAATTCAATGTATTTTGAGCATTTAATAACTTATATTGTCAGGGAGCAATGTCTTGTCAAATACTGAAATTTTCAATGCTTACATTGTATGATCAAAGATATTGAAAGAAGCAATGACTTTTAGCTAAAAAATAAAGGCATGAGGAAAAATATTATTTAACTCTCAGTATGAAATTATAATTGATAATAACCACCCAGACAACTGTAACCTTCCTTTCTGATGTGCAGGACTCAAACTGTGGTTGGAGGTAAATATAGAAACTTAAAGAAACCTATCAGTAGATTCTCAGTGGCACAGTTTAATGCAAATGAACTGATTGAGTTAGACACTATAGGGGTTACTTTGCCACATGCTGAAAATAACCTGTGAGATAAAAATAAAACATGGTGCTTAAAGAGGAGAGGCCAGAAGGTTTAATCCAGAAGACTTAAATCTGACAGATGAGTGCTTGACTCCCTGACTGAGCTGAGGAGCTGGTCCAGCATAGGGATGCCGGCAACAATACTCTCGTATCCCTGAAAAAGCAGATTTGTCAAAAATGCCTTGATGCTTCCAATTTATTCAGACACCTTCTCTACATATGCCTCCGTATGGCGTACTGGGGAGGTTATTTGTACATAGATGTTCTCTCTCCTCTCTTCTCCTTTCTTCTCGCCTTTCCTTCTTCACTTCTTTGTTTTACTGCCAGCAAGCTATTCTGTTTCCCACAAACTGAGTTATGAAGAGCCAATATTGATATTTTCAGGTAGCTTTTTGCCATCTGTTCTTGCAAGAAAAAAATGTTCTGACTGAATACTGTAAGTATTTATGAAGCATTCCATCAGAGGGTAGAGCATTGCTTTGGAGGTTAGGATTTAGTGTATGGCTGCTTTCTCTAAGTTAAAGTAAGTGTATAATTGGAGAGGCAAAGAGTAAGGGGCAGAAGATGACTGCGTGTGGGGGAGTGTATATGTATGGATATATACATTATATAAAAAAATTAGTCACTTGGATCTTTAAAATGAAAGTGACTAATGATAACATACTCTTAAGTCCTTTAGAGTATACCCTGCACTGCTCTCTGAGGATCCTTTCCTCTGTCCTTTTCTGTTCTTCTTCACAGAGTCACAGAATCACTGGGTTGGAAAAGACCATTTAGATCATCGAGTCCAACCATCCCTGTCCTCTCAGGGATATCCCTGAGCACCTCATCTACCCGTCTGTTAAATACACCCAGGGATGGTGGTTCAACCACCTCCCTGAGCAGCCTGTTCCACACCCTGACAACTCTTTTGGTCAAGGATTTCTTCCTAACATCTAATCTGAACCTGCCCTGGTGCAGTTTAAGGCCATTTCCCCTTGTTCTGTCACTTGGCAGAAGAGACCATCACCCACCTCTCTACAACCTCCTTTCAGGTAATTGTAGGCAGTGAGAAGGTCTCCCCTCAGCCTCCTCTTTTCCAGGCTAAACAACCCCAGCTCTCTCAGCTGCTTCTCATAAGGTTTGTTCTCCAGACCCTTCACCAGCCTTGCTGCCCTCCTCTGGACCTGCTCCAGCACCTCTATGTCCTTCTTGTAGTGAGGGAAAGAGTCTCTGAGTCTGAGTTTGGGACTGTAGAGGCAACATCCCCGTTGTGTTATTATGTTGGTCTTCTGTGTTGGTTTGTTTTGTGTGGGTTTTTTGTGGGATTTTTTTTTTCATAGAAAATACTACTTATGGGAGAAAAATAGATCCTAAGGTACTTGGCTTCACAAAACCTAAGTTGCATATTGGCAGGCTTTCCCAGTGGTGGCTTGTGGACATAGAGGAACCTTATGAGTTAGAGATTTTTGGTCTGACTCATGTTAGGTTTATTGCTATCATGTTTACATCACATAGAAAAAAAAATAAAATAGAAAAGTGTCTGGGTGTCTGTTTACATCCTCTCCTGATACCAGGCCTGACCTAATTTTGGGGAGCAGTGCTGCATGGGATGTGTTCAGTACCTAACTGCTGTGGTCCTTTGACTGTCTATTCTCTGGTGATACGATTTCCTTGCATTATGGTGGTTCTGTGTGTTTTTGCAATATCCTAAACCATCTCTGATATATAAACCCCAATCGTTCCCTGTTGAAGCCTATACATTCATCACTTGTGTTACCTATATCATACTCAACTTCAGAGCGGCGAATGTAGTAATGTACTGCACAGTAGCCATGTAGGATGCCTGGTAAGTAAGTAAGCAGTAATGTGGACTGCTCCTTGACTCATTTAGTTTCTGTGAGGTGGATGTGATCTTATAGAGATACCCAGTCTCCTTGTGTCGAATTGCTGTTCTTCGGGCAGCAGCCTGATGCTTTCCAAAGGAGTTACTCTTATTTCCTGGCTACAGAGAAAGCCAGTCTGGTGAACTTTTGCTATCGACTGTGACATTTTGCTTACAGTTAAAACATTTTGTAGAAGTGGAAACTGTTGTCTTGACAACTAAACAGCAGCTAATAATAGATAACTAAAGAAACCACAATCCAAATGCATAATAATTCTTAGAAAATTCAAACTTACTCTTGAGTTTGAGATCTGATCTCAAGACAGATGTGTTTGTGTTTTAGAACTGTAGCATAAAGAGCTCAGATTTCACTGTAGCACAATATTTTATAGTGTAATTCGTCTGTATCTGTTTTATATGCTTTTTTTTCTGTCATAAAATGTCTTTTCAATGCCGGTTTTCTGCAAAGACAACTGTTTATTTGCACTGTAATGGCTCTTCCTTACATTTCAATGTGTTGAAAAGGTGTGTTGCAGGTTGATTGGGAATCATCATGTCAATCCAAGGTACAGTGAATGTTTTGAAAGAACCCTGGCTTTCACTTCGACAGCTGAGTAATAGATTCATTTTGATTTTTACCCTCCACTAGAAGATAAATAATTTCCTTTTCCTCCCCCACTTACTCTCTTAACTATTTTAAAGTTGAATTTCCAGTATGATTTGTTATGAGGTTGGAATTTAGTGAGTAGAAGCAATGGCATGAAATGACTGTTGGAAACACTACAAAAACTTTCCTCTTCATTGGTTTAGTTTTACTGTTTAGAGTTTTTTCTATGGGCCCATTCCAGTTCCTTATAAGATGGAAGGCACCCAGTCTTCATTAGCTTGTGCTTCGTGTGTAGTGGCAAGTACTTAATGTCAAGAGTTAGAAGGGACCTCGAGAGATCATCTAGTCCAACCCCCCTGCCTGAGCAGGATCACCTAGATTAGATCACACAGGGATGTGTCCAGATTGGTCTTGAATGTCTCCAGAGAAGGAGACTCCATAATTTCTCTGGGCAGCCTGTTCCAGTGATCCGTCACCATCATAGTGAAAAAGTTTTTCCTTACATTAACATGGAACTTCCTGTGTTCCAGCTTGGACTCATTGCCCCTTGTCCTGTCACTGGCCATCACTGAGAAGAGTCTGGATCTATCCTCCTGACACTTACATGCTACAGTCATATGAACAGTATTCAAACTTTTAAGAATTAGAATATCAGACATTCATCTGTCTGTTTTTCCTTCCTGTCCTTCTTTTTGTTTCCCTTCCCTTACCAAGAGTCAGTTCCCCAGCATTTCTGCTGTGATAATACTTATTTCCAGAGTGGGGTGTGACTGGACCTCAAAACATGGAAGCAAAGGCCTGATCCTCATTTCTAACAGGAACAGCACAACTGGCTCAGCATTATGTTTTTCCTCTGGGTTTTGGTTTTGGGTGCTTTAGAGCAGGTAGCAGGAAAAATTGTCAATGTCACTTTCAATTATGGCACAAAAACCCAAGAGGAGTATGAGTTAACCTCTGCAAAGTTTCTGGAGTGGAGAGAAAGATCTGTTAACAGCAAGGACATCCTCTGTGGTGAGGTGGTCTGTAGGGCTGCATTTTAGAGCGGGAGTTGGTGTAAATGAGTTCGGATAAGCTCATTTGTTGTGGTCCCACCTCTGGTTTTAAGAGAGTTTAACAGTGGGATCTTTTTTTTTTTTTTAAGCTGTTTGTGAAAGAACGAGCATTGTATTTAAAATCACAAGTGTTCATTACTCTGCTGGAACTGAAAGATCAGCTCTGAGACACCCTTTTATTACAGAATGCCTCCGTTCAGGAATACGTCATTCATCCGCGTGATGCTGGGGGTGGTTGGGGACCTGACACTGTACTTGTGTCCACCTCAAACTAGAAGCTTCCCCCTTACTGTCCATCCCTGTTTTTGTTCTGCTGCCTTCTGCAGGAGGCATCTTGAATATCCTCTTTATGTCTTGCATGCAATCTGATAAACCTTTTGTGGTGTGCTCTGCCGAACCCGGAAGGGAAGACTTCTCTCTAAAACTGCTGTTGTCCAGGGAAGTAGCCCAAAGGCATATTGGTGTTTTCTAATCTGCAGCAATATGGATTATGTAAAATAACTTGCAGGGGTTAAACTGTAGAGATGAGAGGTGCTTTGGGGATGTGCTACTCAGACTGTGTTGTTCTCTCTCTTTCATGGTAGAAAGAAAATAGTTTTTCTTGCATTTTCTTGAAATGTCTGTCTTGACTCTGGTGATGTTACAAAGAAAAGACTTTGAGTTTCCATTCTTTCTTTCTGGAGGGTAATCTTAATGATACCTACTCCGTCTCACTTTACACCTTGAGGTACTAGACTTAGAGAGGTTGTTGGTTTTCACTGTCTGAAGTATGGACATGGGAATTTTTCTGACTTCTCAGCTGGAGGTCTCTCCTTTGGCTGCTTGCTTCAGACACTGCTGGGCTCAGAATCTGTCTTGAGAAATTCGTGTGGGAGAGTATCCTCTTAAGTTTGGATTTAACCAGGAAAGAAGAGTTGTATGTTTGCTTTCCCTTTTCTTTGAGTGGCTGCAAAAGTAGACATTCCACAAAGGTTAGAGAACTCTCTGTCTTGAACAGAATTTTTCATGTTTTGCTTTTGTGTGCAACATTTTGGACTCTCATGATACATAAGGCTTTAGTGTCTTAATAAAGGTAATAGGTTGTATGGACAGATAACTTAAATCTGGGTGATGCTTAATACTTTATTTTATATACCTTTATTAATAGTATTAATCAGTTTGAGACAATACTTTTCAGATAAAAAGTGGCTATAATAATAACAACCTGTACAAAACACTTTCTTACGATCTTCAGGAGCAAAAAAAGTGCAAAGATGTAACTATTAAATATCAGTATAAGGGAAAAATACATGCTCAAATTACAACAGACTGAGCATCTGTAGCTGAGGTTGCCTGTTGCTTTCAGTGAGGTAAGACTGTTTCTGTTTGCAGCTTTCTCAGATGTGAGCCATTGGAGCTGAAATTTTCCCTGCTGATTATCTGCTTCAGACGGATTCTTTTGGGTTGGAAAGCCTTTCAGATGCAGCAAATCAGTTCAAGTATTTCTGAGCAAGAATTTTGGAAAAGAAAATGGTCACTGTTATCTCAGTGGGAAGGTCTCACCCATTCACAGAGTCGCTCTTAGAGGGAAGACTTGAAGAGTTGTTGGTTGGCCATTGCTGGAGCCGTGCCGGTAAAACTGGTGCTGTGCTTTAAAGCTGACTACTGAGAGTGTCTGGATTTAACCAGCCCTCCGAGTGGGAATAGGAAGGGAGTTACTGTTTATGTGGATTGTTTCAGCCATCCTGTTTGATTGTAACCCTGCAAGCGGTTGTGGAGGCACAACTGGGGGCAGGGGAAGAAGAAAGAGGGTCAGCAACCTGCGGGCTGTGGTCAGCCAGAGTGGAAATCTCTTGAGCAAGCTCTGCTGCTGAAGCTGGTATTCCATCGAGCAGGGAGAACTTGTAATATTTTACTCTGAAGCAGCTTATTTGAGAGAATGAACTGTACTTAAATGGTGGTTTCCTGATAGGTTGAATCTCACCATCAGCACTTTGGGAGCACATACGTATGTGTTGGGTGATCTTGGTGTGCCCCAGATGTATGTGAATACAGAGCACTTGTTTGTTTGGGAAAAATGCCTCTCCAGGAGTCTGAAGTCCTGTCTGCATGCTAAAAACTGCAGGAGGTAGCAGGAGGAATTTATAAGAAAATAGCAAGAAAAAACTCTGTTTAGAAACAAGGACTCTCTGTAAATGACCCAGTATGAGTCAGTATTATAAAAGTGATTGTTTAATTGTGTCACTAAGTGGAAGTAGCTGGATTTGAGAGCAGGTCGAGGGAAGGGGGATGTGGGTGAATGGATGATGTGAAGAACAGCTATGGAAAAAAACCCCACCTTTCCCTACCATACTGTGTGACAGCAATGGATGGCATTTTTGTGTAACTGACTTCAAAACAGATGAAAAAACATCCCCTTTGGTGGGAGTTGATCTACATAGTGCAGGTCATTGGCTTCAGTGGGGCTGAGCTTCCATGTAGGTCCTTGGGGTGCAGCTGATAAGCTGCCTAGCTTTGAACTCTATTCCTCCTAGGCAATTTGTTTTTGCTGCAGGTCCTTGCAGGGGAGTTCTAGATTGCCAGCAGGGCTTCAAGATCGGCAGAATCCAGAAATCCCTGGATTTCTTTTGTTTAGCAGAAGAAAAGTGCTAGACTAGTGCTAGTCTAACCATCTAGAAATGTCTAGACTAGTAAAATTATTTCACTTTAAATCATTGGGCTAAATATTGAAATACATATTTTCTGAGATTTAGGCTAAGGAATTAAAAAAAACAACCCAACCCAAACAGGTTGTTGTAAAGTTAGCCAGTAACCTGTGTGATCACTCCCAGTAAATAGCAACAACATATGCTGTCATATGAAAAGTGGAAATGGATCTGGGATGGCTGGTTAAAGCAGACTTCTGTCCATCTGCCACACAGTCTAATAAGTAACTTGTCTTTGTTCTCCTGTTTAGCAAGGGTGGCCCCATCAAAATGTCAATAAATATTGTTAGGAATATAGAGGACCCACGCAGTTTTGGATGGATTGGAGCCAGTGGCATGTCTTCATCTTCTGTGATTGTAGCAGAGAGAAGGGGAATACTGAAGAACAAACAGAAAGTTCTAAAACGCCTTTTGGGTACTGACATACAATTCAGTTTCATGTTAAGGCTGTGGCTGTTTGATGTGGCTGCAGTGCAGAGAGGAGCTGACCGCCTCGGAGTTGCACTGCCTTGCTTGGGTTGGAAGGTGCCTGCCCACCCCGCAGCTCATGTTTGCAGCAGCCACCATTGCTGGAAGGTGACACTTCTAGGTTTTTGCAGCACAACTTACTGTCTTTAGTTGGAGACCAGCCATGTGCTGGTCATTTCAAATTTATTTTTCCTGGTGCTGATAAAGTACAAGTGTTAAAACTGTGTCTGTAGCATATGGTAATTTCTAAGACCTCTGATAACTAATCTGTATTTCCATTAGAAATTTCAATGTCCTGTGCATTCTGATTTTTAGATCTACTTAATCCAGAAGATGGCTAGTCTTTTTATTGAAAGTGTCTGAAGCACCGTTATTCTTATTTGCATGCTGCTTCCTGTGATGAGCTGTGTGAGGCAGATGCATCCCAAATTCTTTTGGGATGCATCTGCCTCCCTGTTTATCTACTTCTCTTCCCCCTCCTGTGCTTGAGGTCTGTCTTTCCTAGTGTTGGTTTGCAGTCTGTGCTAGCAACCCAGTGAAAATGGGGCCAGCCTCTGAGATACTCCATGGTGAGATGTCAATATCTGAGTAAGAACTAGGTTCATTCTGCTGCTGGCAAAATAATAAGTGAGGTGGTAACATCTGGAGAGGGAGAACATGGAGCTGCTGTGTATGGTAAAGGGCTAGAGAGGAGTTAGTGGAAGGAATGAACAGGACAGAGCAGGGAAGAGATTGACTGAGAGAATGCAGAAGGCCTGAGGTGGGTGTGGGAGAAACAGATTTATAGATCAAAACCAAAACATAGGAGCAGTGAATTATAACCAAAAAAGTGCAGATGCTATTAAACAAATACCTGAAATGGTGCTGAGTTCTGCTACATTTTAGTTGGCTTTAATTCTTCTCACTTTCTAAGTCAAGAAACTTGGCCAGAGCTGAATTTCACCTGTAGTTTATTTGCTCACATCCAGTCCAGGCCAGAAAGCTCTCACCTTACGTCCAGTGTCCTGCATGCTTTGTGGCAGGCTCACACAGGCATTGGGGTGGGGTGCTCTGGGCTTACAGCTGCTTGGTTGTGGAGCAGATGCCGTAGGCCCCTCTTAGTAGTTTGTCGTAACATTTTGTTCCCTCTGCAATAAAAAGGATTAATCACGAAAATGGGATTCACAGCAGTCAGTATTACGTCTGTAAAGCAGCAAGTAAAAAACAAGCCACCCAAAGAGGGGTGTTTTCATTTTGGCCCACAGATGTTGGACACTTGCCAAATGCAATGCCAAAAGCAGGAGGAGTCTTGCTGAGGAGGACCACACTGGGGGAGCCTGAGTGTCCTCCTTTCTGCTGCTCGTGGCTCTCGATTGAAATAGGAGAGCCCTTCCCTGAGGCTTGTCTTTACAGCTCTCATTAAGGTGCTTTCCTTAAAAGTAAGGTTGGACTTTAGGAGTCAAATTTTGCAGAACTTCAATCACCTTTTGCTTGGATGGCTCTGGTCAGTTGTCTTTTCCCTGTGTCACACAGTAGACAGGCTGCTGCTTCTCGTGTCAGTCTCTGATGTAACTTAATTAATTGTAGTGGAATTACTCCTGATGTATAATTAAGTGAGAAGGAAATTGAACCGGACAACGTGAGAAGCTCCCTGTGTTGTTGCTTACCGTGTTGAAGAGAAATGGAAGTGTTCACGTTTCATTACTGCCAGTCTGTCACCTTGAACACAAAATCCTCCCAACTGAGAGTATGATTTCAGAAAATGTTACTGGGTGTGGTGTGTAGGGTCAGGTTTGCTTTTTCTTTAGCTAGTTACTTTTGAACTGTTAGAATCTTAGGAGGATACCAAAAACCTAGTAGCAAGGNTTTTTTTGTTTTTACTTTTCAAGACATACTGTGATAATATCCTGCCATGCCACCAGCATAAACCTGCATTCAGACCTGCAGGATCTTTACTGGCAGGGAGGTCACACCAAAGCCCTGCCTACAGATAATACCTCATCTATCTTCTCATATAGGGAGACCTTTTATGCTTGAGCTGTTGTAGGGGTAAGATTCTGCTTTTCGTCAGATCTTTTGCTACTGTAGAGTTACAGCACAACAACTACCAGCATGAGATTTCCATGATAGCATAGCAAGGGGGTCCTTCCAGTGACCCTGGTGGGGTGTGCAACCCTTACAGGAGCACTGGAGCTCAGAATGTGGAATCCTGTCATTCACATTTGAGGTTAAGTATGCAGAAGGGGCTGGAAAGAAATTACATGATATCTGCCATCCCTCAGGGCTTCCATGAAGCTTTTTGTCATCAAAAGCACACCAAATGTAGTATTTCTATGATTGCTCATTTTTTCTTGGACACTCCCCGTGTTAGTGTTACTGTTCTTGAAGATCTGAGTTATTTTTCCAAGTTATTCTTTAAATCCTGGTTTAGGGGTCGTCTTCTTTGACAGACATCCTGTATCAGATTTTAGTACTTCTCCCCCACTTGAGAGCTGTAATGAAAATAATGTCATCTGTATGAGGAAAGAAAGTATTTGTCAAAGATTAAATAAAAAGGTAGCTTTGAGGCTACAGTATGGGTTAGAACTTGAAGATACATCAATGCAATCAACCAAGTCTGCTGTACGTATCCCAAAGTACTTATTTTGTTCTATATACATTTAGCCTCTTTTGTTCTTAATTTTTTGAATAGTCTAGCTGTAGCCTTACTAATAGTTCTCCTTAAGGTATTAGCAGTGCCAATTACTAGATATTTGGTGGGTTTAAGTTGGTTTCTCTTGAAATTCACAGTTAGGTTACCTTACTGTGCTATAGCTTCTCAGATTGATCTGTTCTCACTAGTTGCTCCTCATGGTTAAAACAGCAGTGTGTTAGTTATCAAACACAGTCTCCAGTGTTGACACATGTGGCTTCCTCATTGCATTTTTGACTTCTTGTTACCATTTTTTATGTAAAGGTAAAACATGTGATTTAGTGAAAATGAGATTGTAAGTCTGTAATTGCATGGGTGAGAAATATTTCCAGAGTTAAGAGGATACTGAGTATTTAATTTGAAAATAGAAATACTTTTATTTTTCAGTTCAATAACAATTTTTTTTTTCTTAAAAGTAATTGTGATCACTTTATGGAAAAAAACAAATACCAATATTTGTGGTAGTATTCCACTTAAGAAAATTTAAACTTTGTAATAAAAATAAAATGAAGCTGTACACTGATGCTTGGCTTTACTGATGCTTGGCTTCACAGCCAATTTATTATTTAAAATACATTTTTAGTGCATTTTTTGATTTAAGGACTTTAGCTGGACCGAATGCTATTGAACCATTTGCCACACTTAGGTGTTATGTTGGTTTTTTTCCCCAAGCTGAGAATAGTTATACAGAACTAGAAAGACCAAATAATCATGTATGTATATATCTCCCTTCAGTCGGTTACTGGAGGGAAAAAAAAATATATAAAAAATATACTTTTTTTTATCTACAAAATACTTTGTTGAAAAATCCCTTAAAGCAAAAAGGTCAGCTGCAAAGGATGCATCCAGGCTGGATGGGAAAGCGTGTGAGCAGTGGGGTAACAAAATATATATTTTTACAGTGTTTATATGCTTTCACAGAACTATTCCTGTATTTTCTATAGCTGTACTCAAATGTTTGAGATTGCTTTGCTTGTTAAGGTGGTGAGGGCACAAAGAAGAAAAATAAACTTGGAATGAATTTTGTTAAAGCTTGGTAAGTAAGAGTTTGGGAAGAACATGCATCATGTCTAGGAATGTGAGGGAACAAAAAAATTTCCAGTTATTCTCAAGGCACAACCTCAGCCGATGTAAACTATCGCAAAGCAAATGATATTAATAGTTTTGATTATGCTCCCCTAACTAGTGAAGAATCTGCCCTCTCATTTCCCAGAGATGCTGCTGTGGCATCTCTTAGATTTTAGCCTTTTTTTTAATTGTGGAGTAATTAAGTTTTTTTTAATTCTTGGAGTTTAAAAACTGGTGAATGAGCTCCAGATGAGCCTTTCCTTGCACGGAAGTAGTGATTCTCACTTCACTTCTACACTTTTTTTTTCCAGTTATTTTTCCATTGGCTCCAGCGGCATCCTTAGAGATCACACTTTGGCTAACTTAGTGCAGAGTTGTCCTTTAAGTTCCATAAACAGAAAAGATTGCTACTGCTCCGTCTCTTTTGGAGAAGAGTGATAAAGAAACCAAAATCCTAATTTGGCAAATTCAGCGCAAAGGATCAATTTTTACATGTTACAGACTCCATCTGATGCTACATATGACTGAAGCACTGGTTTTTGAAGGTTGTGTTGTCATTTATATTTTGGGTTGTTTTTTAAAATTTTCATGTCCAACATAATTTGTGATGGATCCTACATTGTGTAAAATCTAAGTTTAGACTGTAAAATAAGGCACTGTGTATCAGCAGTAGCTAAAGATTCTGTAGTGGGAGTTTTTCTAGATGATCTTGGTTTTGGACTGCAAATGGCTAATTTTGCTTTCTTCTCAATGTCATTTATCGCCAGCTTATTCATAAGAAATTATAATGTTCTCCTTTTCATACATTCTTCTCAGCGGTGTTAAATGCTGAGAAAAGTACCACGTGAGAGTAGTTCTCAGCAAACAGTTGGTTCTGCAGAAAACCATCCTTAATGCTAAGCGTCCTTTGAAGATGACCTGTGATTGCAACCCACAGTTTTGCTGTCATTTAAGCTGGAGGGGACATGTGTTACTGCCTTGCTCAGTTGATGAGATTGGATGGATGATTGAATGATGAGACTGCAAGCCAGGTCTTTAGCTTGTGAACTCATGGCTAATTCACAATGACAATGCGCACGCAAGGCAAGTGTCTGTATTCTGTCATATTTAAGCTTATAGTTACAGCCTTCTCTTTGAGATAATGCTGGAGATGCTCCAAAACAGACCAGGGAAGGAAAATGACAGCCATGGACAGAAAAGAGTGGGAAGTTTTTGTATTTGTCACTTGCTGGACTTTCCCCTATTAATTTCCTGTTTAATGTTTCCATATAGAAATTATATATTAAGGAGATGTTATCCATCAACAGAAATACTTAACTGAAAAAAGTCTCTGGTTTTATAAAATACATTTTCCATTTGCTGCCTGCCCTTGCAGTTTCCAAAGCTTCTTGAGCCTGCTATCTTCCCTTTTCCTTGGGATGTCACATGTCGCTTCTGTTCTTGCCCCTTCTCTCTCACTTGGCTCTCCATTGCATGGACGTGTTTGTCACTGGGAATTGTGTTGGTTCCAGTGATGGTTAAAATAACAAACTGCAGCAGAGCCAACTAAATTGCAAGTAGTTTCATGTACTAAAGCTGCTGAAATCTTTCTAGTTATTTATGGTTTTAAATGTTTCCCTATTTTATTGTAATGATTTTACCCCTGCTGCTTAGCAGAAGCCTAGTGACAGCGAAAGGGAAAGTAGCTGTCTGGACCTGTTTGTTAAACGAACATCAAAAAATCTAAGTTGTTAAATGAACGTCAGAAAAGGCTATTGGCACCGACTGCCTGGGCAGCGTGTTTTTCCTCCAAAAGAGTCTGCTGTGAGGTCTCTTAATGCTATCAAGTCAGAAATGTAGGTGAATCTTTAAAGCAATGTAAAGTGTGTTGTGCTAATTAGTTTTGAGGCCTGACAAGTCGAACCGATGCCACTTGTGGCGATGCTGTGTCATTGCCTGGGAGGAGCGATCTGGCTGTGAGCACATGCGATGCAAAGTGCCCTACCCCCAGCCCGCTGAGGACTTGGACCCCTTGCAGTTTTAGTGCCGCTTTAATTTGTTAGATTGGTTCCACAGTCTTACTTTGCAAGGCACTTTATATAAATCATGCATATGATTGGTTCTTTAGATGTATGCTTTTTCTAGCAGGATGAGTAAGTATTATGTGGAAGATTTGGGAGGTCACATGGGCTGTGAACTATAGAACTTAGAAATGCTGTGAATTATTGTGACACAGCGACTAAGTTGTTACGGCACACTGCAAAGCTGCCTCAGTGCAGCTACAAATAGGAAGATGAGGTGCATAACTGATAAATTTCTTTTGGTTTACTTAGTAGCCTTCCTCCCACCTCCATCTCAAAGAAGGGGCTAGCTCGGGTCTAACTTGTAAATACATCTCCCTTTTCTCTGTGAACAATGGAAGTAACAACATGTGACACTAAGTCATATATACATTCTATATGCATGTTTGGCATGCCATATCTTTTTCAATAGATTATTAAAATATACAAGTCACTAGATGATGGTGTGACTGCTGTATTGGGTAAGGTCTTTGGGAGCAGAAGAGCAGGAGGTGTAGAGCATGTGTGATGCAGAATATATGTCATACATGGGTATCAAACGAATAATTAATCTATCAAGTGTAATACAGCATAATGGGAGGGTTTTTTTGATGTACTAAGATACAGTGTAACAGGTGTGCATGGGAGAGATCTAGAGTTATTTCAGACAGTTTGATGAGTACATATGTATTTTCCACAGTTTTTAAAAATATTTACTTTATTAATTTTGGCTTTTTATTTAGCAGCATTTAGTTAGTACTGTACACTAGTCTAGCATCTTCTCTCAGAAACTGCCTCTGTAGCTCTCTCTGCTATCAAAACCTTGCCATGCAAGCCCAGACTTTTGAGAAAAACTCAGGCTGTAGCATTATGTGCAACATTATGATTCTATGATTCTATGATTATTGAGTAACTTAAAACCTAAGTTGAGAACAGGATCATAGACAGGATGGAGAAGGGATTCACTACATCTCTAAGTCAGGATACCTTAATTTACATTCTTCATGCTTATTTTAACAAGGATTAAATAATTGGCTGTTTGAAAATTATTGGTGACTTAGCGTCTTTGTTTTCTGTGCCTTTGTCAATCATAACACTGGAGTTACTTGTTGCTTTATCACTCCTCTGAGTGAATGAATATGCAGAGCATACTTGAGAGATTTGGGAAGGTAAGAATTGTATGTAATCCATCCTAGGGTACTCTAGTAGTCACAAAGCGGGATTATTCAATCTGTGCATTTCCACCAGTGCGCATTCAGCTTGTGTGTAGCACCAGGACATAAAAAGGAATCTCAGAACCTCAGTATCTCTAACATGAGATACCAGCCAGAAGTGGCTATTAATTTCCATATTTCAGGTTTGCAAACCCATTCTGCTGGCAAAGCAATTGGCTGCAGATATTTACATTATTGTAATATGCTGCCTCTTTCCTAGAATGGCATCAGTTAGTGCTGGACAAAAAAATACAAAAAATTTGTTCCTCTGATTTTTGTCTTCCTGATTCTATAAATGAATATCCAGTTCCTTGGTACCTTTTTAGAAATAACAGGCAGGGCATTGATTATACTTTGATAAGACTTTGGTCGGTACTTGTTCAGTCAAACAAGTTACTTGTATCCTGCAGGTCTGTGATGCAGTCTGCTCTTGTCCATCTGTCCATCCGACCCTTATTCTTATTACTTGTAGGATTCATTTTCTAGATTAAGAAACAGCAAGTACTGTTTTTTTTAATCCCTTAAATCCCTTTTCTCTGTTTTGTGGATGGGTTTAACACTATTCTGCAGATGCAGTGACACATCTTGTTGCAGCCTCCCCTTTGTCAGTCACTTGACAGTTCATATTTTCCTTTCAAAACAGTGACTTGATCTTCCCTTTCAGAAACCCTGCTGTGGTTGCTGTAATCGCGGGCTCTCTGAGGTCTTGTTAACTCAAGTGTATCACAGTTTTAAACTGTGTGTATATATTTGATTTGCAGGGTTTGGGTTTTTTCCCCCTGCAACTTGAGGGGATCTGAAGGCTAGTGAAGCAGCTTTCCAAACAAAGTCAGCAATATACATAGGCTTCAGAGTCCTAGTAGATTAAGTAATTGGTGTGCCCACAGTTTGAAAGTCCCACACGAGCTCTACCGGTGAGCCTCGACTCTTGATAGAGAAGGTAAAGGGTATTTCCTGCTCAGCCTTCCTCACAGTTGAACCAGCTAAGGAACGTGAGATCTGATGGTGAGGTTGTGTTGTGAGGTCCACTTGTGGTGGCTGTTTGCTGAGGTTTGGGACTCTTTATGTATTTATATGAGGCATTTGATTAATAAATGTTTTTAGTGGAAAATATTTACAAATTATTAGATATGTTGCAGGTGAAAGCTCTGGCGAATGAAATGCAGTACCATTTTGTTCTGCAAATCTGTTCCTAAAACCCTAAATTCTACAATGGGTCTTAATGGCGAGCCAAGAAGGAAGGTCCTTTTTGGTTGCCTGGAACAGACTCTCCTGTTCTGCACCTGGGCTCTTCTCAGAGTCTGCTTCTTTGTTGCCATTTCCTTTTTAGCTCCATTCTTTGAGGAAGGTTTGGGTTTTTTTTTCTCTTGGGGTGATGGTGTGAGTGCTCTGTGGCATGCTACATGCTTCCTACATGCTCTCCCTACACTCCTGTCATTCCTTTGCTGCACTATTCTGGCGGCAGCCCCACTCATCACAGCTGCTGCCATTTTCCTTATGTACTGCAGTAAAAAGCTGGAAAATACCAGTTTCAGGACTACCTGTGGAGCTTGCAAATTTTGGTTTCTTACGTATGATGGCTGAGCTTTGAATGCAAGATGAGAGGTGGGGGCCTCCTCTGCTTGAGGAGAAAGATCAAGAGTTGCTGCAAGCAGAACAGTGTCCCCCATGTGGGTTGGCCCCTGGGAGCAGCTCAGATGCCCCGCTGAGTCCCTCTGGTGGGTTCTGGGTGTGCATGTCCTCCTCTACTGCCTGGGGTAGTGGACCTGGCCACTAGTGATGATGGCAATATACTGGCCAGTTGTGCGAACACATCTGGCACTTGTGTTCCAAAAAGGCCATCGCTGGTGCACGGATGAGGGCTTGCTTTGGTTGTACTGTGTCTGTGTTGTTGTCTGGTATGGGAAGTGATCCAATGCGACGGCTGTTTGGAAAGCCTAGGGCGCATAGTGCTGCTTCCCAGGGAGGCAGATGTGTGCAGCCTGGGTTACGTGGGAGTATCAGTCCTAGCCATGAAGAGAGAGTGCAGAGATCTTGTGGCCCTAGGTGCAACTCACAGTTCCTCTCAAAGAGAAGATTTGCTTTGTGGAGGAAGGTTTCTCTTCCACAGTGTGAGCTTTTCCCTAGCATATGGGTAGGTAGGAAGAGTTTGCCAAATGTGTGATAGCTACATAAAACGTGTAACATCTGACAGATATGAAAAGGTTTATAATAAACGATTCCTCAGCACTCCCTCTCTGACAAAGCTAAACAAAGTGATAATACTCAGTCGATCAGGTTTCCTTTCCTTTTTTTACCTTAGTGTGGAAACTCTGGATGTGGGCATGGACTAACAATGGCCACATCTGTTTGAAAGCTTTTCTGCCGGACAAGTGCTATGCTGTTTCAAATGACAGTGTTCATTTTGGTTTTATCTGCCATTGCTATTAATATTTGTGTATATGTGGGAGAATATTTCCCGTATCTCATCTCCATTTCCAGTTCTGCATCTGCTGTAGCCCAGAGATACTAGAGGCTGCTGAAGTTCTCAGATTTTTTTCAGTCTCCTTTCTCCCTTTTCTGTCTTTCCCATTTTTAAGGCTATACTGGTTTTCTGAAGGATAGAGTGAAGTTAAAAAAAGAAGAGGAGTTGTATTTAGGAGCTGGGGGTTATTTTGCTTTACTGGAAATATTTAGCCAAGTTGGTGGTTTGGAAATATTTTCATGAGAACTGCTTGAGCTAAAAGTTACAGAAACAAAATTCCATAAAAATAGCTCTGATCTCTAGTTTATGACAAGGTCATTGCTGGCAGCCTTCAGTTTCAAAACTTTCCATGGCTCCAAGAAAGGAAGAACTATGGATCAAAGCAATATGGATTTTTTGTGTTGTTTTTAATTAAAAAAAAAAAACAAAGTTAACATTTGGATGTGAACCCCCCACTGTGACTATTTCATTTGCATTCAGTTTTTACTCTGTATCCTTGATAAGAATGACACCAAGAAACAGAGGATGAGAAGAGACACTTTTTTTCCTGCTTAAAATTGGTTTCACAGGATGAAGATTTGGCAACAGACACGGAAACCAAGTAAATCTGTGTACAGAGCTCTCTGCCTCTCTTTATAGTGAAACCAACAAGAAAGCTCGGATATTTTACTGGTGAAGCCACACTTTGTTAAAATTTTTCTTCGGGTTGCTTTTTTGGTCCTTTTAGCTTGGTGATAAACTGTTTAAATTTAGTGTGAGATGTTACATAATTGAGGGTGGTGGTACTCACTTGTGCCCTGTGCTCTCCAGAGCTTCTGGTCACCATGCACGTGAATGAGCCAGATACAAAGAGCTTGGCAGTGGGGATACCAAAGAAACAGAGGGTGTTACAGATGTTGCTAGGATAAATGTTAGAACTTGTATGAGAGGAGTCACATAAATTTAAGGCTTGGGCTGTGGCTGCTGTTAATGCAGGAACACATGGGAGTGAGTGGAATGAGTTTCTTGTCTCTTACCTCACACAAATCATTGTCAGATCTTTTTAGAATGCAGGTGGGTGTACCCGTGTGCTCTGTGGCGTGCTAGCAGGAAAGAAGCTAGGATGGGAGGCTGGAAGGACACAGTTAAGTTAATGATCGGGGGAAAATGAGCCAATTGGGGGATAGAAATGAGTCTGTTAATCTGGTAAGGAACAGTAGAAATTTGCCTAAGATTAAGGAGGAAACCTGGGAGAAGCTGTAACTTGACGACTCAGAAAATTTTCTGGTGCTGTGCAGTTGCTGGCAGTCCCTCACATCTGGAACACATCTTTACTGCAGGGAAGTATTTTAAATTTTTTTAAATATTCTATTATTTGTTGTTCATCAGATTAAAAAACATTAGAGAAAATAAAAAAGTCTTGTCTTCACAGAAGAGTTATAAAAGGCGAAATTGTTATTGTGCTTCTGCAACTTCTTATATGGAGCCATATATAAAGGGGACAGGTTGTTTGTGTCTTAAATTCCCTGGCTGTTTGACTTCAAAATAAGCAAATACAAAGGCAAAAAAATCCATTCCTTTTTTCCCTAACATCTTGCTTGCAAAGATGCAGAGTCCATCTATTGCAAGGATAATATCTACTTCATAATGTGATATTTACAAATGTGTTACCTGAATGAGTAGACACTCTGTGGGAAAAGTCAACTTTTCTTTTATGAAGGGTAAAATTACCATACAAAAAACCTGAAGCCCTTAGAGGGGGTGAACATATAAGTGAATAAACAAGATCTGCATGGCATTCTGAGGTCTTTGCCAATGTTCTTTACCAGAAGAAGGCCAAGCAGCTGGTCATGAAGAAGGAGCGTCATGTCATGGACTAATATGTGGGTAAAAGATGGGAAAAGTAAGGTAGCAATAAATGGTCCCTTCTGACAGTCACCAGCACAGAGCTGGACTGGTTGTGTATTCAGTGTATGAGAGGTATACTGAGAAAGACTCGATGGTGAAGTGAGAAAGTTTGCCGATGATGCTAACTTGTTTGTGGTGCTAGGGCTGAAGTGAACTATGAAGAACTGGAGGACTGCCTGACGTGGCTGAGGTAGAAGGGCAGGGAAAATTCAGTGGAGGTAAATGGAAAGTGATCTACACGGGGTAAAATAGCTGTGATTCCACTAAAAAATGATGAGCAATGAGCTGGCTGTTACCATGAGTGAGTCAGTTACCAGGTTATAATAAATAGCAGTGTAAAACAGGAACTCACTGCACTGATCAGAAAAGCAAATCAGAAGCTAGGAAATATTAATAAGGGAATAGAGAATTGCACAACGACCTTGTTGCTGCTGTGTAAGTTCACAGCTCCCTAGCATCTTGTATAGCATGTCCCCTCGAGTCAGAAAACACACAGTAGAATGGGAAGAATTTGGAGAAAGTAAAAAACAGTAGTCGTAAGAGATACATAAAGGCTCATTATGTACAAAGAACATTGGGTCTATTTATTGTGGAAAGAAGAGATATTCGTGTTCTGCAATGTTGTGAGTGATGGGAAGAGGGTGCACAGGTTGAACTGTTTAATCTCTCTTCCAACACTGTGCCGAAGAATATTAGCTGAAAAATTACATGGGTCTATTTTGACTGTATGTGCTCAAAAAAAGTTTGTAATTTTTTTCTGTAATTGTATGTGTGATCTAATGGATAGCTGTGCTTTGAAACATTAGTGTTTTCTGTGGTCTTTTGCAGTTTTGTGTAGCACCTTGTATTTCCCGTGGTAGGTAACTGACAAGTCTATAAGGAAAAGCGAGAAAAGCTTATTTAGCTGAATTAAAAGTCCTCCCTATATGTATGAAATTACATGGAATAATTTTTTAACTTTTATGTGTGAGGAAGCCTTTTTGGTTTTTGTTATTTATTTTCCTAGCTTCTACAATATTTAGGAGGATAGAATACCTTTACTTGAATTTTAAAAGCCCATCTTGGATTTAGTTTCTAGTAAATGTCTCCACGATTATTCCCTTTGTCCCTGAAAAAATAACTGTCTCAGCATGTTTGAGTACTTAAGTTATGCACATAGGAGAAACGCTCTTGAGTTGTAGTGGTGTGGGTTTGTGGGCAGCCCTGCATTCTCACCAAGGCAGTAAGCCTCTTCAGGCAAGCATGCTGTTGTTAAGGAAAGTGAAATTGCGCTTTAGCCCTCAGACAAGGCAGGTTACTCCACAGCACATTGCCAGCTTCTTCTGAAGTGGTCCTTTAACTGCTGTCAGTGAAATGCGGGGTCCCAGGTTGGGTGCAAAGAAAGTTGTTTGTCTGAGGAAGGCTGGGAGTGCTCTGCCTCAGTATCCTCATCTTAGCACCAGGGTATGGCTTTCCTGATTGTGCCCATCCCAGCTCTGGAGATCACGCTGTATGATGCTGAAACAGCAGGTCTTCCATTGAAAGCAAAGAAATGATGACAGCAGCAAAAGCTTTGAGCTGCAACTCACCACATCTCCCCAGGTTGGGTAAGCTCAGGTACATTCTTCCCAAGGTTACTGCCCCCGGTAGAACCATACATCACATGCATTGCATTAATTCACTTGCGCGTGCTCTGTGCATGTTGTGTACTTTATGCCTTCCCCCACTCCATCCCCAGTGGCTGCACAGTATTCTGAACTCGAGACCCTACCAGTCATCCTCGGCAGCCTCATCAAGGAGCCACGGGCTGGCCTCTGTTGTTTGTGCTGTCATATCTTTGCTCCTTGTGCTATATCTGGTCTGGGATTTCCGTTTCCCGAACCAGCTGGAGAGCTCAAGTGTGTACGCATGAGTCTCCGTTGCTTGCTGAATCCCAAAGAGGGATGCAGTGCTGCCAGGGGTGATTCCTCACAGCACTGAGAAACCTGCAGTGGTTTCTGTCCTGATAGGCACTAGCTCTTTGAGGAAGCTTCTCCCTCTTAGAGTGTTGTCTGTGAAAAGGGCTGATACCCTTTTTGGTTATACAGTAATGTTGTGCCAGGGACTTGGGTGTAGTGTTTTGCTGCTGCTTGAAAGGAGAGACAAATCTGGGGATGTTCTTGAACACTGCTGCAAAGAAAGCAGAAATACCAAAGTTTAACGGGAGTCCAGGTTTCCTGATGGTAACTTGTTGTGCTAACAGCAGATTCATTTGTTTTCTAATTAATCAGAAAGAGTGTTCTTTTTATTTCAGCCATCTGGTGGAGAGCATGTTGTTTAGCTTCTTGCTACTGCAAATTGGAGCTACACAGGAAAAAGGATGTTTCAACTTCTGTTTTTGGCTTGTTTTTCTAGGTTGAGTCAGTATAGAACACGTTAAAACATACAGTAATCAGCAGCAAAGTTCATTTCTCGAGGACTGCAAAAATTTCACTTAAATTATCTGTCCTGAAAGGACAAGATGATGATATTGACAGTTTAATTACTTATTATTACTTGGTTTATTCCGTGAAATCAATTGTCAAGACAAAAATGAAATTTCCTTAGTGAACTGCTTAACTGTTCTAAGATACCAAATTTGTTACCACTTTGTAGAGAACATTCAATGTCAGAAACATATTGCTTGTCACACAGTTTGTCGTTGAGTGTGCCATTAGCTTGCTAACTTCTCANCCCCCCCCACTCCAGAAGTCCCTTTAGCACAGCATTTTTTTGGAAGCTGTATTGTTCTTGTGGAATATTTTCCAAGGAGCAGTCTGTCCCTATGCGATGTTTACTGTATTTTTGCCTTGCAGCCAGCAGATTTTAGTACAAACTTGCCTGGGGGTGGCCTTGTCCTATTTTCCTCTTAGATGGTTCTGGCATTTATAGAGCTTGGGAGATCGTGCTTCTGAATTTTCCAGTCTGAAGAGCTGAAGCCAAAGCAGCAGGGGAGATAGCAGACCTGTACGTTGTTTGGCTTACGGCAGTTGGGCCTGTTTTTCCTTTGACCTAAAGCAATGGCAGATTTTCTTGGGTTTTGTGTGGAGGAGAGGGAGGGGTGGGGGTGTTATGGGGAGGGGAGTGAAGAAGAGGAATGATAACGTGAGGAAAACTGCTTTATTTCTGTGCTTGGAAAAAACCCCAACACCTTCCTCCTCCCCAAGTCCCTCTTTTTGCCCCCCTCGCAGTGGTGACTCCATAAACTCTGAGCTACTCACACCTTGTGTGGAGAGATTTGCTTTCAGTTACCTCACAAGAGCTGATTATTGATGAGGAAAGGAACTGTGCTTTCTTTTAATACTGCATTAACATTTTGAGCAAGGAAACCCTTTTTCTGTTGTAGTATCAGAGCACTTCCAGAATGGACTGTATATTAGAGGACTGGCTCCTTCGCAGTTGTTATTGACATTCAATAATTTCCCACCGACCTCCATCTTCTCCCTTGTGTCTTGGTCAGTGAAAGAAACTCTCCAGTCAGGGCCCAGAGTCTGCTGGGGAATGAACTTGGATGAATGAAGGTGGGAAAATACAAAATAACCTGTTGATGGGTTGCTCGGGGAGTGTAACTCTCACAGATTTGCCTTGACTTTGGGGGAGCCTTTGTTGTCTGTAAACGCTGTCTCTGCAGTCATCCCCTGTACATGAGGTTTCCTGTGGAAATAAATGTCACTGTTGCTGCCTTTCATGCATCCTGGTGTTATATTTATCAGCAGATGTTTCAGTTAAGTTTTGCATTTATGTAACTGGAATACTTTGCTGTACCACAGAGTGAATTTATTCCTGGAGAAACAGTTTTGCATGTGATGCTTGGAATCCTGAGCATTCCAGGAACATAAGAGTTCTTCTTTCCTAAGTTTCTTTCCAGGAACTTCTTTCTTAAGAAGGTTGTGAGAAGAACAGTGAGTGTTGAGGTGCATTGCATGTTTAAGTGGAACACAAATTAACAATGCTTATGTTTGGCAAGCATTTCTCAGGGACTCACAGTGATTAAACCAGACTAAAAAACATTTCTCTAAAGACTGATAGGATTCCTGCTTGTATGTCTACACTAGTGTGGAACAAACAGGGGACAGATCCTGAGTCTCCTCAGCTGCACATACAGGGAAAGAATCATAGAAACACAGACTAGTTTGGGTTGGAAGAGACCTCAAACATCATCTAGTTCCAACCTCCTGTCGCAGGCAGGGACTCTCCACTAGCCCAGGTTGCCCAAAGCCCCATCCAACCTGGCCTTGGACACTGCCAGGGAGGGGGCAGCCACAGCTTCTCTGGGCAGCCTGTGCCAGGGCCTCACCCCCCCTCACAGGGAAGGATTTCTTCCTAATGCGTAATTAAATCTACCCTCTTTTAGTTTAAACACATTATCCCTTTTCCTGTCTCTACACACTCTGATGAAGGCTTCCTCTCCATCTTTCCTGTAGGCTCCCTTCAGGTACNTTTCCTGTAGCCTCCCTTCAGGTACTGGAAGGCTGCAGTAAGGTCTCCCTGGAGCCTTCTCTTCTCCAGGCTGAACAAGCCCAGGTATCTCGGCCTGTCCTCATAAGAGAGGTGCTTCAGCCCTCCTGTGGACTCTCTCCAACAGCTCAGTACCTTCCCCGGTACTGGGAACCGCAGAGCTGGGCACAGGTGGAGTCTCACCAGAGCAGAGGGGCAGAATCACTTCTCTTGGCCTGCTGGTCACATTAATTCTGGTGCTGCCCAGGACACAGTTGGCTTTCTGGGCTGGAAGCACACAATGCCAGCTCATGTTGAGCATTACATTAATCAACACCCCCCAAGTCCTTCACCTTGGGTCTGCTCTCAATACATTCTCCACCCAACCTGTGGACCCTCATGCAGGACGTTGTACTTGGCCTTGTAGAACTTTATGCGGTTTGCACAGGCCCACCTCTCCAGCCTGCCGAGGTCCCTCTGGACGATGTCTCTTTTCCCCAGCATTTCAACCACACTACACAGCTTGGTGTTGTCAGCAAACTTGCTGAGGGTCCATGTGATCCCACTGTCCATGCCCCTGACAAAGGTGTTAAACAGCACCGGTCCCAGTACTGACCCCCGCGGAATGCCACTTATCACTGGTCCTGATTTGGACATTGAGCCATTGACTGCAACTCTTTGTCTGCAACTTTCAAGCCAGTTCCTTACCTACTAGGTGGTGGTCCATCCATCAAATCTATGTGTCTCCAATTTAGAGACAGGGATACCATGCAGGACATGGTATAAAAATACTCTTTCTCCATGTTTTAATGTCTTATGTCTTTATTATTGTTTACTTATGCATGTGTAAGGAAGAAAATACAAAGAATCCTCATCATGACTGTTGTAGGAGAAACTGTTGCTTCTGCTGTAGTTCTGGCAAGAGACAGTGATGCAGAAGCTAGGTCACTGCTCCTTCTGCGAGGAAGGTGTTTGCCAGCTTCATAGCACAAATGCTTATCCAGAATAAGAATTTTCTTAATTGGCATCTTTGATAAATTTCCCTCTTCTTGTCCCTGTTTGTGGCCCTCTGAGTCAATCAGTGATAGACCCAAACCGTGTTTCATCCTAAAGGAACAGTTGTTTGGACCTGTAAATGGATGCAAGAAGTGAGGGAAACATTAGAGCAGACTCTTATTAGTCTGAAGGTTTCCCATTGGGATAAGAAAGGTCAGCAGAGAGTTTGTGTTGTAGAACCAGCATCTCCAGTCTCTCTTGGCCCAGCAGCGGGAATGCCTCAGGCTGTTGGAGTGGCTCAAGAAGGAGCTGTGCCCTTCAACAAATATACTGGCTTCAAGATCGTTAGGTGTGTTATGTAGACAACTTATTTTTGCTTAGCTATACTTTATTTATTTCCCTTTTCATTCCTCAAGTCAGTGTTGCAGTATGAGGGTTTCATTACTTCGTAGATTAATTCGTTACCTGTCACCTGACTGAAGCACCCTCACCTTTGCAAGCTTTGCTCTTCGTGCATAAGGAGACTGTTTAAATTAGCTAAATTAAAAAAAAAAAAGTCAATTTGTTCTGAGGTGATAAATTACCTCATTTTCCTTTAATAATAATTTCAGTACTTATTTTTCTTACTGTAACATGAACTTTTTATGCTTTTTGTTGCCCTTTGTTCTGCAAATCCCAGTGGGCTGTAGTGAATTCTTTCATATCTTCCCCTTTTTTCCATGGTTGTCCCAACTCTGAAGGCCAAACACAGACACAGGATGCTCAGACTTCAGTGAATGTTCTCTCTTACACTTCAGTATTGCTCCTCATCTCACTTCTGTCACCCCTAATTTGTTGTGTGGTATTTAATGCTTCTGTGCCTGCCCTTAGGAAGAGTTTTCCTTCCCATGTTTAACTTACTCAGAGAAACTGTATCATGACTTTTCTCTTTTTGTAATGTTCTCCAAAATGTCTTCCTTAACATTAAGTAGCAGATCCGATAGATTCTTTGCTGTTATTAATTGCTGCGTAACCAAGTGCCCTTGAAAGTGAGTAATGTAAATGAGCAGCCTTGCGCTGGCCATAAGAAAAATGCTGGCTTGAGTTTTAATTTAATAATTGAGGAATTGGAACATAAAATGGTTCCTTAAATCTAAAATAGGCTAGAGTCATATTCTTTATTAGATGAATTCTAATTGCATGAATGAAGATATATCAGCAGTTTAACTTGTAGTTTGATGGTTGCTTTGCATGCAGGTGAGCACAATTGTTACTATTGGGAAAAAGCCTTGCATTCACTTGATTTAGGTATTTATAGTTGGATATTTTGAAAGAAATTAGTAATTTCTTTTGGCTTTAAAATACAAAGGAGAGCCGTTTTTGATATATATTCTTTACATCTGTGTTGTTTGGTTTTTTCCTTTCTTGATTTAGTTATCATTAAAATAACAATTCTTATGTAAAAGTTCCTCGTATTTTTCCTGAAGATGCATCGTACCCTAATCTCATTAAAAAGCGTGTGAGTTCTGGACAATGGAAGGCAGTCACACCATGCAAATAATGGCTTTGTCTGTTTGGGTAAAGGTTATTTATTGCTACATAGACTATATGCAAAAATTGGTGGATGTGTAGTTATTTGCAAATACAGCCTTGGCAAACCTCCTCTGGAATTCGGAAAGGGTTTTCCAGCTCGACTTAGTCATTTTTTCCCAAATGTCTTGGCATAACTGATCACTCAGGAGTGACATATGGTAGAAACATGCTCTAAGGGACAAGTCTCCCGGATGGCGCACAGCACCACACAAGATAGACAGATGGTGGCTTATTCAACCTTGGAAAAAGTTTAATCCTACATATTGGCACGGCGGCCTGGGTACTGAGAGGCACATACATGCCTGTGAAATATGAGGCAAAGCTTTTGTGAGTTTGCTTGCTATTACTGAGAGAGCTAGAAAGATTGAGCTGCTACTATACAGTCTGCAATATTCCGTGTTCGACACGCTATCCAGAAAAAGTGAAGAGTGGAAATCCCAGTGGCAGCAGAACTTTGCAGGGATTAAAGTTTGCTGAAGTTTTCACAGCTGTTTCTAGACCAAATCATGTCCACTTGACAAAACTGTTGAGACTCACCTTAACTTACCCACCAGTAGTTGCTGATTATTTGAAGTGTCTAAGAAGAGAACTAGTATTTTAATGTTTTTCATGGTTTTACTTACATTTTGGGGGTTGCTGTTGGTTCTGTGAAGTGTATTAGCAGTTCACAGCACAGAAACTAACCTTTCTCTTAGGTGAGTTCAAACAAAATGTTACATGTTCCCTGATGATAAATTTATAGCAGAAAAGGAAAACTGTACATTACAGGGCGGGAGTGGGGTTTTTTAGGGTGGTTTTTTTTTTTTTGGTTGGTTGGTTTTGGGTTTGTTTTGTTTTGTTTTTGTTAAAGAAGTGGAAGAACATCTGGCCTTTCACTTTAATATCTTTGTGTCTAAAACAGTGAAGAGAGATAGCGTCCTTGGTGTGTCTTGTTGAGATACGTAGGGAAGAACAAAATTTTTCTGGAAACAAAGTAGTGAGTGATTGATTGATCCTCTGGAGTTAGTGTCGTGTTCTATAAGGATTTTGAAAATACAGACCCAAGGAATGCCTGCCAAACTTCTTTCCCCCGCTTTGTTTTTCTTGTAGATCACACCCAATATTCACAACTAGAAGGAAAAGGAAGAATTCCCTGACTCTCCGGTCTTCAAGGATATCATTATGTCGTATTTGATGAGATTAAACTAGACAAGACTTCTTTCTGAAACACTTCCAGAAAGGTAATTTAAAGAAACTAATCCTTTGCCAGTAGAGGAATAATTCAGTCAAATTAATCTCTTGCCAGTAACATTTCAGCCATACCATCCCACAGCATCATGATCTTTTTGAAATGTGTTTCACAGCAGTTATATGTATGTGTGTCTTGATGTTTGCGTATAGATATATATATCTATGTACTAGCTATAGCTAAACTTAACAAATAATTTTTAGATGTTGAAAGGTTTTTGATTTGTTAGCCCTGTATTTTTTCTGTGGAAATATGTTGGTTTCAAGGAATTCTCTTAGTTGAAAGAGGTGAGGAAAGAAGAGGGAGAGAAATTAGATGCCTAGAGTAGCCATCATATTGGTAATTATTTGTCTGGATGTGGAAGACCCATTTAATATTTCTGTTCTGCCTAATGAGAAAAATCACTTGAAAATCAGATTCTAGTGCAGAACTATAAAGTCAAAAGGCACATTCAGCTTTCATTGACACATACTTAAAAAATATGGTGCAGTATGAGAGAGACAGAGTGCCTCAAAGAGGGAGAATTAATTCTGTTGTTGAGGATATGCTTTGAAAAAGTAAGAGTTGTCAAATTCTTGCTTTCAGCTGAGGGTGCTCTTGTGTAATATTAAGGTATGCTTAGTTTTGGGCTAATAAAGGTATGCATTCTCTCTTCCTGAGGATGTGAGTACCTTTCAGGTACTTATTTTCTTATCATTCTTTCCTTTTGCTGTGCTCTGTTGTGAGAAATGATGACCGTATCATAGCCAAACCTGAAGGCCTACAGTAATTACTATAGAACTTAGTCAATAAAAATTTTAATAATTAGATTTTGTACCCAAGTGCATGCTCAGCAGAATATGACAGACATTAGTTTACTCTCTACTGAGACCCTTCAAGAGTTTCTTGAATGTTTCACAGAAGGAGAGAGCATTTCAGTGGCACACCCACTCCCTATGCCAGGGTCCTGCCTTGCTGTTGTGACACATGCCTTCCAAACGTGGGAAAGGGCACTGCAGTCTGGTAAGATGGTTAAAATTCTGCAGATCCACAGCTGACATCTTCTTGACCCAGATCTGAAGTTCAGACTTGGAAATAGTTAAGCCCCTTGAAATTTTAGGTCATGCTTCATAGAATTGCTGTTTTTATAATTTATAGGCTAAGCGCAATCATATCATCGTTGAATTGCTGAATGTCAGTGTGTGTGAATCAACCATCTGCCGTTAGGGCTGAATCCTGTATCTCCCTGGCCAGTGACACTGGAGGTCATTAAACTATGATGGCTCCCTGTCAGATGGGAATGGTACAAGGTAATAACACGGCCGAGTCAAAAAAAAGTCACGTTTCTTCAGCCTGCTGGTAGTAATGACGTTTGGAGGACTGAAATGGGGAAAGAGGAGTTGTAACACAGGAGGGGAGACCTTGTGAAGACAGAGATGTGAACGATTTGGATGTTTGAGAGGAGCAACGTCTGGTTTTTGTAGCAGGGTTTTGAGTTAATTGCAGAACCAGATGAGGAATGGAGAAGCAGCCTACACAGAAGAGAAGCAGCCTTCAGGATTTGGAAGAGAAGCTACACATAGTAAGGGGTTTTTTTTTAGAGGGCTCTGATTCTTACGTCATTGACCTAAGAATGGGTAAAGAAAGCAAAATGGGAAATGTATGTAGTTCTATTTTATTTTGTCTAGACTTGTGTACCTTTTGTATTTCTGAAGTGGAGAGTGGTTGGGTATTTTGGAACTCTAAGAAGGCTTGTGCATGTTTTGCCTCAACCACCGAATGTCCTGGAAACCCAGGGTTACGTGCAAGCTTAGGTCCTTGTGTTAAACATCCTGTGAAATCTGGGCAGGATGTGGTTTAGCGCTAATGATGGGATCCTGTGCCATCTTGCTCTGCCAGGTTCTGTTTCTTTGGAGATACGGTAAGCAATACCAAAAAGAAGCTAATCCAGAAACTTCAGAGAATGGTTTGGCAGGAGGTATCTAATTCAAACCAAAGAAGGCTAAAGGTGGTTAAGAAAGGACAGGCACAACTGTATGTGCAGTGGTGGAAGTTGTACTGTCCTAGTTTATGCAGATTGCCACCTGCTTGTTGAGAGAGCTGCTGATGTTAAGGCTGAGCTGAAACTATAAGAATCAGGACTAGGACATCTTGCTGCACACCTCATGGAATACACTGAGTCTTTATGTGTTACAGCTGATTCCAAAACATACACTCAAAAGGGGTAGCCAAACAGGAGGAAAGAACAATTTAAAAAATCCTCATTTATTACTAATTCAGTGGAAGGAAAATGTGAAGTGATAAATATATTTTGTAATCACACACCCCCTCCCCCCTTGTTGGGAGATTTTTTATGAAGATGGTAATTCCTAATTTATTACTTAATTTCCCCTTTCTCCTCCTCCTTTCCCCAAATAAAACTCAGACCCCACTGGTTTACAGATTACACCACGCAGAGTTGATGTAACCACGTGTAGGTTACGATGCGCGCTGGCCGTGACACACTTCTCTTAAAATCTTGAATGCAGGTAAAGCTGAAAATGGCTGCGATCACTTTTAGGCTTTCTGTCTATCCCCCTTTGTTCTGTCTCCCTCCCCCTTCCGCTTGTGCTCACTTGCTCTCTCTTTAGTATAACACAGTTGAACAGCAGTGAAGTGTAAAATGTGCTTTTGCCAAGGTCAGTTTCTTGTGATTACTCGCCTGTGGCAACTTATGCCAGTTGCAACAGACTGAGTCTCAGCAGTCCACAAAGTCACACTGGTGCTTATGCAGAGGACACCCAGTGTAGGTTACAGTCACCGTAGTCTGGAATAGCTCGCAGTGCTGCTGAATTTTAGCAGCTTTATTTAACTCCTCCGATCTAGCTTGCTCTTGCTTCAGTGGTTTGGAGTCTGTTCCGTGAAGTGCTTACGTTGTCCTGTTCTCTGGAGACCCTGGAGGAGGATTTTGCATGGGGGAATTTCTTCTTAGAGGTTGTATCTCTGGATTGCTCAAATTTCAGGATTTTTTCATAAAAGAGAAGATGGAATAAAGCATCATGGACACTTGCATCTTCTAAAATTTATGTGTTTTCTGTGGCTGGCTTGCTTTTGGAAAAAGTCTTACCAAAGACTTTTGCTCCATCAACGGATGAGAAGTTTTGTATCTGCATAGTAAGAAGTATTATGGAAAAGTTTATTAGTAGTTTTCTTAATCTAGAACTTGAAAGATAGTGACACACAGTTTTGGTACCACCTTAAAAATGTTGTATATGCTCAAAAGCATCAAATTTTTTTTTTTTAGAAGGTAATAATCACTTTGGCTGCTGTGACTGAGAAATGAGTGTGAGATAGAAGAAATGTGGTTTAGGAGGTAAGGTTTGTTGGATCCCATTTTGCTCTGCGCACTGGATTGCATACCACAGTGTGGTACCCAGGGAAAGCAGGAGGCAATGACATGAGCAAATATATCCCTGTATGAAAAAATGTTATATCAAGAACAGAAAAGCACGGACTTCCTGTGTTCCTTGTCTTATTTGTACTGTCATCAACAGGACACGTGATTTTATTTTCATTCTGGAAATAGGTACTTTTGGAAGCAGCTCTTGAGTTCTGTGGTAATGACTTTGAGGTTACCCATCGGTCACAAGAGACTTGTAGAGGGGCAATAAGAAACACAGACAACTGGTTGAAGGGCTAGAGGTGAGCTTTGACATTCAGTGAAGTGCAAAATTCCATCTTTTAGAATTGATTATACATTTGATTCATTTTGAAACCGTGTGTTGCTGCATAAAACATAGGTATTTTATTTGGAATGGTTCCTGAGCACAAGTGAAATAATGGATGAGCAATTGAATCTTGATCCTGTAACACCCCTGCACATTGCATGCAAGAGTATTCCCATGGAATTCCCTGCAAAACAAGGCGAGGATTCAGAAGCTTTTTTAAGCAGTGTGTGAAGGGTTTATACAGTCTCTTCTGTTTAATCTTGCTTCTGGGCTTACAGGAAGTATTTTTATTGAGGAATACACGACTTGTTGCCTTTTTGCCTATAGGAAAGACAGTGAAATGAATCTTCTTTTGCAGATATGTTTTGGACTCACACTTGACTGTATGTTTTTTATTGCCTGTATGATTCTATTGCTATGCCAGCCCCTTTACTTTGAATAGCATTTGTTATTAAATGCTCAAGTCAATGGAAAAACACGGTATGAGAGCTGTGTTCAGACAATTCCATTGGAAATTACTCGTGGACATGAGTAGGGTTTTCTGTGCCTGTGCTGTGGTGTATAGTGTATAGTCCTGTAGCACTTGCAGTGATGCACACTGTCTTCTAATTGTTAAAAGAGCCAGTGGAAATAAATGTTACCTGTAGGAAGAAACAACTGCAGTAGTAGAAGCTGCTCTTCAGCCAGCTGAGCAATAAGCACATTGGTGTTATTGGGTGTGGTTATATAGAAGAGTTGTGTTGTCCATGCTGACCAGAATTTGTCCTGTTAATTTCCTTTACTCTTAACAAACCTTGGGGAAAGCAAAGCACTGTTCAAGCAGTGAAGCTGTTTTTGGAATATTCCTAATGAAGGACTGCATGCTCAGAGGATGATTTCCTCATCAGTACGTTCAGCGCAAGTAGGCAGTTGACAGTTGAGATCAAAGAAGTGTACAGAAACCCCTGAACTCATTCAGATCTCTCTGAAGAGCTCCTAACCAATTGTTAAAAATTCATTTAAACCACTATTTCTCAAGCTCTCACCCCTGGATTCTGGGTGATAGTAGAAATGCTTTGGTGCACACATTGGGGTGGGTGTTGTGTTCTTTCTGAACAATACGGAGTCCATGAAGTCTTTCAAGATTTGCAGCCTAATTTTTTTAACTCGTGGTTGGAGATAGGAAAGCTTGTTAATAGATTTATCCACACAGTTCCCAGTAGTTTTAAAGGAAGTGCTCCAAGTCACTCCTAGTCAGCTTTGAAACATCTGCTGTGCTAATTCAGACATGTTGGAAATAAATATTTTTGTATGTGGATCGACTCTTACTTCTGTAACGCACCTGCAGTTTGTGAGCTCCAACAGAGGTTTCCCTTTCTGAAGACAGCCGCTGCGCTGCTGTTGTAGAAGTAGAGTTTTATGGACTCGCTGCTGTGTTTATTTTATTAGAAACAGACTGAGGAAATGAGCAGTAAATTTGTGTTCTGCAGCAAAACATCTCTCTGATTTTTCTTTCTTCTTTTTTTTTTTTAACCCCCCCACTCTTAATATTATTAACTTGCTTTTCTTGGCAACAGCAGTAATATCTCCTCAACAGCAGTAATAACTCCTCATAAACATTTAGCTGACATTCAGACATTGAGGAGTATCTGGGGACTAGGAGCCAGGTAAAGAGAAGTCAGTAAACTTAAACAGAGAAAACAGCCTCAAGTTCATATAAAAGTTGTTTATTCGAAATAAAGGCCAGTGTTTATCTGAGGTAACAGTAGCTCTGCAACAGTTTTATCACCCATACATCCTTGGAAGACAAAGGGGAAGCCAGTTGATAAATCATGGGGGTTTTTGAGTTTCCCCTTTTAATGCAATATTATCTTTCAGCTTCTAACAGTTTTGAATAAATTCTACTTTTACATTTCAGTTATGAGAAAGGCAGCATCATCCCCATAGCTTCCTTCTTATCAGATAGGCAAAATTCACTGACTGGAAAGTAGGATTAGGAGACAGGTTTGTTACTTAGGGCTTTGACACCGGAATCACTGCATGGACTAGGACAGTCTGTAACGTGACTTCGGCTCCCCTGTGGGAAATATCAGCTAATAATTTCCTGCCTCCCGGGTGCATATGAAGATTAACTTCATGGAACGAGTGAAGTATTTATTAATAAATGGTCGTTATTGATATGTCACTTACTTATTCATAGCAGTGACGTTGGTAATATATTATTCCCGAGGGGAATGTAAATAAGCTCATAAAACCAAAGTCAGTAATTCAAGTAATTTTTATCAACCTTTGCTAAAGCATCTGTAATAGGTACTGTCCATTTTAGTGCTCACTGTTTTGATGATTTTAAAATAGTAAAGAAGACAAAATGCCACTAAATATTAAGGGAGAACACAAGGTCATGCTCACTTGCTCCATCTTGAGATCGCACCTACTGGGGCATCTTTTTGATAACGTTCTTTTAAAGGCCTGTTAGCTGGGAATGGAGGTGGAGCAGCGTTCGCTTTGAATCCAGCTACGTTTTCAAAGTTCAGTCTCATTGCGTGTGTTCCACAGCGTGAGTTTGATGTATGATTTAATTGTGAAGTGTCCAACAGCAGCATGGCTGCTTAATCTTTAAGGTGATCGCATTTTTGGTTAACTGAGGTTAAAATGCTTTGCTAATCTGTTTGCAGTGTCAGAGCTGTCGTTTGGCCTGTGACGGGAAATGTGGGAAAATGAGCGTTACATCGCAGCCCTTTCAGTGGTCAGCTCGAAGGATGTGACTGAGAGACAAAGCCATACAGGACTTTGAAGGGGGTGGGAGTGTGTGTTACTAGATGCTTTTACTCTTTTATTAGCTCCTTAATGAAAAAGGCCTCTGGATCTTCTTGTTTCTTTGTAGGTTTAGACTTATGTGTTTTCTTCTACTATGCTTTAAATATTAAAAATAACCTTGTGATAAATGTCCTTCAGGCTTAAACTGGAATCGCATCACAGGGCCTCTGTTTGGTGTGGGTTGGAAAGAGAGAATTTAGAAAAATACGAAGGGCAGAGGAGAGGGAATGCACTTGAAAACCCAATTTGCTGTAAAAGCTGAGGCACAGAGGTCGCTTATGACATGGTGCCGAGTATCTAAGCTGTTGTCTTAATGGAACAGTGGTGATCTTTCCTGCACCCGTGAGTTCCTTTTCTTGGTCACATTGTTATCTACGGTGCTGGCAGGTGGTGTCCCTCTGAAAGGTCCCATTCCTTTTGCCCTCCTAGAGGACACCAGAGCTGGCAGGTGGTGTCCGGCAGAAAGGTCCCATTCCCTATGCCCTCTCAGCAGAGGACAGCAGAGCTTGAGCCCGCAGCTGTGTAGAAGACAGCTCAGGAATGTGGTGAGACGTGCTCACTGGCCTCTGCAAGATTTCACTGCCCGCAGGAGCTGCTGAAGGTTACCAGTCCTGGCTTTAAACATTTGTTAGGAACGTGCATAACAGGCATACTCGGAACTGAAAAGACTTAGTTAATTTGATGTTACGTTTTTGTAATGGAAGTGGGAGTTTGAGTTTCTGTCTCACGTTATCGACAGAGCATTTTTTCTCTCAAGAATTAAACCTGAAGCAGTGATTTATGAATTGTACTTTGTGTCCCACTTAGAGACTTGACTCATAAGTGATTTTTCTTCTGGCATGATTTGGGGGAAATGCCCGTTATTATTTTTCATGTATAGCTTTTAATTATTATTGACTGTTGAATAAAGATAGAGAGGAAGGCAGACCAGCTAATTTTGTTTAGGTCTGCGCTGCTTAAGAATCACGTCATACAATGCTGTATGATTGTGTAAGAGAGAGAGTAGCCTGCAAATTTCTGATTCTTCAGTGTTAATGTTAACCAAGAATGGAAACAAGTGAGCCCTAGGACTCATGAGCACTATGAGCACTGTTATGCTCATTATGAGCACTGTTATGCTCATAATTCCATTGCCTTAATACTTTCCAGGTGGATATTTTAAAAAAACTCAGGTCTGGAAAATACTTCCTATAAATAATGCCCAAAACAAAGCTTTTGATTTCTAGATTTTCTTCAAGCTGCTGATTATCTAACGATATTGCACAATTGTAAACAAATTGCACTGGTCATGTAACTTCTACCCTACCTAAAAATCCTTGTTTTATACTGTGTAACATTAAAAATGATTTACATTTATCTTGTAACCAACCATACAGCATTTTTCAGTGCTAATTTTGTGGAAACTTGAAAAGCAAAGCCCAATTTCAGTAGTACTTTCAAAGTTTACAAATTCATAATCAAGTAGAATTAACACACTAAAGCACTATAAGAATAGTTTATTAAGAGCAACCATATAGCTTTTTTATATTAAACTGTTTTGTACTTTTTTTTTTTCCTATGACCAAAGTCTAAATACGATTAATGCCTTTACTGGAAACTAGAAAAGCTTTTAGTTAGGCTTCTGCAAACCTCTGTTTGTTTCTGTTTGCATTTGTTAGCTTCAATGATTGAAGTCTTACATATAAACAAAAAATAACTTTATCTGTTCGATACTTTGTGATCTTTCCTGCTCACTATAGGCTCATTGTCAGAACTTGACTCAAGGGATTTGTTCCGTTCACTGTAGCACTTCTTTCCCTGTTATCCATAAGGAAAACAGAAATGCAAAACACAGTTTGCACAGTGACAGACCTGTACTTGGCATTTCTCTAAGAATTAAAATGTATGTTTTTCTGCTGTATATGAAGACTTAAAGGGTAGACTTGGTGAAGGTAGGTTAATGGTTGGACTGGGTGATCTTAAGGGTCTTTTCCAACCTTAATAATTCTATGATTCTATGATTCTGTTAAAATCTCTATCTTCACCCCATGACCGATTAGTAGATACTCTGTCCTTTTAACCGAAGTGAAATTCTGAACTGAAGGATCTTCAAAAGATCTTTACACTATTAGGATGCAAAAGTTGTTAGGAGAAATTAGAGAAGTGAAAAATATATGTAGGACTATTCACTACATGCACAGACTATGGGCAAATGGGTATATTGATGGTAAGATGCAGAGATTCTTTCTGCAGGTGGTGAGAACCCAGACTCCTCTGCATCCTGTTGGCACCCGGTCATTCATCTGTGGGGAATGAAATCTACTTGAATCTACGTGGCTAAACCAGGCTTCTTGAATTCTTGGCAGCAGTTTGAGCCAAATATTTCTTTCGTGTTACATGACTGGATGGGAAAACTTTCCTGCCAAGGAGGGAACAGAACCGTGTGATGAATGTGACAGTAATATTTATTACAGAGCTTTTCACCAAAGAGTCTTCTCTGATACGACCAACTCTTAATTCCAGGTAACTTCTTCCTCCTTTCAAAGTGACCAAGCAGCCATGTTTAATTCAAAAAGTAAAGAAAAACTTATTCTGAAATTCCCCGTTTCTGTTCTCTGCTGGAGGCAGCCAGTTTTGTTGATAATGATCTAATCTGTTGCATAACCGGAGAATACTGCGCCTGCTGCCACAGCCTGCTTCTTTCTTGGCACTGCTGGAAGGCTTCAAAGAGAGACTGTATGTGTGAGGCGACTGCTCTACCAGCAAGACCAAGGGGATCAAAGCATATGTTTAGAAATTGAAAACAACAAAAAGAGAAGCGGTTACCACACAGTTGCCATCCTGAAACTGAAACCAGCCTCACAAAAATGAACTGTTTTGAAGTTAGGGATAATTATTTCAAATTCTGTAGAGCAGGAAAAGATACGTTTTTTTTAAGGGAAGTTCACCAGGATTTTGTTTTGTAGATACTTGGTATGTCGAAGGCTAATAAAAAAAATAAAGAAAAGACTGTGTTGACAGTAATGTGCAGTTTAATTGTGTTTGCATGATTTTATGCTGTATCACGTTGCTTTCTTGGCTCCTCTTAATGTTTTCAATTAGTAAGTTTTAAAATGAAATCAGCTGAAAAATTACTTGAGAGTAAGAAAAAAATAGTAGGGAAGTTTTATGTAGTAAAAATCTTTGAAGGTTGGGCAGTTGTTTCAAGCTTGGATTTAATGAGCTTGAGAAAAACACAGTGGTTTGTGGTGTGGGGTTTGTTTGGGGGGGTTTTGGTCTCTTTTTTTGTTTGGTTGTGGTTTTTTTCATTTCATAATAAATGGAAAGATTTCTCGTCGTATTATCCCCCAATGTTTTAGATAAAATGCCTGATGGTTCAGAAAATACCTAATTTATAATCTTACAAAGATAGTGGCTGTGCCTTTTGTTCCTCTGCTGGCTTGGTGACTGGTGTGTATATAGGGTTTCTCATACGCTGTGAGAACTAAGAAAAACCACAAGGCGCAATGTGATTGCTCTTGACAGAGATGTGCTGAAGTGTTACACCCTGATAAATTCTACATCACTTTTCCTGCACTTAAAATCTTCAAATTACTCTTTAACTAGAGTTTTGGAGTCCAGATGTACAAGCACTCCACCACTTCTTTTTTCCCCTCTTTTTTAAGAGACAAACACCTTCTAATGATATCTTGTCATGATGATTACAGAAGGAAACTATAGTTGGGATTTCTCCTTTCTTCAACTACACTCAGGCTACATTTTAAAAAACTTGAGCAATCTGTGTTAGCCGTGTTCAGAAATTATCCCAAGGGTCATAAAAGGTATTTTCTTTACTCCAGACTATATCAGACCTTTTATTGGAAGCATCGGTCTTTGAAACTTTCCCTTTAGAAGTCTCTCTGTTTAACAATGCCAAGCAAAATAATGTTTTTGTCCTCCTTCATGAACCATTTGAGTTCTTCTGACTGTAATTAAAATACTTTAAAAATTAAAGCAGAGACTCATCATGAAAAAATTCAGTTCACTTTTTGAAGCTTAGAGTTTTAAGGGATGGGCAGTGCTGTGATGTAATGCTGAGGGTCAGCTGGATTGATGCTCTCTCTTGTTGAAGAAGCGCTATCAGTAATTTACAAGTTGCCATCCTGATGTTAGTTGATATATTAAATGGCAGATTAATATTTTTATTTATTAATATTGTATGTATATTTCTGTCTGTCATTCCCCTGCTAGTAAAATAGATCAGTGGCAGTGAAGTTGCGCGTGCTTAGTGGAGCCTCATCCTGCTCTCTTTTTGGATCATTGAAATATTCGCTTTTGAGAGGCTTTTGTACTCTGTTTTTATGTCGAGGGCATTTTTGACAGGGAGTCAATGCTCAATTTGCTGTTTGAGTTACTATGCAGAAGCTTTCCCACAGGAAGCCTTATGCCCTATTTTTTTAAGATGGTCAAATGCTGAATTTGCCCAACTTCTTCTTAACTAGCTGTTCTGAAGTTCATCTCGTACGAGTTGTCTTTGGAGTGAAAATTCCTTCAGCTCATGCATGCTTCCTTTTAGCCTTTGCTGTCTGTGGCATCCTGATGGAAAAAGGAAAAGGTGAGGATCAGAAGAAATGCGGGATGTATCTTGACAGCCTGCATATCACAGGGTAAATGAGTGTAGTCTGTGGGTTGACTGTGGAGTTTTGTTGAGAGGGAACCGTTGCTTGAATGGCCAAGGGACGTGTTTATTGGAGATTTCAGGTACAGACTGATGTGTGCCTGGTAGCTCCTCTGCTTGGGGATGCAGTTCCTTACAGGATGCTGGACTGTAGTGGTCTCCTTTGTGTCCTGGAGCAGATGAGGGTCTTGAAAATATGTTTGTTTCCATGGGGAACACTACCTGGGTTTGGGCTGACTGGCAACAACACATGTGCTTTGGTTCATATGTAGTTGTGGGGTGGGTTTTCTTTCTGATACCTACTGTGTTTTTTCTTTGTGTCTGATATATTGAATGCTGTTAGAAGAGGTGGCTACATTAAGGTGTAGTTCAGAGTGGCAGAAAACCATATGAAGCTGAGAACTCGATCCAGAAATAGCTTGTGAAAGGTTCTGAAAGCATTTTATTTTCATCTGCTCGGTCAGCGTCTTTGCTGATTGAATGCTTACTCTTAAGCCCACTGTTCTCAGACCGGTTAGGTTGTGTGATTTTTAGTTCTTTTTTCCCCCAAGCTCTCACCTCCTCCAGCGATAGGAAGGCAATACTGCAGCTTTTGAAGGGCCCAAATGTTTGATAGCATTGTGCTGCAATGCGGGCTTTCTGCCTGATCCTGTGCAGTCCACTGTGATGTTAAGGGTAGGAACCTTTTTCTCCTCAGCCTTTTTATTTCTTTTAAATCACCCATTTAACACCTGAGAAGGAGCACACTTTTCTTATTATGTGGAAGAGATTCAGAGAGGGAACATCTTTCTGGGTTATACCTGGAGGATTATTCAGATTCAGGAAGGACTTCAGGACATGGGTCTAAGCCTCAACTGAGCTGAAGACAGATCCGACTCTCGTCATTTATCTATAAATGCACAGGCATTTCAAGGACCTTAGAGCTGGCTAGTGTCAGAGTCTGAAGACATTGGAAGTGCTTTCTGGTCCTGGTTTTTTTTCAGGGTGCAATAGGGGATGAGAAGGGAGTAGCCTTCTGTAGAGGCTTCAGAAATTGAAGGAATAACAATGTGATAACCCATGAGGAAACAGAGACATAAAAGCTGTCTTTCCTCAGGTCACACTACAGCTAATTTTCAAAGGCAGGGATTAGAACTGAGATGTTTTTTGCTGTATCCTTCCTAGCTGTAAAAATATAATTATTTTTTTTCTTCCAGAATTTCAATACAGAAGTCCTTAAGATAATTCTGCAGGAGTTCTTAGGCTGCATAGAAAATGTTTCTTGGCCAGATGACAGCAAAGTCCTGAGGAGTGTCGAGTTTTGCTTCCTCTTCCCTCTCTGTTTGTGGCTTTGTCTCACTGAGGTTTGCAAGCCAAAGCTCATGAACTCTTCCAGAGGATAAAGGCTGAAGCTTCTTGTGTATAATCGCAAGCAAGCTGACAGAGACACTAACAAAGCAATAGTTACTGTGTATAAAAGTTTAGTGATAGATAGGAAAGAGCCTGTCATTGAGACTTGCCCAAATTGTGAGTACTTTCAATTGCATGACCTTTTCTGGTTTAATTAGTGTGCATCTTAAAAACACAGGGCCTTGTGATTACGGAAGACAAGTGTTGTTTAACTGTATTATGGACCTTATCCCCTAAATTTGTTATGAGGTCTGGTGGTCACTGCTAGATCACAAAACTCAAATTTGCTCTTACCAAAGGGTCATCTTGAAAAATTGAATTCACATCTAAGTTTCTAATGCCAGTCATACATCTGGGGTTTATTTTGTTGCTACTAAGGCAGCCCGATTTTTCTTCTTTATAAAAGTCTTAGAAGCATCAATACTTGCATTAATGTTTATGAAGAAAGCAGCAATTTGAATATGCATGGCTGCAAAACATTTCCTGTAGTTGGCCCAGCAAATTTCAGGCTCTCTTGAGTACTTGATCCTGAGAAAATACATCTGCAAACTGAGTTCCTGATTCACATCCACACATTTCTCAGTTTGGTTTTAGGGGAAGGAAGAACAGCAGGGGCAGAATACTGAAGACTCACGATGCCGTGAAGCTGAACCACCTCGCTGTGTGTTCATTTAATAACCTCTGAGAAAGTTTGTGTCCTTTTTGTTCTGTGTGTGGAAATGCAGTTATTTGCTTATAAAGCAGTATCTGTGTCGTTACTGCAGACAGGCTGTGATAGCTTCAGGTGCCCCCTCCTCTCTATTCAACATTGCAGGCGTGTGTCAGAGTACCGCAGCCAAATTTTTGCTCCTACCTAATGAAAGTTTCTATTTTCTTTCCAAAATTCTGGATGTGCCACTGTTTTTGGTTTTAAAGAAGCATTTAAATATATATAAATTTGCTGTTACTATCTTAATTGACATAAATATATGGACCAACCTTAACATAAAAACTTAAATAAATACAGATAAACACATTTTCTGACTACATTATCATTGCTTCTTAAATGTTCTTCTTAATAGTTTATTGGAATTACAGTGACTGTCCTGATGGCTGAAATTTTTGGGGATTTTGTAAATTATTTGAAATTATGAGTGTGTATTTGGGTGATGTTCATGGAATCAGAAGAAAAGGACTCACAGGCTCTTTCAGAAGAAACTATTGCGTTCAAATACTGTTTACTGTATGCAATTGACCTTGTATATTGCTTAATTTACTTTCCTGCAGTATTAGGAAAATAGCATTTTTAGGTTGCATTTTAATTTAGTTGCACCATTCTGTAGTTAGAAAATGTTAGCTCTGGGAATGTGCTGTGTAGTGGGGTGATTTTGTGACTTGGCATCGTGCAGTTGAATAAATAATTTTCATTTGAAATATGTTAGCAGTACTTGGGGTCCGTCACTCTAGCAAGTTGGTCTAACTCTTTAGGAGTTGGACTCAACAATCCTTATGTTGGGTCCCTTCCAGCTCAGTCTGTTCTGCAATTGTATGGTTTGTCTAAGCCAGTTCAGAAGAGAACATGTTCACACACACACACACACACACACACACACACGAAGAAATCCAACATTCAAAAGAAGGTCTTTATGCAGGTGGTTGGACGTCTTTAAGCCTGTTAAGCAGTGGGTCAGCAGGTTCGTAAAGTGGTGACATTTATGAGGGTTTTAAGGAAAATCGTACAAATACTTCAATTTAAAAAAAATAGAGGAAATCATTCCTGTTTTCATTTAGACCTCCTCCCACAGCTCCCCAGCCATACAGTTGATACTAGACCTGCCCAGGGCCATCCATGTAGCCTGAATGTTATGTATGATGGCATCTTCTCTAGGGATGCCAAGAGGTCTCCCAGATGTGGATGGGTCCTTGTATCAACACAATTAGATCCTCAGTACCTACACATGAGCAATGACTTTGTTGTGGTATTTGTGGTATTTTGACATCTTTAACTTTTAATTATGGCAGATTTATATTGGAGACAACCAAAACTTTCTGGTTTTCCCATAGAGCCTGGCGTACAGATCAAACCTCCTGTTTTGGACTGCAGTACAAAACAGAAATCCTGTGGCCAAGAGCTGTTTCTAGATGTAGATCTGCACTTAATTTGCTATTAGTAATTTATTAGTGTCTCATGAACTAGTTATTTCTTTTTCCAGTTTCGGGTTTATGTTATTTGGTTATGTGGCTTTGTCAGGACCCCACAAGGTTGATCTCCTTTCTAAGGAAGATTCACAGGACCTGCTACTTTGATTGCAGGCTTTTTTTTTTTACCACGATGCTCTTTGTGGTGAAGCGCGACTTGACTGACTACAGCTTTGATAGAACAGTTCGCTTTGAGATCAGGTTTGGTTTAGAGTGGGAAGATTTGGTTTGGCTGTGTGAGGGAAAGCTGATTAAGGAACAGGGAATATTTTTCTTCCTTTTCTACTTCTTATGCTTTCTTTATTTGTTCTTGCTTTTAGCTTTCCGGTTTTGTCTCTTACTGAAGATGTATTGTACTTTCTAAGTTTGGCTTCAAAACAGTGTTTTTGTGATATGTTCAAGCTAGTGGATATTAGCATTCTCATTTGTCTCCTATAGCTTAGGTGTGCTACTGTACTGATCATGTTGTCCAGCTGTATCGATCTTGTTGACCAACAAGCAATACACATCTTTGGAGTAGAAAATATTAATAACAATGTTAATTACTACAAAAATGTCAGCAGTTTTCAGTGGAAGGGCCCTGAAATCTTGGGCCTCAAGGCTTAACAGGTGTGAGATGAGGAATGTTTTTGTACATGTGAGCACTGATGGGTCTTAATTTGTTCCTGGAGCATCCAGTTATGGCTGTCGACTAAAGTTATTTGATTAGGTAAACCATAAGGGTCTAGTAGAGCAAGATCTAAAGAATCCCAAAGGATTGAATATGGCAGTTGCTGTGTTTTTATTATAATATTACCCTTTGCCCCCTTGTTTATCACCTATGAAATTGATTACATTTTCAGTGATACTAAATTATTATTGCAGGCTTAGACTCTAGATGCAAATTAAACTTTTGATTAACTCTTCATTGATTTCATGTAATGTATGAATTTCAGTCAAAGTATATGAAAGTAATATTTTAAAATGCCATTTCAGTAACATAGCAGTGACTACGTGGGATATTTTGCTGCTCTTCTGGTGATTGAAGAAGCATGGTTTTCATCCCTTGCTATGCAATAAACCTTCTGAGATGCAGACTGCCTGGAGAGCATTACAGCTTAAATAAGGAATAACTGTGGAACTGTAATTAAATACAAATTGCAGTGCTAGGGCACAATCAACAAATTACCACTTGATAGAGGTTGCGTGGTTCTGAGGTGGCTCTTTTAGATGTAGGTAGGTAAATCTGCGCTTGTTTAATTCTACACTTCTGTCATAAAAAACTTACTCTGTTGCCAGCTTTCTAGTATTTATCTGTGCTTTTGACTTGTTTGCTTTTCCAAACAATTTATCTCCTTTTTTTTTTCTTTTTCCTTAACTCAAACCTCAGCACTCACACTATTTTCTTAAATCAAGCTTTGGTCATCAGGGCATGACTCTTTGTTTTATTAAACTGGAACTGCTGGGAAATTCTTAGGGGCTCACTGAGCTCACATTCACTAGCGAAGCATTCCAGGTTACAGCATCAGCCTTTGCCATGTGCTGACAGTATTTATAAAAATACATTAACAGTATGTATAAAAAAAACCCCAAAACCAAGGAATAACCTTGGAAGATGGTTATCTTGTCCATGATTTAATAAGAGTTATTTGTTCTAACATTTCTAATTGTAATATGGAGGAAGACAAAAATAAATATGTACATATACTGAAAATACAGTACTGAAAAGAATTTATATATAAATATATATATATCTTTAATTACATTTAAGTTTTCAGTTTCTGACTTTGAAACAGCCTGATTTTTAAAACTAAAATAAACACATTTAGTGCAAAATGAACTGCAAAATTTCAAAGGAGTAACAAAGAATAATTGTGAATAATCAGGTCTTTGATGGCACATTAATATTTTATATTGAACTGTTTACTAATTGCAAAAGAGATTTTTCCTTTTCCCTTTCTTTTGAAAAATTAAAGTATTTTATATGAGCTGTGATAGACTACTGCCAAAGATCTTGTCCTCTTAAAAATTCTGGTAAAATGAGATCACATCTGGCTGGGGTTTTGGGGAGGTGGGTGTAGCTGTTTTGCAGTTATGTGACCAAAGGAGATGGGTGGTGGTGCTGCAGCGGCTGTCGAATATGCGGAAGCTTGTTTCTAATCATCCTTTTTCATTTCCACCCTCTCAATGAAATAAAAAACACTAGGTTTGAATTTCTTTTTAATACAGATGAAGTTTAGTCTTGTCAGTCAGAAGGTCCAAAGTTTGCATCTGTTGGAATCCTCTGGAAAAAAATTATGCATCTTTTAAAGCTGGGTTATTTTTTTTTTCTCCTAAAATACCACTCTTAATTAAAGTATTCATGTCAGTCTTGTAGATCAGAGACAGAGTCTATAGAAGCACACTGCTGTATTACTATGTAGTAGGGGAAATACATCACATGAAATTTATATTTTAAAGGGACTTCTAATAAAAAGGGTTTTACAGATCTGATGATCTTGGTTGGCAGGCAATGTGGATTCCTTTCAGTGCATTAAATATCTGAAACACTAATTAGAAAAGCAGATTGGGTGATCAGTGGTTTTTTTTTTTTTCAAATTTTGAATCTTCAGCTTTCTCTTTTATTGTGTTGTGCCCTGGATTTGTTCTTCTAGTGATTAAAAAGTATTCCAGGATGGGTAGTAGAACTGTGGGTTTGATAGTGTGTCTTGCAGTCTTGCCTAGTAAAAGTTTTAATTCGTTATTTATTGTCATGGTTCAGATGATACTGTGAGTATATGTGTGTTTTATTTCATCATTCCTCGATTGTTCTCTGATGTTGCTCATTGCATTACTAGAAATCTTGGTTTAATATATTATAAATAGTCTCTTATTAATGCATCCTGTTACAGTTAGAAGACTCCAGGCCTGGGTGTTTTTTCAGTGAATGTATTTTAGTTACAAATGTTTGTACCTATTTTTCCTGTTGATCTCTGTAGCTACTTGACATGTCATATGGTATCTTTCAGCTTTTTCCTGTTTCAGTGACTACAAGACACTTGTGGTTTTGTGCTTGCAGCCATTCAAACTATCAACTTTTTTGACAGCAATTACTCTAAATCCTCTTCAAAAGAGGATGAAGTTGCTCACAGCTTTGTCCAATTCAGTACGCAGGAATTCTCTTAAATTCCTACTGGGCTTAGAAAAGTATGAACTGGATGGTGGCATATGTTTGATCTTTATGTTTTCACTGTAATTACCAAGTTGTTGTTGTTGGGGTTTCTTTTCCCCTAAAATGTTTTCCAATCATGTTTTCCTGTGAGATTGTTGATGTCTTCTTACTATCTATCTGTCTTTGGCTGTGACTTGAGCTGCTGTATGAGTAACTGTTGAACTGGGAACACTGCAGGTACAACTTTGAGAAAATACTTTGAGAAATTACTTTTTTAGAGTGAAGTCCCTTTCCCTTTGATAAAATCATGATGATTTTTATTTGGTGTTTAATAAGACGTGTACTGATTGATCAGTCTTCTCCCTCTCCACCCTCCCCTGCCCAAGGAAATAGCCTGGAAAGTAAAATAGTAGTAAGGGTGAAACATAGTAGTTACAGATATTGCCTGTTTTCCTTTAGGCTGCATCTCTTTGGCATACACATGGAGCTTTAAGCTCATCTGGTGCAAAACCTTTGTTCAGATATCAACTGGAATTCGATATCTTTTGAAAAAAAAGGGTGTACCTTCCTCTGAAGTGCCCGTTTATAGTGCAAGCGAACTGTAATTTAGTACTGCTTTGGCTAGTCAGCTTTCTGTAGGCAAAACGACTGAGATGTTAGCAGCAGAAGAGAATGTGTGCTGAAGAACTGAAGGAAAAAAAGCTAATAATTTCCTGCGCCTGACCTCACAGGGAAACCTCTTCCTTCCCTCAAGCCAACTGCGATAAAATACCATAAATTTTCTCCAAATGTTCTAGCTGTGCTCAAGCAGACGCTACAAAAGATTTGAAGCTGTAACAGGGTACCTTTCACCCCGAAGAGTGGGACTGAATTTCACCTTGTTCTTTTCTGAATGTGTTCTTTTGGCTAGGCATTTGAGTTGTATTTGTTTATTTATTGTTTTTATCTGCTAGGGAAGGGTAATGTCGTTGGATGTACATTTCAGCATTTAATTTTTTGGCTCAGTGACCCATAGCTCCTTTTGTTGATGTTTTGGGGAGGAAATAGATCGGTGTTAGCAGCATGTCTTATATATGAGATAAACTTCTTCATCACTTAGTGTTAAACCCTAGAGACAGAGATGCAGAATGAAGAAGATGGAACATTAACTTGCAGTATTTATTTTTAAATTGATGTATGCAGGTTAAAGTTTATTTCTGTGCATAACATTAGCCAAAATTTTAAAATGTAAACGTTACTCTTTCCAACTGCAGAATTGACTAAAATGAATCATACTATGATATGGTGATAAAATGCCTTCTAAGAAAAGGTAAGTTTAGTAATAGGAGGCTTGGTTATAAAAAGCGTTAAACTATACAGCTATGTTATTACTGTGAGTCCTTTGTGAACTGCTGTTATGCTTGGGATGCAGTCAGTTCAGCTCGATTGCCTAAAATTAAACTCTTGGGTCGCTTAGCATCTACCATTTCATAAACCCCCAAAAATCTCTTGGCTTCCTTCTGACACATATGGTTGACCTCCAGGTCTGAAAGAGCAGGTCTCAGAATTGTAACAGCCAATCCAAATTTCTTAGCCTAGTACTTGAAAGGTGAAGAATCCCTCTAGTCCTTCCTGTGTAAGGCAGTGAGTATGTTGTGTCTTACAGCTGACAGATAGGTGCTGAGGAGCACCTTCAGTGCGCTTCAGAAACTGGTGAAGCCAGGTGGACCTTTGTAGAAGTGCCCAGGAACGGGGCACTTGAGGGTGTCTTGTAGCCCAGATTTCTGCTTTTTTCCTCCAGTTAATAAAACAGGAGAGATGCAGCAATTTTTGATTACTAAATTTTTAAAGTTTTATTTTTCAGCAGCTTCAAATGTTTTTAATATAATGAGTTAGGGCTGCATCTGTTTTTACACTGCAAACTACCGTGCTACAGAATTTTGCTGTTGTGATTTGAGCCCTCCTACCTTGTGTGCAAGACAACCTTGAAAGTGCAGTGGGGCAATCCCCTGCTTGGAGGACTAGGACTCAGTGGCCCTCAGAAGCATCAAGTGCAAAACTGGTCAGCAATTAAGGAGGAAAATTCTGTTACAGACTGCTCTGCCATCCTTCTGTGTGGCCTCGGATCGGTCTTCTGCTGAGTTGCACCTGTGTAGGAAGGGTTATGTTACTCTTTGGACCAGATTCCCTCCCTTTGTATACCTGTGCTGACTGATTTCACTGGGGTTATTTGTGGTCGGTAGAGATGTAAGATGCGAAGCAGGGTTTCTGTTTACGTTTCAGATACATATGATTTCTTTTTAAACTGCAGCATTCGGCTTTTACGGTGGGTAGCATATAGACCCGTATTTTCTTAGCGTGCAGCGTAGTAAGGAGCAAGTTAAGATGATGAACTCTTCCGAATATAAGGCCACGAGCAAGTAAAAGATTGAAGTGCTGATTGTTAAGCTCCTCTGGAAATTTGTTTCTTCGGTCTGTGGTGGTAGGTTTTACATGCTGATGAATTGTGGATTTTCTGGGGGGCTCCTGGACGTCAGTGAGAATGTCAGTGAAGTTTTTTCACACTTCAAGTCAGTCCTACAAGGAAAGGCCATTGCAGTCCATAGTGTTCCTCCTCTGGATATGCTAATGCGCTGTGAAAATGCACATCATGCCTGGATGAGCCCCGCTGATAAAATACCGCCTGGAGATCTCACAAAGTGCTAATGTGTCAAAGTGCCCACAAGCAGAGGGTGACTAATACTGCCTTCTAAAGGTCACGTCTGCTGGAGTTAGCTCCAGCGCCCTTCTCGCGTGGGGCTGGAGCCCCCCCTGAAACGTCCTGTTGTTCTTTGTGATCTCAAAATCCACAGTTTAATGGGCAAACTCAGGAGGGCTGAAAAAATGACTTAGTTTAGGCAGTGGGAAAGAAAAGCAAACATTAAAAACTTTAAAGCCTGAACCTGGCTCTTTGAGCTACTCTCGCTGTGTGATTTCAAGTCTCGCCTAGTGCAGTATTCCCTAAAATGCGTTACTTCTTCTGGGAATTGCCTTATTCTTTTTTCCAGTCCTCCTCCGTTTCTTTATCTTCTAATGAGAAAAACGCTTCCACTTTTTGGAAACGCTGTTGTTAGTTACATACTGCCATTTGCCAAGCAAAGTTAATGGTTATTCTCACTAGTGGATGGACATTTTAAATAATAAAGAATTACAACCGTAATCTTATATTTATTCTTACCATCTTACATTTTGCAGTAATGTTCATCTCTCTCCTCTTATTTAAAACCTTATGCTTTTTTTTCTTTTCGGCTTTTAATATTTAATGTAATTCATGAAATATTGTGAGTACAGTATCATTTGTGTACGTAACATTAAATATTAAAATATATGAAACTAAAGTATAATTTGAAGTAGCTTACCTATTGTAACGCTCTTGCAGTTTTATTTGGGACCTCTTTATGCATAAATACTTCTCATAAAACATGTATATGTAAAACTTAAACATGCTAATATAGCTTAAAAAATCTTGAAACTACTTTTAGCAGTAATGCAACACGTCAGATATCTGCTATTTTAGTGTCTTGCTAGACATTTTTATTCATAGATAACCTCTTATCCTGAGCTTATTTGTTTATAAAGCGTGTGTCCGTCATGGACGTGCGAACTGTTTTAATTTCAGACTTGAATCTCTTGAGTTCTAGTTGATTTATCTGTGCATTTTTCTACTGCAAGGAAGAGACATTTCCTATTTAGTGAGGAAAAGGTTTATCTCATCTCTACAGTTAGGGGACTGCAGGCTGAAGTGAAGCTTTGCAAAGAGGAAATGCTCTTCCTCCTTTTGTTTCCTTTTTTGGTTCTTCCCGAAGAACTGTTCCTTGACCCCACTTGGTTAATTTAGAAGTTCTGGTTCACCAGAACGGTCTGTTCTCTAATTTTTTGCTTAAAAAGGAAAAGCATGTGGAATCCGCTTTTATGAGTATATGTAAGTAATATTTGTTCTTCTTGACCAGTGTTTTCATTACTAGACGTTTAAACGATAGGTGAGAGTTCATCTTTCAAGCATATACACTGCTGGTTGTTTCTGCGTGCCATGGTTGTTGCTTATTTAAGTTAGGAAAGCCATTGGCCAAGGTCACTGGGTTTTGTTTGGCTTTGTTTTTTTCCATTCCTGAGATCTGTTGAAGACCAGTAGGTCAGAGTATTCCAAGTTTGGTGTCTTTGTCTTTATGTTTACTTGTCTGCTTCTCTTTGAGGCACCATTGGTGGCTGCTGCTGCTGCTTCATGGATGAAAGTAAGTTTGTTCTCAAACACTCACAAAGAATGGTACCAGCTGATAGAGCTCCAACCTGACTTCCTATAGACGGTCCTCCTTTGTATATGTAAATAAAGAGTAGGTATCTCCTTTCCTATCCTTATAGCACAGTTATGTTAGGTCTGTGCTATGCAAGGTCACTCCTACGATATTTGACTAGTTTGAGCAGCCAAATGCTCTTTCTGAGGCACTTGGGTGCTTGCTTTGTGCTCTGACTCTGAAGCCTCCTGTTGCCAGAAAACTCAGTGGAAGAGCAGCTGTGTTTCCCAATGCTCAACAAATCCAGTTCCCTGGTGTTTGCTGGGAGCTGTGCTGCGTGAGGGCTTGGGCCTCATCCAGCCTCAACCCTTCAGAAGGGTTGAGAGTCTGAAGGCACGGGAAAGGCTTGGGTTTTGTCAGCTTATTTGCATGTATAAGCATGCAACTTAAAAACTAAAGAAAACCAAAATGCTTTATTCTCCTAGGCCTCGATATTGTAGTCCTTGTTGAGTGTCCTGAGGCATAAAGATGGATAATTCACATTACTCATTGTTGCTTCGTATACCAAGTGTGGTCTCACACAGGTGACCATGTTTGACCATGGCTGTCAATCACCTCAAAATCTGGAAGCATGACATCTAAAAATTTAGAACAGCAATGAAATAAAACTTGCCATCATTTTATAATAAAAGTAAATAAATTATCTCCCTAGTAGCATCCGGTGTGACTAGGTATAATAATGATATATTTTTTCTGAAATCCTTGTCAAATCCTGCACGATAAACTAGGTGTCTGAGGCCAGAAATCTCTGCCACCTCTTTTCATTTGCTGGAGTTTCTGAAGAATAAATTCCATTTATAAAAAACAAGAGAACACCCTTACAGAAGGAGTGCAGAGTTGAAAAATGTCAGGACAACGATGCTGAAAAATCTGACAATGATCACCAGAAAAAAATTCAAAAAAGAACATCTTTTTAAGTAATAATGTTTGCCTAGATGTTACTCATGGAAATTGACTGATGTCAGAGATATTCAGTGTTCTTACATTATCCTTACTGGTTCCACACCCACTGGGTGTGGGATAGGGATGAGGTTGGCGAAGTACTGAAAGGAAAAATAGGATTAAAACATAACTTTGTGGAAGTATTTTATTTCTAGACCGAACATTATTTTGTCTCCTACATTAAGCTGATATGCTTGCGTTCCCCATGCCTGTCCTTCCTGGAGGGCTCCGATCAGGGACAAGGTGACCTCCCTGACTACCTTTCGCTATTGACCTCTAAGCTACCACTCGTGCCTGGAGGTTTAAACACATCATTCTCACAGAAGGTTGTATTCACCTGTCACTGCTTTTTCCTCCAGCTTCCTTGGTTTCTTAGGCGTGGGAAAAATTGTGGTAATGTGAAAGTAGCAGGTGATGGATTTACTGGGTGTCTTAATTCCTCAGTAGCAGGAGGAGTGTGATGGTGCTGCATAAGGCTACCAAGGAGTTTCCCCGGGTTACAGAGGCGTGGGTTCTTCGGATTGAAAGGAGCTCACACCTCAGCACGGAGTGCTTGGGACTGGGGGAGACTGGGAGGGTGGTAGCAAAGAAAAAATATTACTTTTGCATTTTTCAAGGAGCTTGTTCAGATCAAAATAGTCGTGCTCGTGTCTTGCAGGTGCCGCTGCTCCAGTGGCAGAACCTGCAATGAAAAGAAGGCCTCTGTGCTTTGGTCACACAGTGTGCACTTGACTGTTGAGCAGTGTATGCTCTTGTAAAAGGAATGCGATGGTAGCTTCTGAAGGACCCGATGGAGGTGTTCGTTGCTGATCTAAAAATTAAAGGAGGTACTTCAAAAAGAAAGTAAATTACTGTCTTAGTTGGCTTTTTCCCGGGTCTGATGTCATAGAAGAAATTCAGTTTGAAAAGAAACTTGAAAGGAAACCTTAATATTGAGCCCAGGATATAAACAAACACCTCCTTCTGTGTTCTTATGAGCTTCCATCCTGTTTCTCATGCATGAGATACTCCCGTTTTCCTTCAGCTCTTCCCTTGAGAGGTGTTTTGTGTGGTCAAGATGCCGCAAAATGTCAGAATGAAGGTGTAGCCAGCAAGAGTCAAAAGAAAAGTCATGATGGGGTAACATGAAGAGCTGGAGAGTAGCAGAGCTCGGGGCCCAGCTTGTGCTCCTGGATTTTAGTGGAATTATTTGACAGATACAGATCCCCTGTGTCTCCCGTGCTATATGTTTCCATACCTTCACATCTGGGCCCACGCTGGAGAAGTGGGTTGATGGGCATCTGCGCATTGTTCCATGGTGGACTGTAGGAGTAAGGAAGGGCAAGGAGCAAAACACGGCCCTTTTTGTCATCTTTGGTGCTTGTTTTGGTGCTGCTTGACTTGGGGGTCTAAGTGATTTAAAGATCCCTTTCATGATGATACATTAATATATTAAAAAGGAATGTCCTCCTGTCTCTTTTGAATAGAAGGGGTGTCGTCCTTGATTTGTTTGCTGTAGTTGTAAACTCTCTGGGGTAATGATCTTTCTCACGTGGTTAGTAAAACACTGTGTATAGTGATGGTGTTCTGCAAATTGCTGTAAAAACACAATCTAGGGTGTGATGCAGCAGTACTGCTTACCTTTTCTACTTTTCTGTCTCCAGTGTAATAAAATGATACAATTATAATTGAAGATGGTGCTGGGCTAATGTAGTCTAAATGCTGCTGTTTTCAGGAATTTAAAACTGTTTATCAAATATTTAGAGTAAAAGATATTTTTCAATTCTTGGAAGATGGATGTGTCAAAGTTTGGTTTGAAAAATTCAGTTTCTATATAGGTATTAACTTAGTTTTGAGGATGTTTAAAAATACAGTTAAGATGTCCGTAGAGACAAGCAGTGTTTCAGGCACATGGTCTTCAAAGGCTTTAAAGCTAGTTTAGACTTTTTTGAACACAGAAACCAGAATTAGATTGATTGCAAATAAATAGAAAATATTTAAAAATATGATCCAGGTTTAGTCATGCTTTTAAGAAATGCTGAAAACAAAGGTATTTTTCCCATACTGAAGCTTATATATTCGTCTTTGCAGCGCTTTCTGCAATATTTAGTGGTAATTCAGGCTTCAAATTGTGGCCTCAGTTGGTGGTATGATAAATTCCGTTTTCGCGAAAAGGTGGGATATATACAGCTCTAGTGATTCAGAGGAAAGCTGGGAAATGCTTCTGAGGTGCACTGATTCATCTTACTGGATTTTTTCAAGGGTTGCAATTTTGGGAATTGTAAAAGATCAAGTTTATTCCATGCGTGGGGTGTCGTGTATTGAACAGAGGGTAGTATTGAATGTCAGCTGCTCTTCTGCAGTAACGAATCTGCTTTGAATGGCTGTGAAAAGTTTAAAGGTTATTATCTCGTGTTTGTTTACTTTGCAAAGATAAGATTTCAGAGAAAATCGAAGGGTACTGTCTGGAATTCCCAGTCACTGCAGTTCCATGGAGAGCATCGATCCCTTCCTAGAGGTTGTCGGGGACTCATTATCTCCCTGTTCATTGTAGGCTGCTGATGAAATCTCCAATATTTCAGGTTTGCGATTCTTTTATTGTTGTTTTGGCAGTTTGTCAAAATTAAATGGCTTAACCAAATCAATATGCTGTCTTTCTCGTTAACATCTGCATTTCACATGTCCAGATTTTTTTTTTTTTTCATTTTGAACGTAGCCGCCGCAGTGGTGACAAAAAGAGCCTTTTTGGCCTCTGAAGCTCTTAGACCGTAAGGCAACTTTCTGGCAGATAAACTATGCTCTAATTTACTCAATCGCAGCTTCAATGGAGATGGGTGGTAATTGTACACATGTGGTATGGGTAGGAATTGGTCGCTAGAGAAAGATGCAGCAAGGTCAGAGACAGACTGTAAGCTACGATGATCACGGACTTCACTGAATTTAGAACAACAGTTTGTGTATTCGGCTGTGTTTATTGGGGAGACAATTAATTGCATAGTGAAGAATAAACAAACGACTTCCTCTCTGTTGTGATGGCCTCTCTTTCCATGGGGTGACTAAGCTTTTCTCACCAATTTAAGTTGTGGTGTTATGTGGCTTTAGATCCATGTTTATCATTAGCTAAAATAACACAGCTGTTAAGAAAAGGTTTATTGCCATACTTGTTCTGCATGCTAAGCACATTCTGTGTACATGTCAAACAAAATGCCAATTTAGTGGGCCCCCTCAGAGTTTCCGAAGGAGTGATGATGAAAGTTTGGCAAGTTTGCTTGTGCAGTTCTGCAAAAAATCTGCACGGCCATTATCTACCAGACACTTGCAATATGAAAAATGCCAATGGTGTTTTTACATTCTTCAGAGTCTAATAAGCTACACATGTCAAAACTGTAAAGTTGAATTATCTTAAGCATGTCTGAATATGGCAATGCAGCTTTCTTCGCTTATTCACATGGAGTTTGTCCTGATCTTAATAACACATAAGTAGCATTGGGAATATTTAAATATATGTGTTTTAACACTTCAACGGCAGTGCAGAGGAGTGGCCAAGGGTCCCTGTTTTGGCAGTGCCCTTGCTTGAGCAGCCCGGACTGAGAGGAGCGGAGACTCGAGAGGCTCACTGCCTGTCACAGCTCTGCCACGTGCTAGGGGTACTTGCTTTTGGTTCAACTCCAGTGACTCTCTGAACTAGCAAAATTTAGTACAGGGATGCAGTCGTCATTCGTTCTACTGCGAAGCAACATGGAGCCGAAAACTGCACTCAGCCCTTGTTTTACGCGGTTGCTGCCAAAAATAATTGTATGCCTTTGTTTTATCACAGATGTTGTTTTGTAAGAGCTTGAATCCTTCTCTTCTGGGTCCAGTGTCACCAATGCTGAAGCATAAAAAACCCAACAAAAAAACCAACTACCCAAAAAAACAACTTTTTTTTAATCAAATCATGTAATATAAACCCAATGTACTTTCACTTCTTTTTACTTTTCTCTGTTCTTTGAACAATTTGAATTCAAGTTTTTTTACCTTTCTCTGTCACCATGCTGAATGTTTTTGTAATCTATAAGCTGTTTTTTAGTATCCAGGGCTATTGGTACCACTTCCGAATGACCACTCATTTAGTCCAATTATTGTGCGAATTGAGAAGCCGTCCTATAAGGGAAGATACAAAATTCTTCTTAAAATATGGAGTCATCAATTTGGTCTCCGTTTGTTTTGAGCAGAAATGTAAAGGAAAGTAAAAAAGAGAAATGGCTTAGTTCAGACACAGCTGCCTGCACCCTTACCTGACAACCCAATTATAAATATGGCAGTTGGGAAATTCGAGTGGTCAGACGCATTATACAGTGGCGAAAAGCTCTCTGTCTGTGGCAGAATAGATGGAGCCCAGTGCAAATGGTCATAATGACACCCTACTTTTGTTTCTGCTACCAGTTTAGTTTTTGCTTCGTTTAACTACCCAGCCCCTGCAGCCACACCGCTATAGGAGCTATGTAGTTTTCCACAAAGTAAAACGTTCCTCTTCCCAGGCAACATCTGAAGTGTTTAATAATACACTTTATAATTTCCCTTTTTTACCTCCCATCAGATGACAGTTTGAAGAGCTCAGGCTGAGGGAAAGGGAAATTGAGGCTAACATTTTTCACAGAGTCTATTTTGGGCATCAGCTCTGGGTGCCAACTTCAGAGGGAGGCTTTGACTTAAAGAGAAATCCTGCACTCTTACCTCGGGCTCACTCAGGTTTGAACTGCGAGATTCACAACCTCTGTCAGGTTGATTCACAAGCTCTGGAGATTCACAAGCTCTGTCGGGCTTTGTTTTAGACCCAGGAACCCCCATTTAGTTACTCTTTTTGATAAACTGACTGTCTGTCGTGGGCTGCCAGAGGTCAAATGAACCCACTCAGAATCAGGCCAGAAAAAGAGTTGTCTGGCTGCCCAGCCTTGTGCTTTGCTTTCAAGACTGGCTTCTCGGGCTGCTCAGGAAATCTCTTCTTTAATGACAAGCCAGGAAATCTTTTAACCAGACCTAACATAACATTTATGTCCCCCCTTTTAATGCCTTCCAGATTAACAGTAATCTTAAATAGTGTTTTTCACATTGGAGTTTCCTAGATTTTACCGCTTTTCATTTTTTTGCCTTGTTTATTCCAGCCAAGTTAGTAAATTATGGAATACTTTCAAAATATGGAGCATTTACAAAATGTGTATAATTTTGTCACCACAATGACATGTTTATGCAAAGGTATCTACTGTAATCCATTAAGTTTTCCTCTAGTAAGCAAGGAATGACTTAATGAAGATTACTGAGTTCACAGGCTAGCTATTGCACTTCCACGATACACTCATGAAGTATACGATATTTCCATGAAGCCAAGTGCGAATGTTTCCGTTGCATGGTAATGGAGAGTGATGACTGAGCAGGAGGCTTAATTTTTATATTTTTTCCTCTGTTGATCCCTGACCAGATAATTGTTCAACAAAATCGTATTACCAGAAAAAATATAGCTGTGTTGTTTGTAAGAAAAAATAGCTTATTGATATTTCAAATGTCAATCCTCCAGATGTATGAAACTGCTCTCCTGTGGGTACAACACTTCTGCTAGCAGTCAGGAATTCACTACCTCCCGACCCGCCCTGGAACCCAATGATGTCAGTCTACCTAAGCACAGCAGCCAAGTGATTCAAAACCTCTTCCTTTACAGAGTTATGCTTTCCCATCCCTGCGCTAAACGTTACCAGGATTCGCGTGCTGAAAGATTTTCTTCGCAAATGCGGTAATGGAACATGGGTGCAGTTGTAAATAGGTTAATTTGGTTTCGATTACTAGATGCTTTCCCATTCACATGGGACTAAAATCTTTGCTCCTGGTAAATTACAACTGAAAATTAGCTGCAGCGGGGGAGGGAGGAAGAATGGACAGTTGGATGGATGAACTTCAGATTACTGATTTTAGCTGATTTGGGATGAAAGTGTCTGGTTGAGGCCACGGTGTGAAACACAACCCTTTTTAAGCAGGTGCACGAAAGTTGTGCTTTGCTGTAGCACATCTCAGGTTTGACATCTTTATAGTTGTTTGCTGGCAGGTATTTTTGTGTCAGTAGTGAAGAACAGACCTGAACTGGGATGTGAGTACGTCATTAACAAATAAATAGCAAGACTAAAAGAAAAAAGAAAAAAAAAAGCGTGATTTATGCTTTTTAACTAACAGGTTTGTGACTGTGTGATATATTGTAAACTTCAATTCTGACAGCAGGTAACAGTCAAGTATGGTTGTGTTATAGTAGCCCGAAAATGTGAAATGTTGGTGCTTTTAGTCACCTGGCAGTGTTTTTTGATGAAGCAGCCAGTTGTTTGCTGCAGGAATAGAGAGCTGATGTCTTAGCAGGGAGAAAAATAACTGGAGGAAATGTTGGATGGAAAAATATTTTAGGAATTACTGTATGTGGTAGCACAAGTGTTTGAGGTCAGGATTATTCAGGCAGTTGGCTGGTTAGATGCTGGCTGTGGTGTTTTTATGCTAACAGACAACATCTTGTGAAACCCTTACCCACAGGTACCCACAAGTTTTCTAAGGAGAAATATATACAAAGTTAAATGATTTTAGACTGCCTTTAAGGAGGCCTTTCACAGCTGAGAAGTATGCGTATTTTCGAGGGGATATTGTCACGTTCATGTATTTCTGTGCCACTTCTACATTAATATTAGTGATTCTCCCTTTTTGCTAGTAATGTTATTGCAAATTTACAGGCAGCCAGTTGTAGATTGGCAGAGAGCACATTCCCCTAATCCAGTCTTAGATAGGAGAAAAGTCTTAGTTTTGTCTGGGAACAGAAAAAGATCTCTTCTGCAGAGCATTGTGATTCATCTTGCTGTGCTGGGCTCAGCCAGCGGGAAGCTGCTGAGCTGCCGAAACTTTTCTGCAGAAGCTTTCAGCTCCGAAAAATACTTTTCTGCTCCTTGATTGGGGTATTGTTACTCATAGTCACTGGAGTCCAGGATCCCACCACACACCTCTGCCATGTGTGTAAGGACACAGCTTACTGCTGGGGAAAATACTAGCTGAAACACAGGTTTTGTTTAAGTGTTGGGAAGTCATTAGTCATTCTTACCACCTCTGACTGCAAAGTGTCATAAAGCAGTATCCATTTCTTTTGAAAACTCTTTCCTTTGCTTCCAAGTCTTCTCTTTTGGCTTAAAGTGAAAAACATCTGTTGAAGATGACAAAGGTTTTTGTCCTCTGGTAGACTTGGGTTAGTTCAAGGAGGTTATCTTTTCAGCAGGTGAAAGAGGCTACTGAAAGCTTATGGAGATATGGTGGTTTAACCTTGGCTGGAGGCCAGGTGCCCACCAGGTTGCTCTGTTGCTACCTTCCCCAGCAGGGCAGGGGGAGGAGAAAAACAGGATGGAAAAAACAAACCCAGAGTCATGGGTTAAGATAAAGGCAGTCCGTGTGTGGAAGCAAAGCAAAACCGAAAAGTTTTCTACTTCCCACCAGCAGGTGATGTCTGGCCACTTCCCTGGAAGCAGGGCTCAGTATGCCTAGTGGTTGTTCTGGAAGGCAGACACTGTAAAAGTGAATGTCCCCACATTGTCCCCCTATCTCACTGCTTCTTATTGCTGAGCACACATCATATGGAGTGGAATATTGCTTTGGTCTGTCTGGGTCCGCTGTCCTGACTGCGTCCCATCGCAGGATCTTGCCCACCCCCAGCCTAATGATGAGGTGGGAATGTTGGAGAGGGACAGGGACAGCCTTGGTGCTGTGCCAGGACCGCTCAGATTTGTACATGTGCATTTAGAGATGATCTATGAGAAACCTAAGGTAAAAAACAAAATGTGAAAAAATGTTGTGTGGGGCATAAGGTCTTTCAGTGGCTGTAAGCCCCGGGTTTTTCATTTGAACACTAGACAGCATGCGGTAACACGTTGCAGCATCATACAGCCCTGCGGTTTGGGGTCAGTATTACAGCCATAGCTGCCTGTGGTGTCTATTTTGATCTCTCGAGGTCCATTCCAACCACTACAATTCTGTGATTCTGTGATTGTCCTGCTTGCTGTTTCTAGTTAAGAAACAAATCAACTGCATCTCTTCTTGGTCATGCTAGGTACAGCCTACCAGTGGATAGTCTCCGTTTCTTCAATAGGCAGAAGTACACCAGCTGCTTTGGGTGGTCCAGGGATGCTTTTAGTAACAGAATGTCTAAATTACCTCAAAACAATGGCTTTTATGACATGGACTTCATCAGTGGCTTTGTACAGTTGATGTCACATGGGAACAAAGACTGTTCTGTTTCTTTACTTGCCCTCTCGTTGCATGGTTTAGAGAAACTCAAATCTGAAGCAGATTATTCATGAGCACATGAATATGTTGAGCCAGTGTTTTGGGATAAAGATGTTTCCGGTTGCTCACTTCTCATTAGTTTCTAATCGGTGCAGTTACTACTGGGCTCATCTGAAGCTGGACATCCCATGGCTCAGATCTTTGTGCTGGTCTTTCATGAGCCTAGTTGGAAGGGAAGATGGGAGTATAGCACCTGGTTGGACGTATTTGCAGGGAACTGTAATCTCAGACGCTCCTCAGTGAGAGAAGAAGCAACAAACCTCAGAGTTTATGATCTCCATATGTCGACTCTGACAAGAATGCCACAAGCTGTCTTCTGTTTTTGGTGTCTTCCTAATTTAGTAAGGAAATCATTGACCCTTGGGCTTTACCTAGTAACAGTGAATGCTTGAAGTCCTACATTTGATGTTTGAAAGCCTGACATGGGGACCTTCTCAGGATTTATGTTCTGCTTCAAGTTTCTGCTATTTCAGTGGTAATTCTGAAAAAACATCATTTTATAAGCAGGGAGCAGGCACCTGTTCCACATCTGTTCTCCTGTTCATCTGCCTTCTGAAGGGCTTCTCATGTTGTTACAGTTATCTGCCTTTTGTGTTCCTTGCCAGAAAGTTTGTGGTTCTGAGTTGTCAGGAGACAAAAGGATAGCTAGAAATCTCCTGTGACTAGCAGGGTGATGTTAGTTGTGCCTTTTGATGGTATTACTTCTACTGCAGAGCATCTTACAGCCCTCAGGCAATTGGATAATTTTGACTTCTCTCCTGAGCTCTCCAACCATTTTTCTATTCTGCTGGAGCATTGGAGGCAGATGGGCAGTACTGTATCCTCCTAAGATCTTTCTAGCTGCAGTACATGAAACATTAATGTATTTTTGTTCCTCTTCCTCACCCCCTGCTCTTATGGTAGCTTTAATATTGGAAAGAAAAAAATATAGTAATATGCCAAAGAGTCAAACAGTTATTCTCGGTGTCCTAAGTGTATTTTCAAATTTAGCTTACAAAGTGATCTTGTCAGTATTTATTTCTTTGTAATCCATAATCCAGTCAAAAATCTCGTAGTTTGTCTCTGTGGAAAGCCAGAAGTCTTTTCTGACTTTGTGATGGCTAGTAAAAAGTGACACAAACCTTTTTAATCAAGTCTCTTGAGACTTCAGTTCCTCCACTGTTGTCTCTGACTGTCCATAGTCCTAGGCATTTAATGAGTGTTAGATGGAGGTTTAATGCATCTGGAGGATGTGTAAAACTGAGCTGTGTAAATGTGCCTGTGTTTGTGAGAGAGAGCCTGGATTGTTCCAGGTTTGACACAGTTGATGCTCTGCAAGTAACTGCTGTGTTTGGGACAGGAATTTTTTTGGGGAGGACGTAAATTGAATGAACACAGTCCAAGACAGAATCCAAGTTTCTGGAAAAGGAGGATTGCTTGTTGTGAAGAGTCTCTAGTAGCTGAAGAAAACAGGCATCTGGTAGCCTATGTCTGGAAGGTTCTTTATACCATTTATTTGTGATTATCTAAAACAGTCAAGATGAAGCTCAGAACTAACTTACTAATCTTCCTTGAGTCCCATCCCTTGCACGGGAATATGTCCCAATTCAGACCTGACCTGCAGTTACAGATATCTTCACTTCTGTAGCTATGATTTTCAGTAACAAAACTAGTTTCTCCCAAGACAATCCTGGAATATACTGAGTTAGAAGGCACCTGTCAGGATCATCAAGTCCCACTCCTGGACACAAGATAGTGTCTAATTTAGAAGGCAGAAGCCAGGCTGAGCAGGATTTTAACATGTCTGCCACTCCTACCAAAACCCACAGACCCCGGGGTCTGGAGGGTGGGGTTCTTGGACTGTCCTGGATCTTCAGGGATGTCCCTTCATCCATCTGAAAAATTCTTCACAAGGTATTTCTGCTGGTTGTAAGCAAAGCAGTGGAGCATGGCAACAGCACCAAAAACAGCTTTGATTTCCAAAAGTACTAACTCCTGTTCCTGTGTCTGCTTTCCTGAGTCATATATTCTGACACGCGGGTGAATTAACTATTTGTAATTATATAACAAATAACACTAGTTTTCTTTTATAGGAAACGGTAGTCATTGAAGAAATGAGTGAGGGTGCCATTAATTGTAGTGCTTAACAGCTTTTAAAGTCTCAGACCTTACACAGTGGAAAGGAAAAGGCCTGGTTCAGAATCTGAAGAGGGAGAGCAGTACCTAAACGGCAGTAAGTTAAACAGAAAATTAGGAGAGGCAGCTTGGTAGATAAGTGTAGGAAAGGCAAGGCAGATGAATCACCCATTTGATGAGAATGACAGACTCCGTGTCATAGCAAATGCCTGCTCCATGGAACAAAAGAATTAACAAGGTAATAAATGTTGTAAACACATCTTATATAAGACCTGATGTTAAAGAAAGGTTTATGATGATTGCCCTAATGAAATTTGCATTAATGAAATTTGCATTAAGAAGAAAGGGATTTTTGAAGAAAAACTTTGCCCAGTACTTTAGTGCTACAAGAAGAAATTTAATTGGAAAAAAAAAACATTTAATTTTGGAGTAGGAATTAAAAAAAAAATTGCTATGGTGATAGCAAATTAAGCGTACAGAGTATTTGGGTTATTTATAAAGTCGAAGAGACAGGCCATCCAAACTGTAGAGAATAGTAAAGATTAAAATGCACTAACATTAGTTTCCTAAGTGTGAGGATCAGGCTTTATAAAGCTCTACAGTAACTACTGGAACTGGAAGAAAAAGCTACAGTTTACTGTGACAGCATTATTAATGTATATAAAAATATTGGTTGTTTCCAGTTGGCTGAACCTTTTCTGTATTAACCCAGACACTTGTCGCAGATAACAACATTTTATAAACTCATAAATAAACAAAACAAATCTATCAATATCGCTGCATCTCAAAATGTACTTTCTTTCGTTGTTTTAATAAGTCTACTTAGTTTTACCTGGGTATGGTCCCAAACTTAAACCCTAGGCCTTAAGAAAAAATTGGATTTTGGGCTTAACAGATTTTATTTGCTTAGTTAGAAAACGCTTCCAGACTCCTGCCTGCACTGCGTATTTATTCCAGAGAAGGTAACAACCCTTTTATATTAGGTGTTATATAAACACGTGTCAAAGACCCAGCTTTATTTTTTATTGAGCTGCAAATAACATGCACAGTTTGGAGTCAGTTTTTTTTTTATTTACTGAGTGCCTCTGGCACGCTGATCCCCAAACCAAATAGGCAAGAGAGGGTCTGCACCAAGAGGGGCATGTGAGCTTCCAACAAGGGGCGAAATGGCCAAAAAAGTACTCGACTGCCTTTTTCCTCATTGCTTCTCAGCATTCCTGATACAAATCGACTGTGTGTACAAGGTGGCTTCTTTAACAAGTGATTCCTGTCGGTGTGGAGAGTTTTAAGGAACCCGTAGCTCCTGAAAGAGCTGGGGTGGCTGGTTGCCCGCAAGGGCGTTTGACATCCTTCTGGAGGTACTCACGGCCTGAAAGCTCTGGGTTTCTGGCGTGAATGTGGGGCTCATTGACCTTGCTTTTCTGGGGGTTCCTTTGTGTTACCTGTAAGCATCTGGAATTCTTCCATAGTTTCCATTAGGAATGATTGCCTTTAGAAGCAGGTTTTGTAAATGCAGGTCCTAACCAGCATTGCAGACTTTTTTTTTTTTCTTCCAAGAACAAGTAAAAAGTGCCGAGGTAGCACCTGGAATTTGAAAAGGAGGATTTTACATCTGATGCAGAATTTTCCAGTAAAATTTGGCTCAAAAACTTCAGAATTTGGACTTAATTTGTAGCAAACCCAAACATTACTAAGAAAGATAGCAATTGTCAGTGCAAATGAATACAACTCTTTAGCTAGTTACAGTTTGCCAGTGTTTTCCTATTTGTTGTGGATTTTTCCCTAATTTGGAGTACACCGGTGAAATATATGGGCCTGTCTTTCTTTCTGTACTAATTCTGCAAAGCTAGTTAAGCTTTTCTTTTTCAGAATTATGTTGATGTTGGTGTTGATAATGAGAAGTCCAAATGAGGAAGCAGATGAGAGTTTTTAAAACCTCATATTGGAGTAATCACAATGTAAATATGTAATACACTGGAATAATCCAGTGGATGGATTTCTCTCACTGATTGCATTAACCTTTCTTCCAAATGTAGGTGGGATAGCCTGGTGCTTGTCTTGGTAATGTCATTTTATGATTTTACCAATTACTTGTTAACTTTCGAACTCAGAAGCCAGTAATTTGTGATGCTACTCCTTTAAAGGCTGTCTCCGATCTCTTTTTCCACGAGCAGTTGGCAATGGTTTTTGTACTGTCTTTTCAGCTAATACTTTTTTTGTAAAAGATAGTTGGAAAAAATTTTGCTGTTTTCCCATTTATCGCTTGCACTGTAGTTGCCAAGAAATTAGAAGGGTGCTGTGGGCTTGTTTAACGCCTGAATTTTCTCCTTGGCTTTCTGTGTATGATATAGACTCATACTCAGATACTAAGGAGAGGAAAATAATTTCAAGCTTTTTAAGGTCACCCTCCTTTTCACTGAAAGGAGAAAGGGAAAAATCATCTGCAGGCGTAGAGTGAGTGGAGAATTTTCAGCACACCAAGTTCATTTTTGCTAATGGTTGCTTTTAAATCCTCAGTGAATGCCTGATTCAGAGTTCAGTGATGGGGGAAAAAACCTACTTCCATGCATGCCGTTAAAGATAACATATATTCTGTTGCTGGACAGGAGGTATTCAGTAGCTTGTTAAAAGCTGACGTTTCCTCTGCCACGTAAATTTGGTTGGTTTGTTATTAAAGTGCTATAAAGAGCACTTAAGTGGCTTTTTATGCATTGGGATTTTCTCCAACATTGAGGATGATTTTGTTCAGTTGGATTTTTAAACATTTGAAAAGTGTCATAATAAAAGCAACATTGTTTAGGGGTTCTGGATAGAATTTTTAAAACAAGAACAACTCGTAGTGTACCTTATTAAATTTAATTAATTGCTACTCATGGGCAATATGGTTGAGTTATTGTAGCAGTGAGACCAGTAACTTATAAAATTTAGAGTTCTGTATGTTCAGACCTCAGTTAAAGCTTTGCCTAAGAGTAATTCAGGTTTTATTTTTTTTAAAAAGTTTTTCTTTATTTCAAAACAGTGTTGAAGAGCATCTCATTCATGGATTTTTAAATGCTTTTGGTGTTTCCATGGCTAGATCTTTGGTAAAATTTTAGTCAGGTTTACTGCAGCTAAAATAATCTTTGCCATTTGGTACCTGCTTAATGGTGAGATACATGCCATTAATTGGATCTCAGTCTGTTTTTCTGTTGCACAGATGTTCACATTACAAAATCATTATTGTCTACCAGTAATCAGTGCTCCTTTCAGAAAAGCCAATATAGGAGTAGGGAACTAAATGGGTGTCTGAAGTCTCATCTTATTCTAGAGATAGTCTTTCCAAATGAGCAATATAGGGGAGCGCGTGAGGAAATGCATTTTTGGTGCATCTGAGATGTCTGTTCTACAGCTAAAGGGAATACTCCAGCCTGACCGTTCACTCGCTTAGCACCAAGCCTTTGTGCATTGAATAATTATTTTTAATGAATAGCACAGGGAGTTAAATCCTTATGACTTAGTTATTTCTCCAGTGAACTGAAAGTCTGTTTCCATAGTGAATGTGAACTCCTAGTTTGTGATAGAAGTTTGAAGCAATGTAGTAGTGCAAACCTTTTTATGGTCACATGAAATATAACAAACTTTTTAAAAAAGGTTTGCATTTGATTCTGAGAAAATAAAGCTGAGGATTTTTTTCTTAGCTGAAAATTGAAATGCCTATACACAGTAGCTAATCTAAGTAGTAATGTATTTAAATATACATGCTTGGAAAATGTATAAAATGGAATATTAGCTGATTTCTTTAAGCTCTGTCCTGACTGTATAAGGCAGAATGCTCTTGGGTTTACTTACAAAATGGTGAAGTGAATGTGGCTCCCCCACATAAGATTCTGGTCAGAGTGAAGTTGCTGGAAAAATTTCCATTGAATGAGTGGGGGCGGAATTTTTCTGAAATATAGGACACTTGAAAGCCAGTGCAAGGTTAAAAAATAAACCAAAAATCTAACTCATAGCTGAAGAACTGTGTGTCTCAGAAATTTCATATCCTTATTTAAAAAAAAAAAAGTATTTTTTAAAAAATATAAAATAATATGTTTTAATAAGATTTTTTTTCTTCAAACCAAGTCACATCTCTGCAGATAATATTACTAAGTTAAGTCAGAGTGAGTTTGTTTATAGAAATTAATTGCTCACTGTGCTCACTGTGCTCATGAAAATATTTGGTCACACACTAAAAAACTTCCCTCCAGTTTGAGAGCCTTTCTGTGTCCATTTACATTTCCTCTGACAGGATAAAACAGGTCTTTGACATATTACTAAAAGTGTTAAATAGGTGAGTTATTCATATTATCCCCATTCAAGTAACCCAGTTTTGAAAAACAAAAACCTTTCTTGTGTTTAATTTCAAAGTGACTTGGCAACATACCTCTTGGTTTTAATTTCCCTTATATGGTGACTCATAAAAAGACTTTGAAAGTTGAAGTGGAGATGCTGTCTCTGTTGTTTTCTTGTTCTGACAAAGTATGGGTGCTATCAGTATTGGTTTATTAGAAATGTAACCCAATCTGTCAATAAGACCAGAGGAAAGCAAGGAATCATTTACAGCTTGCTCCTAAGCTCTCAACAGATCCGCTCCCTGGGGCAAACCATGAGCCTTGGAGAGGCAGGGGTAGATGAGCAGCCTGCTCTTGGGCCTCTTTCAGATGTCTTTTCAGGCCAGTCACAACTACCTGAGGGATATGGTGCTTCCAACTTGGGATTCATTAATCCTCAGTGCTCCTAAGGAGTGCAGAGCGATGGGCCTGTGCTTGGCTGGGATTGACTGGTATGGTTGTAACGCATCCATGGGAAGGCGGGAAGGAGCTGCTGTCCTAAATGTGGTCCCACAGGTACCTTCAGAGAACCTGCGTGAACCCATGGAGGGGAGTCAAGGGAGCAAAGTGTTTCGCATCAGCTCTGGAGCTGGAGGTGAGGGGCAGCCCTGACTGACTAGCACCTTGGCAGAGGGTAGAGCTGCTGCTGGGGTGCGGGGAGAAAGTCCCCCTGTGCTTTCCCTCTTGTTTTCTCAGAGCCGGCCCAGAAGGAGACACAGAGAGATTGACTCTTTCTGGGTTAGTTCTTTCATATTTTGATATGTTGCTTAGTTTGGTTTGTTGGTTTTTTAATAGCCAAACTTCTTGTCTCCCTGCTGTGTGAAGAGAGCAGGCCCTTTCTCAGCAGAGAGGAAAATGAGACGGCTTGATCAGCAAACTAGGATAGAAAGTAATCCTCAATTTCTGCTCTTCGCTGCTGTCTGGAGAAGTAGCTCTTACTGGGAATTGTCCTGTAGTTTTTTGATAAAAAGCATTTTCTTTGGTAGTATTTTAGCAGTTGTCTGTTACAAACCATTTTGGCTTGGCTCTTTCTCTCCTTTCTTGCCTTCCTCTTTATCTCTGCTACTCATTTCTTTCATAATTTATCTAAACAGCTTTCCCCAAACCCTGAGAGATCATATACCCTTCAAAGCTGAATTGTATTTCTTAACTCTCGTACTCTTCCTTGAGAGCCGTCAGAAGGTGGCTTTGCATTCTGAGAGAAGATTGCTTGTTTTACCTCAGCATTTTTAGTTAAGCATTTTTCCTCCAGGCAATTTCAGGTGGTCTCTACTGGATCTTTGGTAAGATACTCGTCAGTATGTTTTATTTGAAGGGGTTATTTGTAGTTTTGCAATAATTTGGGGATAGCCGGAGGCTGTACCTCCTCTAAGAGCAATGTTTTCATCCTTAACACGAAGGAATTTGCTCCATTAACTGCATTTGACTTAATGTCGTGAGCTTGAACACTAACTTGAAAGCTGTTAATCAGACAGCTCTGGTTTAAAACACCAAGGATTCACTAGTCAGATTTAGGTGGCTGCATTAGGTAGCTAGCAGCTGGGTTTAATACACTCTGCTATTGCCTGTTTGGTTATGACTCTCCTGGTTGATGAAATGATTTGTTTGAAGTCCTTTACTTTTCATTCCTCACATTCTCTACAAATTGCATAGTTATGAGCTCCTGGCCGATTGGTTTGTTAAAAATATGCATAATAAGGTAGTGTGAATTTTGTGTGTGTGCGTGCGCTGAAGTTTATTTTTGGCCTTGTTCTAGGAGTAAAGAGAGCTAGCAAGGCAACTACAGTATTTCGGCATCCTCCTAAGTCCTGTTTCTGGCAGATCACAGAGGTTTAAGAAATACTTTAGCTTCTAGCCCACGTCCTACTTGCGCTACCTTTTCCAGGTCTGACTGGAGTGGGCCGTACGAGGTAGAGGATGACTGTGGGTGACTGTTTTTTGCCAGTGACACAGGAACAGCTTCACCCGAGGTGAAGCTCTGTCTGCGATAGCAGAGCTCTCTGCCACTAACCTGTGAGAAGGCAGAAGGGCATTTGCCTTTTTACAAGCTGTAGAGGATCTTGTTTTCCTCATGGTTCCTAAATGGAATAAATTTACATGCTGAGATTTTTACATTTGTTTGTGAAATCTGCAGTAATTTTGTTGTCATGCTGACACCATGGGATCGTGACAACATACGTGTCTGCCCTCACCTTACAAGCAGGCAGAAACTGCCTCCTCCTGCAGTGTGGTAGTGGAAGATGCAGTACCTGCAAAATGGTTTGTAACCAGGGTCATCTTGGGGATGGCTACTGGAAGAATACTCTGGAAGTTGTTTATGAGCCTCATCCAACACAGTAGTTGTTGTGAGAAAGAACTACCCTCTCGACATATTAAATGAGATCTTAAAATTCTTTTGTGTGATCTCATAATACATTACACAAACATTACAATATATTAGTGTGGTCCCTTGTATGTTGTTTCTCCTGGGAAACTTCTCTGTGAAAGCTGCCTGCTCTGAGATTAGAGATCTTCTCAGACGTCCAATGGACAGGAACAGGCTTTTAAACTCAGATTTTGAATCTTTCACATACGTATTTTACACGTACAACGGAATGCATCAAATTTAATTGTAAACAGCTTGTGGACTCCCTGTGCGCATTTGGATGGGTTGTCTGTGTTCATATAAGAATAATATCATGGTAACTACCTACTTTACTATTTAAGGTTTTATGGTCATATTCTTGGCATTTATTTTTCTGTGTTACTAATGAAAGTTTCAGCTATTGGCAGAAATGTTCTTATATTTTTTCCACACAAGTTGTGCTAAACTTCATGCTTCCAAAAGTGAGAATTGAACGTGTGTGAACTACACACATGCACAAACTGCTAAAACAAATGTAAGATAGCTACTGCACTTTATTAAATATTTGCTATTGGATGACTGTTTTCAGCTGCTTATCACTTCACATGTCTTTAACTTTTGGACTGAAGTTTTCTGTGTTGGCTGCCTGTGTTCCGGTATGTTTTATTTTAGCCAGATTGGCTCCACTGTTTCCAATAATGGGATTAATAAAAAACATATTTTGCTTTTGTGAAAAAGAAATACTCAGGCAAACCTTTCCCGAGAAACTTATGGTCCTTCCTTATTTAGAAAGTGGTCAGAATTTTCTTTTTTTTTGCTTCTTAAAGTTCCAGTGTTACCAATAAACACTAGAAAAACATTGTTTGTCTCACCTATGTACCCACATTGAAGTGATGAAGAATTTCATTAAGAGTCCCTATGGAGGTTCTCCTGTCAGAGCAGGGTCTGAACAGAGTTGTTAACTGGGATTGAGGCCATATATGTTGAGGACAAGGAGGAAAAGTAATATCAGACATGCATATTTCATTTCTGAAGGCATTTTTATCTTGGGCTGTGAGGAAAAACAAATTCTGTAAAATAAATGCTGTGCTGCAGAGTCTTGAGAAGACAAGGTGAGTCTTTGAGATTCAGGGTTGCTGGACTCCAGGAACAGTAGAATTTGGGTTGTCTTGAATTCTCCTGTAAAACCTGTAATTTTGATTAGCTCCGTGAATATTCCCAAATAGACTGGGGATGACATGATCATTTTTATGAACTTGATTTGAAAATCTTAATAATCTTCTCTGTGCTGTGCCTTCAAGAGTATCATCAGAGAAATGTTTCATCATGCTTTTAGCAACATGAGGCTTATATGACTCTGCTCTTTGAGGGTATTGGAGCCCTTGGAGACATTTTCCAAGACTTGTCAGACTCAGACAAGAAAGACGACCTTTTTAGCTTTATGTTTATTTTTCTTGGTTGTGTGTGCCTTATCTTTAGTTGCATTTTTTTAAAAGTTAGAGCCTGAGTTCTTCATTTTGTGAAATGGACTAACTGTATTCTCGAGTATGCTAGGATCTAGGTAAGAGCAGAGGAAAAATTCTCTGCCTTTACATACCTGTAAAATTATCTTAGATTTTCTACATATATTGGTAAAGTTTTTTTACACTTAAAAGTTAATATTCTGGAGACTAAATGGAGAGTATTAATTCCACATAACCATATCTAAGAAATAATTTATTTGGTTAGGTAGTTGTTTTTTAGAAGTAATTGAGTATTGAGATTATTTGAATATTGAAAAAATTGAGAATAAATTCTGTTCAAATTCTCTGAGTAAATGTAATTTTAAATAATGCTTTTCACTATTTACAAAAATAAAAGCTACTTGGCTTTGATGGTCCAACAGAACTGCCTATGCTTCCAGTCCCTTCTTGTTCCCCTTTTAGGAGAAACCCAGCGTGGTTGATGTGCTGGGATGCAGCGCAATTTGCATACTTTGACAAGAAAATGCACGGAAGAGTTGTAGTTGTTAACAAAGTGACGCATGATTTCAGAAACACTTCGTGTTCTTGGTTTCCTTGAAATAGTTTGTTTACAAATTTAGCCCCAGATCTGACAGTTGGGCATCCTACATGAACACACCAGAAATGCTCAACATCATCCTTGAGGAGAACACAGGTACAGGCGTTGCAGTATTGCTTCTGAAATGCTGTAGCCATCAAGCGAGGGCACGACCAGGTGTCTCATGCAGTGGCAGGGGCTGTGCTCTGCATCTGGATGGGTGTCCCGCCTGGCTGTTGGTGCCCAGGGAAGGCTTGCTAGTACCACTAGCTCCGCCAGCCTCGGGAAAGGGGATGTCTGTCCTCGGGCAAAGTAGTGCAAGTAAGCCACCCCAGTTACGGACCCTATGGATACTGATACAGCTGCGTTTGTACATTTGCTGGCACAGAGAAGAGGGAAAGGGTCGTACCTGAAGGGACATCACAGCGCTCGTGAAAGCTGCCAGTATCAGTGTGGCCTCTGCTGCCTGTCTGCATTTCTACATGTCTGTCTTTGAACCCCTCAAGTGACCGAATCCAGATCATGTTTAGTGTTAGGTATTGGATAAAGATTGATGTAAGCTGTCAAGTATTCAAGTAGCCAGAGTAGGCTGTGAATCACTGAGGTTTGTTTAAGAGCTCACAGAGATGAAATCCTCCCTTGTTTGCAAGCTGACACTTGCAATATTGTTTTCTTAATTTCTAGTAACACTCTTCAGATTTGAGAGCCCCCTGATCTTAGTGAGAGAAATAGGAGTATAGTCAAGCCTTGACACCTGATGGCTTCAGAGAATTTTTCAGCAGTGTAATTAATAATTGGCTCTTAAAGCAGTATGGAAAATGAAGTAACAGCAGTCCTGTGAAAGACACCCCAAGAACCACCACCACCTTTGTATACCACTGAAAGAATCCAGTCTTGGCAGAAGGATATTTCTTGCGGGGAAGGGGAGGAAGGGACACCAAATTTGACTGTGGTGAGCTGACACAGGCAGTGCACTAATAATGATAAACTTTATAAAGCAAAGTATCTCTTATTAATGTGCTGCAAAGCACTATAGAGATTCTGACTTCTCAAATTAAGCTATAAAAGATAATAGAAGAGCTTATAAAGTTTCTGCACGGTGAATGATTTCATGGCAATGGGTTGTTTTGTTTTAATGATGTGAGCAGAGGGCACTGGCCTGACATCTTCAGCATTCCTAAGGGAAATAGGTGCAGCAGTTGTGTTTGATAGTTTCGGTGACATAATAGGGGTGCTTTGGGTTTGGGTTTTTTTTCAGCAGTATTGTGGTGTTGTTTATAGGTTGTAAGTAAGTTTTTAAGTTAAAAACGTAAGTAGGAAAACAAAACTGGAAGTTTACTGCTGCTGTGGTTCAGCTGGTTGCAGAGATAAATACATCTGTTTACATTTGCATCGTACATTTGGATAATAGTTGAGGGCCATGACTTTTTAGTGGCATCCATAAACTTCACGTAGTTGTCTGTGGACTATGTGAGCATTGTAAGAGGTGATGTTTTGCTGATGAGCTCATCTAAAGAGTCAGGGACCAGTTGGGAATAGAGATGGAGTGACCCTTGTCTGTCGCAGGTGACCTTTTTGCCTTCCCAAGACCAAGTATAAGCAAAAGATCTTTGATGGTTCTGTGGCTGAATGTAACCTTGCACTGTCCCCACCCAGGCTTAGCTCCCAGATGCCTGCTTTCNGGGTGTAAGTAGTGAATTTTTCATCTAGCAAACTGAAATAATCACACAGAATCACTTAAGGGGTTAGAACTTTAGGAGTTGGAAGGGACCTTGAAAGATCATCTAGTCCAACCCCCCTGCCTGAGCAGGATCACCTAGATTAGATCATACAGGAACGCGTCCAGATTGGTCTTGAATGTCTCCAGGGAAGGAGACTCCACAACCTCTCTGGGCAGCCTGTCCCAGTGCTCCATCACCCTCACAATGAAAACGTTTTTCCTTACATTAACATGGAACTTCCTGTGTTCCAGCTTGGACCCATTGCCCCTTGTCACTGGCCATCACTGAGAAGAGCCTGACTCCATCCTTCTGACACTCACCCTTAATATATTTATAAACATTAATGAGGTCACCCCTCAGTGTCCTCCAAGCTGAAGAAACCCAGCTCCCTCAGCCTGTCCTCATAAGGAAAGTGTTCCACTGCCTTAATCATCTTGGTGGCCATGGTCTTAAAAGTTAGATTTGAGGTGCAGCTAACAGATTTTGGTCTGAATGTTGTGTGTTTACTTTCTGATACTTTTTGTAGGTCCTCTCCTTCAATTCACGATAAAATTGATGTATGAATCTCAGCAAAACTCTCCGAAGGAGGCCTGAACAATACTATTCTAAGGTGAATCTTTTGGCAAAAATTATTTTTTCTCTTTAAGCAGAAAAACATCTGCATAAATGCCACGAAGTACTCTAAAAGGGCACTCTTCGCAGGCACAGTTTGCATACAGGGCTTTATACAAAGACATTTACAACTGGGTCTGTATGACAATTGCACAGACAATTTTCAGAGACACTTTGTATAGCTCTTACTATGAGAGGTCCTTGCACACTGCCATCACATAAAGAGGCTGCAAGGAGGTTCCTCTGTGAATCGGGGGAAGGAACGCATTTTCATTCATTAAGAACTAGAAAATCACCTTTTGTTTTTCCTGAAGTTACCACTTCGCGGTCTGTCGATGAGCTTTGGGAAGAAAGATTTGTCAGCCTGGGAAAATATTTCCAGTGTTATTTGCTTTTTTTAATTTAGCAGATTTGCCTTGTTTCAGGGAATGATTAAAATAAAATGAGGAAACTAGATCCCTTTCTCCCTTAGAGGGGTGGAGGCTCCTCCCAGCCACGAGCACTGCTAACTTCCCTAGAAAATACCCGTGCATTGCCCGTCTGCTCTCGTGTGTTTCACTTAAAATTTGGCATTGTCAGTTCATGTTTGTTGTAAGTGCTGCTCAGATTTTTATATTATGCAGCTGAGTTAGGGAAGGCAAAGAGTATGTATGTGAAAAAGCAAACCGGAGTTGAACTGTGGGCGGTTTTTGTCTGTGCTGCTTTTGAGTTGCTGCTTTTTTAATAGTTTCCCAAAGTGATAGTGTTACTAAAAGAAAATAGTCCTCTGAGCTGGCATTTTTGATGTTTGCTTCTGGCCACGAGGTGAATTTGGTTTGGTTGGTGGTTAAAAATCCACACAGATCTGTCTGCAAATACATATTTGATTTTTTTTCCCTTGTCTGTTTTGTATGTTTTTAATAAAAAGGCCCAGAGCCTTTTTTGAACTCCAAAATAAATACAGAGCCATGAATCTCAGTGGACAGAAAATGGATGTATTTGTATGTATGACATGATGTAATGGGAGCAAGACCTTTGACATTTTGTTGAGTTTTAAAGTTGTGAAGATGAACATGCTTGAAAACAGGTTACAAAACCATCACATGTACAGAACCAACATGCCAGAGTTGGTTGATCTGGTTTTGGTCCCATCACCATACTGGGGAGCAGATGCTGTAACTTACTTTGGTTGTTTTTTCTTGCAGGTTATTTAAAAACAAAGAACACCAACAAACCCAAGATGATGAGAGTAAGACTAGGAGAGTTGCAAAAAGTTAGAAAAATGCCTGGGTAAACCAGGGTTAGTCTTGCTTGTGTGCATATACTGGATAGGGACTGCGCCAGGGCAGGTTCAGATTAGATGTTAGGAAGAAATCCTTGACTGAAAGAGCTGTTGGGGTGTGGAACAGGCTGCCCAGGGAGGTGGTTGAGTCACCATCCCTGGGTGTATTTAACAGACGGGTAGATGAGGTGCTCAGGGATATGGTTTGGGAGAGGACAGGGACGGTTGGACTTGATGATCTTAAAGGTCTTTTCCAATCCAATGATTCTGTGATTACTCCTTCTGAAGAATTGGACTCTGAAGAGAGCAAGTAATTTTTCAGTTTGCTGTAGGAAGATGAGCAGTTCCTCAGGATGTTTTCCGTGCAGTGGCAGTAGCCCTTACTGCTCCTCTGGAAGATCGTAGGGCAGGTTAGTGAGCCCCCGGACACGGCCTTTGGAGGTGAGGTAATGCCGTCGAGTCTGTGCAGCACTGCTAACTTGGAGACTGTGGTTTACCAGTGGGTTCTGGGATTGACCACCCTCCCTTAGAAAGGTTTTCTGACACCTTTGTGTTCCCTTAGGTCACCGGTGTGAAGAAATACCGCAAACCCTAAGAGCAAGCGAGTGCTCTTTGCAGGATCGGCATACAGCCCCACAGATTTTGCATTTCAAAAGGGAAAGCACAGATATTTAGTTTGATGGTAATTAACTCTGATCAGTGTACCAAAGTATTTGGCACATTTAGAAGTGTTTTAAAAATCAAGTTTTGAGTTTGTTTCTGAGAAATTTTGTAGTTAACCCAGTTTCTGCTCTTGCCGCATGAGTGACTGGGTACCATATGATGAACTGTGTTATATAAGATGCTCGAATTGTTGATCCAAAATTCTAGCTATTTAACTCTTCTGGGATCTTAGTGTTTCTTGTTTTATTTTTGTCCTGTTTTCTCTTTTCAGTATTTGAAGTGTTGATATGAAGCCCTTTTCTGCCAGCGCTGTTAGCAGAAAGAACTTATGTACACCCATCTGCCTGTTCCTTGGGCACGGGAATGGGTTGCACTGTCAGGAGCTTTTAAGTATGCAGTATGGATCAATACAGGTGGGATTTTTCCTGCTTTTCCCTCAGTTTCCTCGAACTAGGTTTGTGTTATAGTGGAATAAGAATCACCAGCATCATTGGTTCCAGCTGCTTCCTTGCTGTCTCTTGAATACTTTGAGAGGAAGGCAGTTTCTCCCCTTCCGTGCGTCTTTCCCGCCCAGATGTTGGGTTCTGCATTGTATTTTATTAACATGTCCAGTTCTTTCTTAGCTGTAGGGCTGTGATGGAAAAAGCAGATGCTACTATTAGAAAACATTCCATTATATTGGGAACTTAATTATCAAAGGCACAAAGTCAGACTCCCCATTACATTTTCCACTCATTTAAAAAGAGAAAAAAGAAAAATAAAAGCTAAAATTATTCTTTTACGGCAAGACTGACAGGAGGTTAACAGCTGGGAAATACAAAGCTGCGACTCCATGGCTGAACAAGGAAGATAATGATTGTTCATCTGCAGAGATCATTATTTTCTTTGAATATGGGACTGCAGTGTTTCCATTTGTAGCTGGGAAGCTTTAATTACGACTCATAATTATTTACAAACTATGTCTGTGTAGGCCCTTCCTGTAAGAATCTGTGTCTTTATTGGTAGAGGGGTACAGGGGAAGAAGACTAAGCAGGTAGGCTTTAAAGACCACACATGTAATCTTATGGTTATCTGAAAATAAATGTTCTGGGTCTGTACTCAAAGGGATATTGTGAAGCATCAAACAAGGCCAGAGAGGTCAGGTTTCATTAAGTGTATGGATAGTACCAGAAGAGAACAGTTGAATGGGATGTTTGAGAGAAACAGAGCAGCCTAATTTTCCTTGCTAAAACCATCGATTTTTGAGTTGTCTGATCAAAAACCTCAGGGTATTTCTTTTTTCCCCCCAGTTACTAAAGAAGGTGCTGTCAGTGTTGCGTTGCTAACGTGCTTCTTCAGTCACGTGCAGTTACATGCTGCGGTTGCACCCGGATGCTGTGTGTGAGCGTTGCAAGGGTGGTTTTAACATCTGACAAGGATATATTCAAGTATAACTGTTATTAAAATATGTTAGTGGAAAGCAGTTACGGCGCTGGATGAGAAAACCACAGACGTGGCGTTCTCAGTGGTGTTTGGTTTTGCCGATGGGGATCAGAAATGCTTCCTGAATTACAGCTGACGTGAGGGAGTCAAAATTCTGTTCTTCTGTCTGTGCTGAGGGAGAACTTCTCAACTGGGGGAATTTCACAGATTTAACTGATAACAGCGTTACTTCACATGCCTTTATGCAGTTTGTTTATGTAAAAAGCTGTCCTGCAAGGAGAAGAAAAAAATAGCCTCTTTGCTTTTGTATGTTCAGTAATGAGGGATTTGAGAGAGGGAACTGTGTAGTCCTGTGGAAAATGAGATGTAGCCAATCACCTCGGGATACTGCTTCCCAGCTGTGCACTCCCCTTGAATTTTGTGAGTTATTTTGTGAGTTGTTTCCCAACAGATTTCTTTGAAGGAGGCCAGGCTTAAAGGAGAGTATGTGGTGTTGGTATTGCCTGGAAGTAAAGAATCACTGGCCTCTTACTGAGTTAAAAGGGCTTCTTTGGCATGATTTTACAATGCTAACAGTTATTTTGGATTTGTGGAATGATATACTCATTTGAGAACAAATTGAAATTAATCAAAGCTCAGCTTTAGCTTTGTCTCTTTCTTTTACCGGTACTGCCTCTGTTCCCTAAGCACGGATAGGAGTTCCATGTACTTTACTGATGGGATGCCTCGAGCGACCAGGTAGCATGCCCGAAGATACAAAGTCCAGACCTAATCTAGGTGATCCTGGACTGGCAAGGGGTTGGACTAGATTATCTATCGGGGTCCCTTACAACCACTAACATTGTGTGATTCTATGAAGTCCAGGAAAAAAATAAGAAATGCTAGACTGTTATTTTGTTCCTTCTCTCATTTCCAGGTTGAAAGTTGGAGTAAAGTTGTATTGTTAGTTGTAACTAAGAGTTGCTGGGATATTACTTATGCCTCGTTGTCTGCTGGGCTTAGAGGTACAAACATTCAAAAGCTGAAGGAATGATTTCTTCAGTGTGTCTAGATTATTTAGTAATAAAGCAGAGTTCATTTTCCTTGGCCTGATGTGGGCAAACCCATCATGGAATCCAGTGAAATTTTTGCTTGGCTGTGGCTTCTGATACAGCTCCGTATTAATTTGGTTATCTGGTGCCATTCAGAGGATAAAATTCAGGTGGATGCTTTGGAAAGCAGAGCATCTGGAGACCATGTTAGGGCAACAGTTTGGGTCTCTGCATTGTTGTATTGAGTTGAGATGTGGTATAAACTATGTTTAATCTTCATTTAAGCATAGTTTAAACTTGCTGGTTTTGTTAGATACTGGGCGACACAGAGACCTGGACTTAATGGAGGCAAACAGGAGTTTGAAGCTCTGCTGCTTTATGTCAGTTGTCACAGTTTAAAGTGAAAATCCAAACTGTCAGAATATGGATCATGCAAACCTCAGGGATTTTCAGGCATTTGAAATCTGCTGCAGTTCCAATGGAGAAGTTTTAGGTGTTTGTTATAACCAAGTTTGCAGAATGGGGTTGTCCAACACACTGCTTTCGGTCGCGCGGGGAACACCCAGCAGCTGATGTGCCCAGTGCTGTCTACGGTTTCCTCAAACTGGGTTGTGATTGTCTGGCTAACATGCCGTTGGCATTTCTTTGTGCAGCGTGCAGATGATGTTGGCAACTGACAGTGTAAGTAAACCAGATGAATTCTTGCATTGTGGCTGGTTTTGCAGGAAACTAGAACTAGCTTTGTGTAGTAATGTGTATAAAACACTGGTGGGCCTTCCTCCTGTGCTCCTTGCCTTCCTGAACAGCTGCTGCTCAGAGCAGATGGACTTTCAGAGCACTGACTGATACAGCCTTCCAGAAAGCTATTAAATTCTTGTCAGTGCTACTTCAGTTCATATAGTGGCAGTTCATGCTAATTCACTTACATAGTTCATGCTTTGTTCTCTAGCAGAAGAGGAGTTTCCTTGGCCGGGGCCTAAGTGCATAGGGTGCTCTATCCTTGAGAGTGGCTGAGCACCCTTGCTTCCCAGCAGCGTACGTAGCAAACCAAGTGCTGTGTGGACAGCAGTTTTACTCTCCAGGATAGTTTTATTCTCCAACAGCTTCCATGTTGAGTGTCTCTTCGGCACCCATTAATTTTTCATTACAATTAGCACATGTTCACTGTTCTGCATTGTGTGCTTGCCAAAATGAGCATTGTGTGTGCTTTTTCACTCATTTCGAGTGTTTTGACAGAGGTTGGACTAATATTAGGTGACTTGTCCCATTAATCTCTGAATTCTTGTATTCCCATATACGTTTACTTCCATAGTTCCCAGTGCCATTCGGTGGGAGGACTGCACTTTTCCGTGTCTATACGCCGCTTGAGATTTTCATGTGGGAGAGACCGTCTTCTGCATTTCCTTTACAGAACAGTCAGAGTGCAGATGTTTCTGCCTTCAGAAACGAAGTGCAACTTGGCTAGATGAGCACAGTCTGTTTTTTATGAGCAAAGTGTCTCTGTATCTTCATTCTGTATTTTAGGATTTTGCACTACTCTAACCAATTTAGTGGGAGAGGTTGGTTTTGGTCGTGCACCCTTTCTGTGGTGAGTGCTCTCACCCAGAAGGTGCTGGTGGTGGGGAGAGGAAGGGTGCCACTGGATCTCTTGGGGGGTGATAAGGATGGATGGTGGAACTATCATTTGCCACAGGAAAGAAGCACTGCCCATTTGCTTCTCATATGCCAGGTTGGTCAATAGAGATGACAAATGGCTATGTGCTCCTGTTACACCTAAAAACCTAGAGTAAAGGTCAAGAACTTGGGAAGCTTGTGTTGGCTGGTGAAGAGCTAGGAAACACATGATGCATGCTTGGAAAACAGAGAGCTTGTAAATAATGTGCACTGCCTGTGTCTGTATGATGGGTTCTCAAAATGAGGTGAAAGGAAGCCAGAAGAAACATTCTGATGCTGTGGGGGATTGGGAGGAGAGAAACATGTGTCTCATTTTCTTCTGGATTCCATGTTGACAATGGTCCTAACAGCAGTTGGCAGCAGCCACACTGTGTTCTCCAAAGGAGTTTCCTCCTTCCTCGTTGCATCCTGCGTGACAGAGTCAAACCAGTAACTTCCCTATTCTTCTGCTGGTGCTTACAGAGGTGATCTGGTTCTGCAGCTATGACTCCAACCACAGCTTTTCCCATGGTGTGCAGGGATGCTAAATGCCTTTTGGAGTGTAGCTGGATGTTGGATACTCAACGTCTGGGAGATACACAAAATCCCCTGGGTTTTTGGCAACTGCTCATTTCTCGTACAAGTCACAGGAACACTAGTCAAAAACTTGTGATGTTTTCTCCAGTGTGCTCAGTGTAATTTTGGCTTTTACTAGCCTTTTGCAACTTCAGATATTGACCTTGCACTGCTTTGGAAAAAAGATAAATTGAGGCTGGATTTGTGCTTTTACAACTTCTTTGTTATTTTGGCAAATAAAATTCAGAGCTTGGTTTTTTCTCTGACTGGTCAGGTTCACAGAGCAGCGTGATTAATGATTTCTCTTGACAACTTCTGGTAATTACAGTTTTATTAATGTCCAAAAATAATGCAATCTTCTTGTTTGCCCTTCATAACACGGCTCGTACAATTTCTCTCAATAATTATCTCATCCAAACCCAATCGCTTGTCACAGAGATCTCAGTAACTTTTCCACTGGGTTTTTTACTGCATTCTGTCAGCACAGCTATGGGAAAATGTATGGCTCTTGAGTTGGTTTGTAGAGATAGAAAATAGAAGACCCAAATTAATTATTTCACTTAACAAGATTAATGGAAAGAAATGTGGCATGCTCCTTTGTGTTATCAGTTATTTATAGGATTTCTTCAAGTGAAATGCTCCTTGCTATCTGATCAGCAGAGTCTGCTTACTTTGGCATGAAGCTACTGAGCACAACAGTTTTATATCATCGCTTCAGCTTTTTGCTTTACTCCAGAAAGAAACAAACAAGCAGGAGGAGAAAAAATGGCTTTACCAAAAGGTTCTCCCTTTTTCTTTTCAAAACAGGCCTTTTTTGTACTGGGTTTTACAGTGTGTGTTGGCATTGGCAATGGGGATGTATTTTAAGAGGCTAGAAAAAAAAAGGGATGCTTCATTTTTGCCCTCGAGTCCTGTGTCCTGCTACAACTAATGCAGAAAGACCATACCTTGGTTGTCCTCCACTCGCCCCAGTTCAGGGAATGCTGTAACAAAAAAAGGAAGGAACAAGAAATTTGGACATTATTCCTAAACAAGCTGAAGTATATCAGAAAGTGTCTGTAGGAATATAAATATGTATAACATAACATAACATAACATAACATAACATAACATAACATAACATAACATAACATAACATAACATAACATAACATAACATAGAAACTCATTTTGCATGTCACTGAAGTGCACCAGGAAAGTGAAATACAGCAGCTGTTAAAAAGTCACAACTGACCTCTGCAAATATTGAAGATAGCAAGTGAAAACAAATGATGTATATGTGTGTGTGAGAAAGATGCGATTAGATAAAACATATTTTAAACATCTGGGTTTCAGTATGATTTCTGTATGGCCTCCTGTGAAAGTCATCTTGAGTTAAGAGGTCTTTGAGTTACGGAGCGTCGTGTTTCCCAAGAACCGGGCTTCACTTAGCTGTGGCGCAATGGTACATTGGAAGGAAGACAGATTATAGATAGAGTGAAATACATGAGGTTCACACACAGGCATGAAAAAGAGTAGGGATAACTGTTAGAGTTGAATATACCTAGTCTAGAAGTCTCTATGAGAAGCAAAACCAAAGCCTGGAAAACTTGGTGAATCCAGAAGGGGAAGGGAAGGTGAGCAGTATGTCTGTACATACACTTCACTTGAAATTGCTCTAGCAAACTTGAAAGGATATTTTTTGCAAAATCCGTTTTATAAAAACCACAATGTTGAAAGTGTTTTTCCAGCCAGAAACCTAAATATATATCTAAGTCTATGCTGCCTTAACCTGTAGGCCTACCTACTGAAGCCAGGATAAGGACCGAACAACTCACTTGCTTAAACACTTTTCTTTAGTCAGATTACTTTTCCCCTTCAGTTTGGCAACATCTTCAAATCTCCTGTGGAGCTGGAGTCATGCTGCCATCTGGGACAGTGTTGCTGCTGCCCTCCCTTTAGCCACAGAGGAGGTGGCCAAGCTCTGGCAGGGGTCTGGCCCCCTTGGGCACCTGCCTTCTGTGGGGAGCAGGGTAGGGTAGCTCAGGCTCTCTGCCATTTTGCATTTCATTAGCTCAAAAGGTAGGAAATGAAGCTTCGAGTCCTCCTTTGGTGAAGTTAAATGAAACATCTCACAAGCTGTTCAGTAGCTTTCTCAAAAATGTAAATGTGTGGGCTTACTCTATAGATACTCCTGTTAGGAATTGTGTTAAACACCTTAGCAAAGCACTGTGCTTTAGGATGTTTTGCACCAAGGGCTATCACGGGAAACTGTTCCTGCGGCCACAGGTCTTCTGATGACAGGTCCATAGAGTACCTAATGCCTGTGTGGGAAATAAGAACACATGGTGAAGTAAATAGGCTGTATATAGAGAAAGGAAATGGAATAAAACCCAAACACAAACCTCTGAGCTGCAGCATTTACATGTCAGACAGTGCTTTTGAGTTTTTCAAGACACTGCAGAGATATTAGTCTTGGAAAAAGCAGTATTTCACTTCTGCTTTCAGTGCAGATTCCTCCAGGCTTGGTACTGACCGATGATTGTACAACACTTCATAAAATGTAGATATTATTGCAGGATTTAATGACACTCGTTGGCTACTTTTCTCTCTTGGAGTCTTTTTTACAATGGTCCTTAAATACTGCATCTCCAAATGTTTAGAAAAGAGGAATAGCAGGTGGACTAGCTAAATATACCATGAGGACATGTAACTCACATAAGGTGTTAAATAGTCAAAATATTTTTTGTTTCCAAGTTGTGTGAGGTTCAGATGGTGGTATCTTTCCCAGGACGAAATCTGAGAAGAGTGGAGGGGATGAAAGCAAATGGATTTGAGTTTTCTGTAGGTATTCAGTCACGTAAGCGTGTAGTAGCCAAAAATCTTTATAGCACAGTTACATATTTATAAGACACAATGTTTTGCTTTGGTTCGCTTCTGAGACGCATATAACACTGCAGTGGATGAATGAAAGCAGAAGTGGAAGCAGAGTTCCTGTTGCAATTGGAAAGTAGGTAACAGATGGAGCAAAGAGAGAATTTCTCGTCTACGTTTTCTCTTCGCCATCTGATCGGTACAAGGGGACGTGTTCCCACTGGGGTCTCTGCAGGTTGTGAAAAATATAATAGCTGCATCAAAGATAGCGCCTTCTTGTAGTTCTACCACTATCGTTTACTTTCCACTCTCTTTTCAGTCTCTTTTTGGTCCTCTAAGCAGGCTGGTGTAACATTTCTGTGCCACAGTGGTGTAAAAGGATAAACGCACAGCTTCCCTGGAGTTGGCTGAGCCACCCCGAAACGTGTCAGCAGAGGTCCCGATCCATTCTCTGCCTGTAAACACACCGGGCTGTTAGGAAACAAACACAAGCCTCCTCTCCATGAACACCAGTGCAGCTTCAGTGGAAAATTTCTGGATAATGTAAAGTACAACAGAAAGGTCCTAGCTCTACATGCTGTTAAAAACGGAATTTGCCATTTTGCTGATATGCTGTGGTGTCAGCTGGGCAGCTGTGTTGTCTTTACCTGGATGCATTCGCAGTCCGATAGACCTGAAATTATTGCGCAGATGTGACTTGACACAAGGTCTGGTCTGCCTGCTGAAAATGCCCGTTAAATACCTGCTTAGCCATGAGGGTGAAGCATTGTAAAAGTACTGATCTTGATTTGGAGTTGAGAAGAGGCCCAGCACACACTGAGCACCACGCTGGCTGGCCCCAGCAGCCTGCTCACTTTAATTCCAACCTCCCAGCAACCTCCGAGTTCATTATCTGCCAGGGAAGAAAGTGCTTTCCCAGTGACAGAAAACGCTCACTTAGGGCAATCAAGAGGTATCAGTATCTTCTTTCACTTGAGTCCTTAAGGGAGAACTTAATCCTGATGCAGTGCACTACCTTTTAAATGTTAAGGACTGAATGAACTCTGTAAGTGTGTCAGTGTCCTGTAATATCGTTAAAATGACATCTTTCTGATGTCATGTTCTTCTGAGGAAGCGGCGGTTGCTCAAAGTGCCTGTGTCCTAGAGCTTCTTCAGCACTGCTGTGTTCTTAACTAGTTTAACAGAAATGTTGACGACGTGGAAAATGTCTGCTTTTAGAAAAAGTTAATTTTGAAGATAGTAGAAGTATTTTATTCCTTCAGAATCAGAAGCTTAGTGTATCTAATACAAAGATGTAACAAGAAGATCATTGCCCTGGATTCTAGGGTATTAGTGCACATCTCTTGAGCAGCTCTGAGATGGGGAGAGAAATTAAGCTGAAAATAGAAAGCATCAAAATTGTGGATTTATAAACCAAAATCAAAAGTTATAAGCCTGAAAATGTGAATGCAAATATGGACCTGCTCTTATAAATATAGAAGAAACTCAGGCCTCTAAAGAAGCTTGGGAAATGGGTACAGCATCCATCTGTAGTCATTGTAGAAGTTTTAGCACAGTGTTAAGAGCCAAAAGAAATATGTGCTGCGGTGTATGTATACTGTACTTGAACAGTTGTATGTGATTTAGAATAAAATAGCCTCATATGAAGTGGTTATTAGTTGTATAGTGCACTTTGAAGGGCTGAAAAAGCATCTTGAGGAGCTGGCATTCAGCAGTAGTACCATTTTTAAACTACTCTAAAATTTTTATGCAGTTATTTTGTGATGGTAGATCACATGTAAAGGCATTGGGGTATTGTGTTGTTTGGGGTTTTTTCTTAATTTCTACTTTCTCCTCTATTAAGTTGAGATGTTTGGGTAAGAATGGGGAAAACATACTAAATCTGTTCCGTAACCTTAGGTTGTTTGAATGCAAATGACTAGAATTGAGTACAAGTAACTAATCAGCCAGCCCTGTGCTAGGCTTTGAGACAAAACGTTGTCTTCTTCACTAATGCTGGCATAACAAAACTGCGAGGGGTGGTGGTGGTGTGTGGTGTGGTAAAGGATCGTCAGCATTAAGATACAAAACGAGTCTGTGTTAGCATATAGCTTTCATTTAGTGTCTTCTGAGGAAAAGGGCATGCATCAGGAATCAGGCTCACTTAGCTTCAGTGACACACCTGAGAAAGGTCCTTTGTGTCCTCCAAGAAAGGTCCCTTAATGAAGCTCTCGAGGGCTGGGTGTCTGTCTGTGCGCTTGGTGATGCCTGCAGAGCAGAGGGTGCCCCAAGGAGTGTGAGAATCTCTTCTGCAGTTTTGGACCATCTGGGCTATGCAGCCTTTCGCTTTGGAGTATAATCTAGTCCCCAGATCTTGCAGGTCAGGGGAGCAGGTGGTGGGTTATTCACACCTGCCTGATGAGTCTGCTTGTGTGGTGTTCTCTGCAGCACCTACAGTACAGACTGCTCCAGAAGATGGGCTTCAACTCTGGTCCAGTACTGCAAGCCCTGGCTAGGCACATTAGCTAAAATCCCTTAGCAGATCATCACAGACGTAGTTTCAACCTGCCTGTGCCACTGAATTGGGAGACAGTGAGGCAAGCATTGTTACGTGAAGGAACAGGATGGCTGGGGAGTGAGTGGGTTCTCCTCCAAGTCCTCTTGTCTTGTGTTCTGAAATAGTCTTCACACTTAACCTGTCTGCTCTTTGCCTTCATCCCATAAAAGCAAATGCATCCTAGTATATGAAAGCTGGATGTGCAACACCTCTAGCCTTCAGTGAGCTGCAGACGTCTGTGCTGTACAGCAGTAGTATCAAGACAAACTTAACCACCTTTCTCTTCTTGTAGCCTGGGGGTGTTTTTAATCTTGCCGAATGTCTGAAGACATCCAAATTGCGTCATCTGTGTTACAGTTGAGATTTTAAATAGATAATCGACAGCAAGGCATGCAAAGGTTTTTAACCTCAGAAGACTGTTAGAATGGCATATATAGTGTCATCAGACAGCGTGCTCTTTTCCTGCTCCAGAAAAGAAGGGAAGCAGCCAGATGAAATGCTAATAATCTCACTGTGGTTTTGAACAGACTAGACTCTAGAGCCTTGAGTATTTTTCCTTTTCCCTTTTAACTGCAATTTTGTTATTGTATTGCTTCCCCCATCTCTGCTAAATATGGCTTTTGAAATGTAAATCATACCATGTTCTCAGAGATGCATATGACACCCTCAGCACTGTTCCTCTTTGCACTTCAAAGAGCTGTGTGGTCACACTTTGCATCTCAGCAAAATCACAATATTTGCCTTCTGAAGATCTCCTTTAATGTGTACAATCAATCCCTGATAATGTGTTTTGGGTTTTTGTTCCCTGGAGTCTGTTAATTTTAGTGTTGCTACAGGTCATCAGGAAACATAAACTCTTCTTTCTTAATTTCTCAGTGAGCGTGCCTGAGGGGAGAGGAACACAAGAGAGGAGAGACAATTGAACATCATCGTTGGCCAAGACCTGAAAAAATGGTGCTGGATGAACAGAGGATTAGAACTTAATTGTGAAAGGGAAATAAAGTCTTGACAGGTGATTTGCTTCATTTCTGCATTCATCATGGCCCAAATCCTCTGGCTGGCTGGTTGATGGGACTGTCCAACACTTCCTGCTTAGGTTCAGTGCAGATCCCTGCTGCCTACAGATTGAAAGACCTGGGATTAGGTGGGAACTGGATGGTGCCAAATACAGGAACGGAAAGAGAAATGGACTCTGATGAGTTAAGATGGAAGTGACTTGACAGCTCCAAGCTCAGAAGTTGTCTCCAGTAAGGACAGGTTAAGACGGGAATCTCAAGCTTTGCTGGGAGAGCAGTATGCAGGAAGCTGGTTTCCAGGCCACAAATGCTTTCACAGGTAAGTACTTCTGTTCTGGTTTTGGGACAGTTTATTGGAGTCTCGAAGACAAAGTGAATAGGTCCTGGCCATCGTTACTACCTTGTAGTACATAGAGTTAAATAATATTTATTAACAGTTCACTTGTATTAACAGTGAGTAACACAGCCATATTTCAAGCCCTCTGAAATGGATGACCACAAGCCTTAGGGAAGGTGTATCTCAGCTTTCCTTATTAAAGCACTCATTAACAGCATAACAATGAGTGGCCTCCCAGCTCAGTGTAAAATGTGGTGTGTTAAGTTGCTCTTGTGTTCAGCACGGGAGTTTGGTGGGGACGTGTGATGGACATTGTTCATATCAGGAGGCTTTTTGGAAACATGTTCAGCATTGAGCTTTATCTCACCAGCCAGAGCACATCTCTGGGCACAAATTATCAGGTACCACTCTGTACTCCCCTCCATCCCGCAATGCTTGAACTGGCAGAACTGGATGGTTTAAATGGCGACTGTTTCACCTGAGCCCAGTGTATTTCCCTGTAGATATGTTGAAAAGAACGTAATGAGAAAGAGGATGCCAAGGTGGTGTCTCTGTCTGCAGAAAGCTCCCTCTAGTGTAAAGTCTGCTGGATTTCATTCAGTGCTTTCCCTATATGGACTGGTTTCTGATTTGAGAGAGTGGGAGAAGGAAACAGGGACCAGAAGATCCTGCTGCTTTTTTTCCACGTCTGCTTGCCAGCTGCAACCCTGTAAGAAATTAGTATAAAATCAACTCAATATTCCTCCTGATTTAGTAGATCTAGATAATGGATTAGTATCACAGTGGAATTTAGTGATGTGTGAGACATTTATTTTTACAATTTAAAGTTTTTGCCATTACAGGAAGGTTAATGGATTGTGGTTTATATGTGTGGGGGCTCATGTTCTGTCTCAGGATGCTTTACCTTGGGTTGCTGGCTGTTCTAGGAACTCTTCCTGGGAAGGAACAGCAAAACTGTTAATTTCACTGAGGCCAGACTTCCACTTTTTCTTTTCCCAAGGCAGTTCCAGCTTCAGAGACAGGTTCCACTCCTTGGGCTACAGTAAGGTGGCAGCTCTGTGTCCAGCTGTCCGCATCAGCACATCGCTTTGGAGTGGTAGCACAGCCCTGAACTGTCTCTGTTGCTTTGATTTACAACACAATTTCTGTGTGTGTCAGCGAGATGTATCATGAAGGAGAGGAAATGGGAAGCTTTCTTTCACATCTGCTTCAGCACTAATGGGAGATGTGAGGTCTGAGGACCACACAGGGCCCTCCAGCTTCTCCCTGGCCAGCAACACACTCCTACAGCTCCCCACTGCCCTTTTTGTCCTGCTTGTGCATCTTCCTCCTTGCCGCTCTCTGCCAGACTCCAGCTCATTCCTGGGAGTTTTTTCCACTCTGCTGCTCTCCACCAGAATTCCTACTGTGTGGATACCTGCTCTCTTCCTTACCCACCCTGCTTTCTGTAGCTTGATCTTTTGCTGAAAACTATTAGATTTAGCACCCTTGCAATATGAAAATTATTTTCTTCCCAGCTTCACACTCTTCTGCCACAGCACCTGCTGTCCCTTATCTCCCAGAAGGTAAGGGTTGTTGACACTGTGATCAGGGTGCTTGGTCAGTGGTGTGTCAGAGAGCTGGTAAACTCATTACTGCTGTTGGGTGGAAGAGACCTGGCAAATGGTGCTCCGTAAAATTCAGGGGGATTATACTGGGGTCCTTGGAGGCCCAGGACAACGGTCAGATTGTGGTGACAACCCAGAAGATTGAGACCTATTCTGGAGACTCCCAGCGTGAAGGTTGCTCAGTCTCTCAAGGAATTCTCGTATTCTTTTGGAGTTGCACTCAGGTAAAGGTGTTAATAAATGTTTTCAAATCTTGGGAGCTGAATGAAAGAATTATTAAACATTGATTTAAGTTGCATCATATGTTCAGGAGACTTGTAAAGGAAACAGTTTGAAATATCGTTGCTTTATATGAGGAGAAGGCAAAGACTTCTGTTTCTTCCAACTTGTACCAAATTGATATCCATATTTGCTTTTTGGAGATCTTACTTGTTCCTTGTTGGATTTATGTAATGTGTTCAGCAGTAACAAGTGGATAGGTATATATTTTTAGTGAAGTTCGTTGGACTGTGTTACGCTCATTTAAGAGTTGTGATAAAAGCGTAATGCCACATCGTTCCTCTGATCCCTGCTATACCGCACCTTTTGTTTTATTGCAATACCAGTTTAACTGTAGGAGAAATCAGTAGCTGCTGGTGGCAGAGGAGGCGTGACCACATGCAGATGTGAGCTAATTTGTGCAGAAAAACCTTTGATACCTGAAACTTGTGTGGTGTCAACACTGAATCTAGTCAAGCCAAGTGACTGCAGCTATTGCAACAATCAAAGTAATTGCAATTTACAACTGAACAGAGTGCTGGCAAGAGAAGCCTGGGAGGACGATGCCTCTGTGTAGGCACCTTCTGAGTATTTCAGAAACCTCCTTTCCACCTTGCTAATCACCATGACCTGAAAAGGCATACAGTTAAGACTAGGAGGTACGTTTACTTTACTGGCATGGATACCAAAGCTGCCCTTTTTTGCAGACGGCTTTTGTTCCAAGAGATGGGCTCATCCGATCGCTTTATCATGTATTACCAAACAGGAGCTTAGTCTAGAGCTTCCTCACTTATGGCTAAATATTAATTTCAGTAGATCACACAAGTATAATAGATTCAGGATTACTGAGTATAGAAAAGGCAATGGAAGGGAAGTGCTCCTAGGATTGATGAGGAAAGGTGGCAGAGCCTGTGATGGTAAAAGGCAATTTGAACGATAGCAATCATGAATAAGAGAGCTTATCATTCCTCAGAAGACAAGAAGAGAGAACTTGGCAATAAAAGCAATAGTATACAAAAAGGTAGATTGCATTCAGCTCACAGAATTGATAGGTAACATTTCTTGGGAAACAAACCTGAGAACCTCAGGAAGGCTGGCAATTTCTAAAGGAATTAACTTTTTATTTTCCAGTGATAATAAAGAATACTAAAAGCACAAATAAAAGGTGTCCCAATAAAAAAAGTGTAAGAGACAAATAGTCAAAATAAAAAGAGACAAAATTGCATGATCTGAAAATTGAGGACTCATCTAGATGTGTTACTGGAGATGAGTGTAAGAGAACGTGAGCAGAATGTGAGGGCCCAAGTCACATAGGCCAAGGCGCAAAACAAGGTACTGCTAGTAAAGGATGTGGTAACAAGGAAATGTGCTGTGTTCTCAGTAGTAATAATGAGAAGGTGGAGTTTATGGACTGCTAGTTTAGAGGGAGTGACAAAATTCAAGATCTGGTAGTGCAGAGAGAACCAAGTGACATTTTTTGAGTTATGCTTTGCCCAAAAGGGCAGCCTTTTTTTTCAGGTGGCAAGAAAAGGCCTGCTACCCCGAGAAGGATAAGAATTCCAGCTAGAACAGGATCAGAACTGATTATAGACTGGTGTGGTAGGGTAATGTGTATCTTAGAACGAGATGGAGTTTATTAAGCTAGCTCTGTGACATAGGGTGAAATAGCTGAAGCAGTATCTCAGCAATTAGTGGTTACACTGGAGAACACTGGGAGGGCAGTCTAGATTCAAAGAAACTGTGAAGAGCTAACACTGCACCTGCATGTAAAACTTCCTGGGTCCTTCTTTGCCCCCCTTTGGAGTGGAGAGCTTATCTTGGGAGAGCAAATTCTCGGGGAAGAAAATTTGAATCGAATAATCAAATAGATTGTGGTGGGGTTTTTTGTTTGTTTTTAAATAAATAGCCTGTAGATAATAATATGATAAATGAATTTGCATGTTTGTTGGGTTTTTTCCAGAAGGTAACTTGTCAGTGGCAACTAATTTCCCTATAAATAGAGAAATAGTCTATCTTGATTTTTGGAAGCTTTTCACACTTCTATAAGCAGGGTGGCAATATGGGCTACAAGGTGGGTACACAGTTGGCTGGAAAGCTGTTTTGGGAATAATTACTAGTGATTCATAGTCAAACTAGAAGGGTATGTCAAGTGGGATTCTGCTCTGGATTGCCTGAAAATATTCAATATTTTAATTAATGACTTAGATGATAGAATCAGCATGCAAAATTTCCAGATGACACCAATGAGGGAGAAGATGTAAACCACTCTGAGCACTGAATTAAAATTCAAAATTAATGTGGTGTATTGGAGAACTAATGTAAAATAAATACAATGCAGTTCATCAAAGACAAATTCCAAATTGTGGTTGGGCAGGAATAATCAGCTGTGCAAATCAAAATGTAGCATAACTGGTGAGGCAGCAGGTCTGCAGAAAACACATGGGCAGTGGCAAGAGTTCACAAAATGGCTATGAATCAACAATACTGTGCCATAAATATTATGCTAGAATATAGGGACAGGAGTCTGCATGTAAGACATACAAAGTAATTTTTTCCACTCTACTTAGCATTTGTGTGGCTGGTGTACTACTACTACTGCTGTGAGGCGCACACTTTGTCCCCTTTGAAAGCATCTGGAGAAGAGTGAAGGGGAAGGCCAGAGGTCTAGACAACACAACCCTTGAGAACTGAAAAAAACCCAAACCCAACCCAGATGGTCTTTTTCAGGCTACAGCAGTAAATATCAAACTTTCTGAAGTTATTTTTCTTAGGTCCCCACAAAGCAGTGGGGATTTGTGCCAGGGCATGTGTCTGATGCACTAGGCTACATGACAGAATGTGGCCACAATAACAGTGGTGTTTTGGTGTGAGGGTCAGAAGGACCACCTCACTTGCACACCTTTAGCTGCCATGAAGAACTACAGCTTCTGCCTTGGCCACTCTCAGTGCTGTGCCAGTGCTAGAGTAGCAGTGGTGGGGGTCCTGGACTGACAAGGTGTATTTTTTACATTAGCTGCTTTCTTCATCAGCACTCGTGTAGTAGAACTCTCCATCACTAGGGAGTGTGTGGCCCAGGGACATCCAGGATGATCAAAAGGATAAGGGGAACACTATGGAATGGATTAGGAATCAGTGCATGAAGCCTCCTGACCTTGCAAGGTCAGATTAGATCCATCAGGTTTTTATTAGCTCCGTCTCGGCACAAGCTCTGTCAGACCTGGGCTGACTCGGAGGCATTCCTGCCCTGTGACCCTCAGCACTGCCAGAGGGATTACTAGCACTGGCACTATGGAAACCAGAATAAATAGTAAGAAGTTGCTCTGTGCAGTGGGTTGCTGCCCTTCAGTCTAGTGCTGACTTTTCCTGTCACCTCCTGATCTCATTCTGTCATAGCTTCATATCTTCTCCCTCACACCTTTCCCTGTGGAAGTGATGGCACCTTCAAATCTTTCCATAATCCCTTGCAGTCTTATGTCTCAAGGTCATTGTCACCGAAGCTTGACCTTGGGCCATATCCAGGGAGGCTAAGTTACTCCCAAGGTGCAGCTCCTCATCTTGGCTGACACTCTGCTAGGCCCTGCTTTATCAGAGAAATCAAACTCATCTGTTTGGAGGTCCTTGTGCTTATAAGAATACAGCTCAGTGGAGCTTCTGCAGTGCCCCCACCTCAGCTCTGTACCCTGCTGCCACTCAGGACTTCTTGTTCTGTGGTTCATGCTTTCCCAACCTCTCTCCACCCCTTCTTCTGTCAGTGCCCAAATCACCAAACTCTGCACTGAGAGGCCTTCACACCTCCCCAGTTGTATCTTGTCTCAATTCTTTTCCAGATTTCCTGGTAATCTTTCTGCTTCTCATGGCTTTCCTTCACCTTCTTTCGTTTCCAGACCTCTATCCCCCTTCCAGACCAACTCACTGCAACTTAGTTCCAGGATGTCTAAAAGCCTCTTCCCCCCTTTTCTAGACATAACCCTTCCTCTCCTCACCCACTCTTCCCTGGGGTGAGTACCTTTCCCCACCTCCCATCTCTTTCCATGGCGGCTTCTGCTCATTTGTGCAGGACCTTTATTTGCAGGAAGGCAATCTGAGAGCCTGCTGCTCAGTTGGGTTTCTCTCCCCACATCTTGTTTTGCTTCTCTGCTGGCATATTGGGTGGAGGTGTCTGTGGCACAGGAGTGGTAGCTGCAGAATAGGGAGGCTCCTTGCAGGGATTACATGGGAGGTAATAGAAACTCTTTTCCAGTTCTGCTGGGGATAGAGCAAGAGATTGAGGTTAGACGTTAGGAAAATCTTTCTAATGGTAAGGATAGTTAAGAACTGCAGCGGATTGCCTAGGGAGGTTGCACAGTCTCCGTCACTGAAGATTTTTAAGAACAAGTTAGACAAATATCTGTCAGGAATAGTTTATGTACAGCTGATCTTGCCCTGGGGCAGGGGAATGGACTTCATGAGAGCACTTCCAGCCTTAACTTTTCTGTGATTGTATTATTGCCGGTTCCCTGGGTAATAAATGTACATTTTTTAAGTTAGTAACCCACCTGCACCAACTCCTCAGTGTTTAAGTAGATACTGCTGAGCTCTTGGAATAATTGATAAAGGATAGATCGAGAGGCTTACGTGTTTAAAGTCATAACTCTTCTTTCTGTTGCGTTCCTTCTAGCCTGGCCTTCTCCTTTAAATATCTTATTTTTGGGGTGTGTGACATGGTTTTCTGTCTGTGCCATTTGTACAGAAATATTTTAATGTTAGAGAAATACCGTATCCATTCTTCTTTTTCACAGTAAGCAAGTATTTTAAGAAGAGCTTTTACCACTCTTAGTAAGCTTATTTAAAAGGTAGTTATTAAGAATAATCAGAAACAGTGCAAAGCCAAAGCAGCCACCCTTTGAGGTTGTTTTCTTTATTATTAATAAAACTATGTGCAATTTACTTGGCATCAAATATATAAATGCTATATCTGATGCTGAAGGTAGACTTCTTCCTTGGAATTATAAATGAGGCTCAATGTAAAACAGCAGAACAGGTTTGAAATATCTTCTAATAAGTATATGATGTAATTAATATTAAAAGCAGTTGAAAGCTCATTTATACATCAACACAGGTCTCCCACATCGCTGCTGTCATTATTTGCATGGTTTTCAATTACAGATAAACATTTAATTTTAAAAATACAACTTGACTATGTAGCAGAACATTCCCATCCCCTCTGTTGCAGCTTTGTTTTCATCTGCTTCTTGAAGCTAGTCTGGACTTCCTAAAATCTCTGCAGCTGTCTTAACAAATGCATTCTTATTTTATGAATTTCAAGGTTACCATGTCATCCACGGACAACTCTTCCTGTCTCTTAGTTCCTGAGAGAAAGAGATTGCTTTTTGCAGTGCCCCTTACTCAGCACACATATAGTAACAGATTACATTCCATTGTACTCCCTTGGATATTTTACTTAGAGTGTGCAATTTTTGGAGTACAGAGAGTATTCTCAGCAAAAATACATGGAAGAAGATACATCTTCACTCTCTTAAGAGTTTGCTATCTAAATACTTTACACTCGACAGCGTTTGGTGAAAACTGTTTTAAATATAGTAATGCATAGTTTGGAAGGCACCTCTTCAGGGTTAAGTGCATTAATAGACTTACAGGAGAATGAAAAATGGTGAAATGAGTGGAGGTGCAGTATGAGAGTGATAGCTTTTGGTCACAGCCTAGTTCTTCTGCTGTCCTTAAGATCAGTGATGAGAACAGCAAAGCTTTTTGCTTTAGGTTGCTCTTCAAATCCAGGAGGTCGGCTTTTATGTTTTAATCACAGATTTTGTGTAAGCGAAACATTGTGTTTTCTCCTTCTTTACTTTTTTCTTTCCTTTCACCTCAAGAAACAGCTGGTTTCTTTAGAAAGTCTGGCTGAAGGATTGTTTCATTCGTAAGTAGACAGAGATGTGGCATCTGCTAATTGAACTGTGGCAGTCCATATGAAAATAGAGGGGCATTTCACACAGGCTGAGGTTTTGATATTTTAAATCATAGAATCATAGAATCACTTGGGTGGGAAGATACCTTTAAGATCATCAAGTCCAACCACAGCCTAACCCTGCCTAGTCCTCCTCCAGACCATTTCCTCAAGCACAACATCCTTCTAAACACCTCCAGGGATGGTGACTCCACCACTTCCTTGGGCAGCCTGTTCCAATGCTTGACAACCCTCTCAGTAAAGAAATTCTTCCTGATGTCCAACCTAAATCTCCCCTGGTGCAGTTTGTAACCATTTCCTGGTACCATTTCCTCTCCAGGTACTTGTAGAGAGCGATAAGGTCTCTCCTTGGCCTCCTTTTCTTACGACTAAAAAGACTCAGCTCCCTCAGCCACTCCTCATAGGACTTGTGCCCCAGACCCTTCACCAGCTTCATTGCCCTTCTTTTGGCCTGTTTGTCTTCTCAAATGTTCATTTAACTGGGGGAGCAGACATCCTTTCCTATTTGCTTGTACAAAAGTCTTGTCCTTTTCCTGGGGGGAAGAATGAGAGAATTTGGGTGACAGTGACTTCCACAAGATGGCCTTGCCTTCTGAAGCCACCTGGAGCCCTGTGAATGTGGAGGCAGAGAAAGGCAGAAGGAAAGCCAAGAGGACTCCGGACGAAGTGCCACAGATCTGGCATTCACTCCTTTGATATTGCAGTCTACTTCATCACGTAACACCATTCATTACCAAGCTCCACACTAAAGTTTTTAATCTGCTCTGGAAAGATTTTCTTTTGATTTTTAATTTTTAATTTAATTTTGATTATTTTTCATTGAATTAATTTAAATCTCATTTAAAAGTTTTCAGTTTTCATCCCAGGTGTAGTCTTGGCTATCTGTGCTTGGCCCACTTGTTCTTGCGAGGGTTAGTCCAGAGCCCAAATGCAGGGCTGTTGAATTGTGCGGTCCAGGGTGAAAGATGGTTCAAAATTAAAGAGACATCATGGCCAATGCAATTAAGATTATTTTATGAAGTATAGCATTGTGGGCAATGGCAAACTTCTTCCCAAAGCCATAGCAGGGAATGCTCTAGCCTTTCTTGGAGGATGTTGAATCTCAATCCTCACCTTTGAGAACCATTTTTAGTAGATGTAATTTTACTCAGCTGTAATGTTTCCATGCTCCTTTGGAAATGCCCATCTGCCATTTCTCATTTCTTAGTAGTACGTGTCACGTTGCAGTCATGCTGCCTTCACAAGATACATCTTAATCAGCCAAATGGCCATTTCCAGACTGAATATGACAATAAATATGCTACTTTTCAGTATTTAATCATAATAAAAAGACAGACTTTTCGAATGGACAAAATGAATGTGTAGTCTCTTAAGTAAAACCTGGAAAATAAGGAGGAGTTAATTACTAAGTTGGCAGCACAGAAACTTGTACTTCTTTCTAACCAACTGGCCAGAGCCTGTGTGATGTAACTCATGGGGTAGAAAGAGGAGGAGGAGGAGGCTGAGCTGCCTCCCATGGCACCATCCTGCAGTGGAAGCCCTGCAGTAGCATGAGGTGGGCTAGAAAGTGCCTTTCCTTCCACACTTAAATGTTGTAAAAGAGGAAGGATAGACCCCAAACCCATGCAAAGCTACTCAAGCACTTGAGTGTGCCCTTTTGGAAGCTGAGGAGGTACAGTGGCCAAGTGGAAATATTAACTCTATTAACCCCAACCTAATTTTATTCATGTAAAAAATGGTGCAGGAGGTTCTCGTGCGCTCAGCTCCAGGCCAGTGAGGTTTTGAGTGAATAATAGTGTGAGGTGAAGTTTTGGTCTCATGCTTGAGTTTTCTGAAATGTTAAGTAGGACATTTAACTTGATATTCTATAAATTTTCTTTTATCATAAAATAAATAGTGTGACTTCATGCAATGTTTCTTTGTTGTATGCTGTAGCAGTGCCTTTACAAATCAGAACTTGCAGTTTGGGTAAACAAAGAAGTGGAAATATTTCACACTGTACGATAAGTATGGTGACAAAGCCTAGAAGTTATTGAGATGTTAATACCATGTCTAGAGAGTTCGATGTTACTTTTACTTCTCTGGTTTTTACAACTTTTTGCTTTTTAGGAAAAGAGACCAGGATGCATGGGGATTAACTGGCTGGCCAGGAATATTTTTGTTGTTGTTTAGTTTGTGTTTTTGTTCAGAGTAAATTTTATTGTGGGTGGACATGGTTCTTCCTCTGAGCTTTTCCATGAACACACATTCCGGTGGCTGTATCGGCTGCATCTCCCATCCCAGGGCTTGGCTGTCCTCACAGAACCACTTCAGCATAGAACAACCTGCATCTACCCAAGCAAGCACCCTATGCTGCACCTCTCCCACCTTTTCTCCCAGGGACTGCCCCACCCCTGCTTCAAACCCTTTCTAGAGGGATACTCTCACCCTCTTTAATTTCTACTCAGCCCTCAGAAACAGTGAATAAGCAAAACATTCAGTTTGTAGTAGGAGCATTACTTGTTGATAGGGTGTAGTCTTCAAGCCCTGCCAGCCTCTTACAAACGCCTCAAGATACTCTTCTCCCTGGAAGAGAAAATGATGCAATAGTCTGATCTATCTGTAATAACGCTGGTGCTCTCTGAGATTCGTCTTTTCCAAAGCTGTGCTCACGTAGGGCTAGGAAGCTTCTGGTTTCTGCACCAAGGAGACTTGGGACAGGCAGGTGTTGACATTATGTGGAAGCCAGAAACTTGTGTTTTGATATCAAAGCAAAATTCCTCTGTATCAAATTCAGTTCTCTTCCTGTAGTTATCCTACTCTTAATTTGACTCTAAAACTCACCCAGTAGTTTGGGCAGCAGAATCCCCGAGCTTTCTCCAAGAACCATCAAGATGTATTTCCTAGGGGTTTAAGCGGATGTATCTGTGGGTGGGTGGCAAGCAGGGGCACTAGCCCTGCTCTCCCCAGCCACAGGGCGGTTTCTGCACTCTCTGGTGCTGGGATTAAGGATCTGTTAACAGTGAAGAACAGATTGAGCCGTATGTCTTTCGTACATTGTGGGTATTGCTTTGATTTCTTGAAATTTTCTGTCCTATTGTGGGCTATTTCAGTCCTTAGCTTTCTTGCTCTCTTCAGTAGAAAGTCACACCCGTCTGATTTAAGGGCAAGAATAGAGGAAGCTTTGTTTGAGGAGTGAGGAGTTAACAATGAGGTTTTTTCATGATGAAAGCACTCAAAACGAATCCTATTCTACAGCCAACATCTAAGCAACATCTTCAGTCCATGCTTCTGAGGTTAAGCTCGCTTCTGTTGTTAGCGAGTGAAATACCATCATTCAATGCCATTTCATTGCTGACAGTGCAGTGTGCCTGTGTGTTGTAGGTGTACATATGCTGAGGTGGTGGGAGGAGAACCCAGAACAAGGTACTGGCTTCAGAAAAGCCTGGAAGACTTGCTTGGGTATGAATTGTTCAAGACTCGTCTGTTTATCCTGGAGGCTTAAGACGATACAAACCATCAATTTATACTGGCTGAAGATGGATTCACAGCCTGGCTGTGTACTCAGTCGGTCCTTGATTTAAACGAAAAAATTGGGAGTTTGTGCATGAGTGTCCATTTTTCCCCTTTCTGAGCTTTATTATACTTGATTTGTTTATCTCGAAAGAAATACTTTCAAGATAATATCTCCTTCCAGTTGCTCAGAGCAAGAATTTGAAGAGACACATGACCTGCAACGACAGTGCAAGATTAAGTCCAGGAAAACTTCACTTTTCACTCTTCTTAACTCAGGATGTAGACGGCATCTGTGAACTAAAGACTTTTTTATTTTTCTTGGGGTTTTTTTTTCCCTGTAGAGATCATGATTTTTGTGCCCAAACCAGTGGTGTTTATAGACATTGTTGGAGAATTTCTGTGCAATAAAAGGAATAGGGATAAGCTCTAACAATAAAGGCAACAAGTATGTTTCTTGAATATGTTTTTATTCAGAGCCTTCTCTAGTGTATGCATGGAAAAAGTGACATAGCATTGACTTAGCGGCTTTTATAGAATCTCTGAAGTATGTTCCTGTTTTAAAAGCGTATTATTCTACTTTTTGATATAAACAAGTTACTGTTCTCTCAGAGATAGGACTCCTCCTTATAGTGATCCGTGTTGTACCGATGGACTTCAGCTGCTGTGAGGATCCTGCCATACCAAAACAGTGAAGGTCAGCCCCATTTGAAATCTCAACCTTTAGAAAAGGCAACATGGAAGCAGGAAGCAAAGGACAGCTGTCCTCCATGTACAGACAGGACACTAAGGCACAGATGAAATATTTACGTGGCGTGAGCAAGAAAGCTTTGCAGACCTGAGAACTAAAGCTACAGCCTCTGAATCTGAACCCAGTATGGGGGGTGAGATTATAACCACAAGTAGTAATGTATTTATTTTTATCTCTAAGCCAGTGGTATACTTACTGCACTATTTTCTCATATTTGAATCCTTATTCTTTTTACTTGCTGTTATGAGGAGAAGAATATGTCAGTAGGATTTCCTGGGGAAACTGGAGGCTTGCTTTATGCCAGCATTGCTGGAAAAAATTTCTCTGAAGAAGAATTACAGCTGCTCATAAAAGATGTGACAAAAACAGCACTTCTCATCTGCAAGTATTAATTGTGCATTGGGAAGAGTGAATGGAGTGCTGGGACACTAGACTGCTTGAAGGATATGGGATATTACTTAAGGGCTTAAAAAACATGTCATTCAATTGGCAACTAGAGAATGGGATTACTGAAGTTTATGGGAACAGAATTTAGCATGATGACTACAATAAAGCTGTCCACGTTAGTTTCACTTCTTTTTCAAGGATCTTTAAGTGCAAAGTAGGATCATAATTAATGTAATGTAGACAGGTTCGTTGCTTTGTTGCTTTACACACGAATGGATCAAACTTACATGGCAGCTTAAGATGTATTTTGAAGAGCTTCATTAAGGTCTGTTCTTTGTAACTTGCTTTCTCTGAAGGAGAAGAGGCAAGTTTTGTGGAAAGATCGTATTTCATACTACAACTAGTGGTCTGTTTGGAAAGCAAACAAACAAGATACCAAAACCCACAAGTATTCAGGCATATAAGCCCTTCACCTCCAGGAAATCTGTAAATCTGCGTTCAAGATTCTTCAGTTTGCTAAGGGCCATCTTCTACTACATAAACAAAACAGCATTAAAACCAGGCACGGACAGCCGCTGGGGAGAAAATTCTCACGCAAATGAAATTGGCAGTTGCTGTATTAGCATTTTGCTTTCAGTCAGTATTGTGATTGTGAGCAAAATCCCCCAGTTGTCCCTGTTCGTGGCCCTGTGGTTCAGCTCACAAGGGAGCTTTGCTGCCACCAGAGTAGCCGGTACTTGCTAATGAAAGGCTGGAGAAGGTGAAGTGCTTTTTTTTCTAGCTGTTTGGTACCTGTGACCTAACGAAGAGGCAATGAGATGCTTGGTGTATTAAAAACATAAATAAGAGAAGTGACACTTAGGGACAATACCTAAAACTGAGGGTGACTTGCACAGTTCTACCCTGAAAGAAATCTGTGCTTGAGCCTGCCACCTGGCAAGAGTGGAGTGAAGGGAGTGAAGAAAGACACCAAAGCCTGGCTTGGGATTGTTGCAGAAGGTAAAGCTGAAGATGAAATTAGATGTAGGTACGGTGGTTAATGTGATTCTTTTAACAGTGATTGCCGCCATTACAACCTCACTGAAGTTCTGCCATCACTGGGTTAAAAAAACCTTTAAATACTTGTGCAGGGAGCAAGCTCTAGAATTCCTACCCTTAAAATGTCAGTCTTAAAAATTTTCAGCTGGGAAAGAGCTGTACTCGTTTTTGAGAAGAGTATCACAGATCCAGTGAGCTGATTCCTAATTTTTCTGTTTTTAAGTATACAGCCACTGTCTAAAAGTAAGATCAGTGTGAGACTCTATAGACATTAGATGATGCCAAGAAACTAGTTCCCAGATATTTATAAATAAACTCTTGGTGCACTCCCATTTTCCTTCCTCTTGTCTTTGCTGTTATCCCACGCATTTGCCCTCGGGTGTTTTGTACTTTTTTATAGAGATGCTAGTAGTAAGTCTTTTATTCTGAATTTTATTCTTGAAGAAAATAGATCAATTATACAGTGGAATGCTGGTTAGGTTACAGTTAATAGCTGTAGCTGTAAACCTCATGTGCTTTTTTACCTCTGGTAATAATGAATTGTTAACTTGAGCGGAGCAGTAATCCTTGAGATACAAAAGTAGAAATAATTTAACAAAGGCATTCCGAAATTATAACCTAAAAAAAGTATTTTATTAACATTGTGTAATATTGTCAATATCTTAAAACTCCTACGGGGTTTTAAAAAGTGCAGCTAAAACTATGAGATTAATGTATAGAGCATTTGTGTAGCCTGCTGCAGCGTGCATGCTTTTATTGTTCTTGAATCTTTCAAGTTTATTCTTTGGAAATTAGAAATTAAATAAAGACAAGCTAGTCTTTGTGTAAATGGTACAAGAGATCCCTTTTTAATAATGCTTGACCAGTTGTTAAGAACACTTGGTTTTGCTAAATGCATCCACCAAAAGAGACAAAAATTGAATAATGTGTCCAGTTCACTTAGAAAGGAGTATTTCAAGTTTCATAATGTTAAAAAGAATCAGATATGCCTGTAGTGCAAGGGGAAGATATGAAAATAAACATAGATAAATTTTCTCACCACTCTGCAGATGTTCTAGTATATTGATAATATACTTACCTACCACTATTACCTTTGTTGATTATAAATGACTAAATCATTTAGTGTGAAGTGAGACAGTAACAATTTCATTTCCTGTCCCATCTCCATTACTTTTGGGTTGATTTGCAGCTTTGTTGAAAGCAATACAGTTCAGTTTTTCTCTTCTGTCATATTTTACTACAGAAGTTGACTCCTCAAGAAGTTATGGGCATTGTAACCCCTGTTAGATTTCTCTATTCTGAACAGGTAGCAGCAACTGGTTAAGTTTAGCTGTCGGAGTTTGTGTGTTAGGAGTAATTAAGCAGAACTGAAACTGCATCCTTAAAATAGCAAATAGTGTTATATTTGAGCAAAATAGTGAAAAAGGAGAATTGAAGGAACAATGACTAAAATAAAGCTGTTTGGAAAAGCTCTGATGATTATCAGTCTGAAGATATGGCATATCTTTGTTTTTCTGTTCTTCAGAGGTAATAACATTTAGTTGCTTTGTCCCATTGCGATTTCCCTGAAAGGTGTGGTGGGGGAGATGACTGCTCTGGATTGTACTTTGTATGACAATGTAGCAGAAATTTAGAATGATGACTTAATGACTCTGCATCTGCTTCTGACTGACAGTTGTAGGTGTCATGAAGAGTAAATAAGATGTGATTTAGAATTCAGATATTGCTACTAGCAGGTGCATGGCTGCATAGTATATCAAATGTAATGTTTATCCTTAGATTTACTTTGCTGGACTTTTGTCATTAGGTATTTGGAGATTCAGTTTTGCCATAATGACTAATGCTGATATTGGAAGACACTGCATCTCTGATGATCTCGTGGGTACTCTTGTTACTGAGAAGAACCGTTCCATTTGCTGTGATACATATCATATTGAGCCATACATCCGTGTATTAGTAATTTCTGCATGGCAGAAATTATAGGAGTTGGTAGTTTCTTTTAGTAGACAATCTGATTTAGTTGGAGAAAATAGAGGAACTGTGTGTGTTGCAACTCCTTCTTGAAAAAGATCCTGAACGACAGGTCTGCATGCTCCAAACGTTGCCTGTTTTTTCTACTCATATCTGTTGATCAATTAATTAAAAGATAACTTGTCTCCCTATAAAACTTACCTCGATTAAACTGATGTATCTGTTATAAACCACTGCTTTGTAATTTTGTCCTTTGCCATTCAGGACAGAAACCCTTATTTTTTTTTTTAACTGCCTGAGTTAAAGTTACTCTTGGCCATTTCGCTTTGTGACGAGTTCTCCCTTCATGTTGTCTGGGTATTATAGCCAGAAGGGCTGACTCTTCTACCTTAGCTCAAATGAAGTTGTGCTAAAAACCCGGCAGAGCAGCTGAGATTGTGATTTGCTTTTCGGTTTATGTTGTTCCCACCTGCCGAGACTTCATTACAGACCTTATTGGTAGACCAAGTATTTATTTTGTGGCCTGTCTTACATGACTCAAGCAATCTACTTAAAGCTTAGTTTCATGCTCCTCAGTCAAATCACCTTACCTTCAGGGGCACAACGTACAGCTTTGCATCTTTGTGAGGGGAATTTTCCTAGAGCTGGTAAGTCACTTTCTTCTTCATAGCAATTGCAGTTTTCTGTCAGTTTGAATGTACCTCCTTCCTCCTGATCCCTCGCTCCGCTCTGAGCTTTGCCTACGCTCCACTAGTAACTTTGCCATGGGAACGTTTTTGGGATCAGTGTCAGTGTACACCATGGAATCAGTACGCACGAGAGAGGTATGGGGCCCCATCAGAGTTATCCTGTGCCACCATACTCACCTGTTTCTGATGACCAATCCATAAAAGGTAAGAGCCCTTGGGTAAGACTCACCTCCTCTCAGGGGCTGTGGTCCGGTTGGTAGCTTGTGAGCCTGGCTGTATTGCTTTCTGTCCCTTTCCCTGTGCAGAGGGAGCAACAGTCAACCGGGAGCCTTACTGGGAAGTCAATTCCCCTCTTGCTCCCACTCACAGCCCGAGAGACTGGCTTCTGCTAGCTCTGACGGTCCTGCCAAGACTTGAGCAAGCTGACTTGTAGCGGTTTCAGTGGAAGAGCCACGCTGAGGAGTGAGTGATTGGAAGATCCCTTCCAGTGTTTGGACTGGTGTGTGTGTTTTGAGTTACACCACCTCCTGAAAAAGACAAGGGTTTTTTTCAGATAACTGTGTCTCTTACGTGCATAAGACTCATTTTTGTGACACTGGGATTCATATTTGTTAGCTTTAGTTAGAAAATTTGTGTCATCACACTGTCTAAAGGGGCTCTGCTTATGCGATTTAACACTTTGCTTACGTGGTAGCAATGTATGCCAGTATCTGCGATTGAAACGTACGCAAAGTGCTGAACAGAAATGTGGGCAGGAAATTACGAGTTAGGAGGAGAAGTGGGTTGGGGATCTTGGGACACTGGATTCCCTGGGCTTTAAACATCCTGTGTTACTCCCTAGTTTATTCAGTGTTTATGAAGAACACACAGAGAACTTGCAGGAACCATCATGTAAAGTTGCTTGGGTTTTTTCTGGGGGCGAGGGTGGGTTGGTGTTGGGGGGGTTTTTGTAACTACTTAAGCACATTGTGCACTTAAGGCTCTCCCGCTACTGCTCTATAAAACTGTAATTTTTCCTAGTGAAGGAAGTTTTAATACTAAAATAGCATTTTATTGCAGTTTCTGTAGTAACTTTTTCTTTAGTTGTAAACTAGGAACCTGGAAGCTTGGAAAATTTTGTGAAACAGAGTTTTAGGATAAACACGAGGTAAATTTCATATTTCATGAGGAAGGAAATACCTGTGAAAAACTTAGAAGTGGTTATTGTAAGGAAGTTATTTCTAAGGGACAAAGTGCAGATAGGCCAAGAACTTACTAAAATTTTCCATCTAATGATTTATTATATTGCAAATAATGCTGCTAATACAACATTAACTGACCTTCAGTCATTTATTAAAGTCTTTAATTTCCCCCCTGAGTGCATTTGAGCCGGTTTCAATATGACATTTGCATATAGCATGTGTTATTTCTGTCATGGCATCCAAAAAGCAGCTCTGCCAAGTCAGCAGCTCAGGCACAAAACCTTCTGACTTTTCCTGTTTCATTATGTTTAGTAATAATTTGTGTGTATGTCTGTGAGATTCCCTAAAAAATAGCTGTGATTTTTTTTTTAAGCTTGAATTAGTTTTAATCCTAGGCCATTGTTTGTTGACTGTACTGAGAAGGAAGAATGCACACATGGAGCTAGTTTTCAGAAGCTAGGTGGTGTTGCCATCAAAATTACGACCTTATTAATATTAGTTTAGTTTGAAAACTTGTGTACCATGAGGGGATTTTCTGCATGGTGAGAGAAAGTACAAAAATCCCTGGATGTAAGGCGGAGGGGAAGCTGACACACAAATAAAGCTGTCTCCTTTTGCCCCTGCAGGTAATGTTGCATGCATCAGGACTTTGCTTACTGCACAAGGTGTTCTCCTTCAGTACTAAATCTGCCTGCTCAGTAAATCCCAGACATGCTTAATTATCCTCTTCATTTTTCTGGAATAGGGGAACTGGGAGAGGCACCTGGGTCTGTCATGTACTGCAAATAACATCCGCACAATTTATGATTGTTACTGCGGAGGAGACTCCATCAGCATTGGGCGCTGCTTGCTCACGCGGTGGGCAGCATCACATGGCGTAGGGCTGGCACACAGTCGCAGAAACGCATGGTCCCTGTTTAGAGGGGTAGTCCAGTGTCCTACTGAAAGTCCTGTCGAAACTGGGCTGTTGAGAGATGTATTATCAGCACTGTGTCAGAAGGCACAAAGGCAAAGTGAATTTGAGCCCTTGACCCACTGGTACTAGTGGATAGCTGGCAAGAAAATAAAATGGCTGTTGGGGTTTTAATAGCAATTTAAGTCGAGAGTTACTGGTCTCTGTTCACTTGTAGGTCTTCTTAAAATTATCTTTCTCTGATGTGCTAGGGAATAGAATGATGAACTAAAGACAATCTGTACCTAGTTTCAGTTGCCTGCTAATTGTGTTTTTATTCCTCTTCAAAGCCTTTCTTGGGTTTGCATCATCATGATGGCTGCAGCAGAAATCTCAGAGCAGATCTTTCAAACCTTCACACCTTTCTCATAAACTTAATAGTTCAATTATTTTTTGCATTCTGAACTCTCACGGAGCCATCATGAGATGACAGCTGTCTTGGGCAGGCCCGATTTCGTGGCCTCCAGGGTGGAGAGGTGACAGGGTCATGGAAAATTGACATAGACTGTCATGCACAATATTTTAGGCATAGGTCATGGCAGTTTTCCATCCTTATGATGCCTCGCATACCCCGCTAATATTATTTTCCTTCACGCAGAGATAAAGCATTTTATTTTATCTGCTTAATTTTAAATAGTTGGGAAAGACATTGCCAGGGACAGAGACATCCTTGTATATTCGTGCAAGAAATCAAAAATAATTTTTTCCTTCCTCATTGAAATCCTGATTCTTGTAGTCTCATAATGAACGTAAACTTTATTACTGCCTTTTCAGAGAATAAAGATTAGATCCTGAGTGAATGGAAGAATGTAGGAAAAATAACAGTGAGAGAATATTGCTCAGGATTTCTTTGTTAGGCACTGCATCTGCCTCAGGAAACGAAAGATAAACAAGGTAAAGCTCTGCTAGCCAGTGCAGCAGTGCTAGTTATATACTGACACAACTGTTCTTCGTAAATGGTTGAAAACACACGCTTGGAACCACATCTGTGCAGAAAAAGGTGACTCTTCATGCAAGATGAGACATGGAAGTGTTTGTTTTTACTTTTTCTTTGGTAGGGATAAATGTTTGGACTACAGGGAAGCGAGGAAGAGCGTTATATCCCATCCGTTAGCTGTCTGTGTGGCATAGTTGAAATACTGGCCAGTTTCCATTGATAAAATCTGTACAGATAACAGAAACGAATTAACAGTTGATGAGATTAAAAAAACTAATGGAACTAGAAAATTACTGAAATTGCTAATCAGTAGAGTTCTCCTTAACATGAAGACACATGATAATATTACTCAGGGAAGTGGAACACCTTCCTTACGAGGAAAGGCTGAGGGAGCTGGGACTTTTTAGCTTGGAGAAGAGGAGACTGAGGGGTGACTTCATTAATGCTTATATTTGTGTTAAGAATGAGTGTCAGGAGGATGGAGCCAGGCTCTTGTTTGTGATGGCTAGTGACAGGACAAGGGGCAGTGGGTCCAAGCTGGAACACAGGAAGTTCCATGTGAATGTAAGGAAAAACCTTTTCACTGTGAGGGTGACAGAGCACTGGAACATGCTGCCCAGAGAGGTTTGGAGTCTCCTTTTCTGGAGACATTCAAGACCAATCTGGACACGTTCCTGTGTGATCTAATCTAGGTGATCCTACTCAGGCAGTGGGGTTGGACTAGATGATCTTTAGAGGTCCCTTCCAACTCCTAACGTTCTGTGATTCTGTGATTCTTACAGTCATGGCAAGCTTTACATACTTGGATTATTTCACAGCATCAGTATTGGCAGCAGTACTATTATTGTTAGTATTAGTATTATTCCAGCTCTGGATAAGCTGAGAAAAGCCAAATAGCTTTTCCAGCATCATACAGACTGGGGAAGAACTGCAGCTAAGAAAATAATTGCAGGATTTTTGTTTCAAGATCTTAGAAAATCTTCTGTGACTTTCCTGAAAGAGAAAATGTTTGGAACTATTACTTAAGACAACATAGTAGTTCTTCCCCCGGAATTGTTTGATATGCAGTCTTACCCATGCAGGCTGTTCCCTCTTACAGCAACCAGTATAGCCAGCAAATCTCTCTCCTCCTGAACATTATATGAAAATAATTGAGGCCAGTCCTTTTGTTTGGCCTGCTGATTTGGTATGCAGACAGCAAGTATTACAACGGAAGCTGGAAAATCGTAGCACAGTCTGGCAGGAGTATTCCACATGTGGTTGGAATGCGCTTCTTCACCCTGCATTGCCTAATGCACATCTTATATAATGTATTTGTTTTACATGGATTCAAACTCAGATGATACATTGTTTATAATAGAAAAATCTATGGGAATTTCCATATAAAATAAACCAGTAGTTTTGTGATGGTTCTGCAATTCAATTTTGAGCTCTACATTGTCCTCTTACTTAAAGAGTGTAAAGTAATTCACAAGCTTTGTGAATTACTTTGTGAAAGAGTCTCAGGGTCAGTACTCTACATCTTAGGCCAGACTTTGCTTCAAACCTTGACCTACAGTGCCTGTACTTTGAACTTGCTCTTTAGATATAATTTATGTGACAGTATATATTTTTAGATATATAGAAACATTTGTTTCTCTAGTATGAACCAGCATTGAATTTTGCAAGGAATAGATAGGGAAAGGTTGGGTTAGTTTAGTTTTTTGGTGGGTGTTTTGTTTTGGGGTTTGCGTGTGGGTTTTTGTTGTTATTGTTGTTGTTTGATTTTATTTCTTTGTGTGGTATTTGTCCATATGTTGTAAAGAAAGAAAATATTTTAAAAGAACACTGCTATGATTCTTTTAATAGTCAGGTTATGCTTTTCTTGTTTTGCCATTGATATGGAGCTTGAGAGAGTAAAAAATTGGAAGACGCTTGCTGAAATCTTTATGCGAAGGGCAAGGTGTAAGATGCTGATTGCTAGATATTTAATATAAGTAAGCTTTAAGAGAAATAAATATGTGAAACCCCATTAAAGATGAGATCTGATCTGGAGAGCTTTGAAGTGATTTAAGAAGTAGTCCTCTCTCATCTCAGTTGCTTAGTTTTCACCATGTAGGCACTTGTAATATTTCTTTACTTTTTCTCTCCATGGGATAGGAGACAGAGAAATACACGTGAAATAATACATAATGTTTTAAAAAAATAAGACGGGGCAAAAGATCCCTTTTTTTTTTTTTAGTAATGTTCTTTTGTTTCTTCCTACATCTACAGATATTTACATAGTATCTCTCCACAATCTTAGTCCATATAGATCACCTGCAGTGTTAAAGAGTGAGCAAGACATTTATAATACATCTTTGGGAGCTGAATTCAGTGAAGCAGAGTTGTTAAAATATGTATGATTAGCCCTAAAAATGTCAAAAAATGAGACAAGGTGCACTGACTGACCATCAGTGTATCATTAGAATGGTGTCTAACCTGCCATACCCATTGTTCCTTTCTCTCATGCTTGTAATTTTAACACTGTGTTTGTAGACAGTCTGCCAGTTCCTCCCTTCCTATCCTTTGATGTCATCAAATAGAAATGATTTTTTACCCAAGTTTTACCTGATGTAATTACACTCCTAAAAAGCTTCAAGGTGGTGATTCTCTGAAGGACCCTAATGTGCTGTTTGGAAATTAAAAATAGAATTAATTAGTTCCTACAGTTATTCTGTTTCCCTCTAATACCCAGCATTTAAAAATCTTTGCCTCAGTTTAGTAATTTAAGTGTTGCTAAAAACAGCATCCTACAGCTATATGCCCTAGAAATCACCACAGAAGTAAAAAAGTGATGATTTAGCGTCCTGAGAAATAATGTTGAGGAATGGAACAAAACTGGAGCCTGCCAGTCTGACAACAGCAGCTCTGCCACCACTTTGCTTTTCAAGAAGAGTGTGTACTTTGCTGTGTCATATCCCATGAATGTTGATATTTTACTCTCAAGACAAAAGAATTTTCCTTTTATTAATGGTACTCTTAACATGCTTGTAAAATCAAACTGTTTTCATTCCATATTTTAAGCTTTGACAGTAAAATGTGTGAGGTTATGCTTGGAAATCTAGAAAACGTGTTTAAACTGAAACTGTATTCTTTTCTCTCAAGTATGCTACCATTTCAGCTGTGTATGTAGCTGCTGTACTATATTCTGAAGAAGGCAAGTTCTTGCTGTTCTAAGTGCATATCTGTAAGTATAAACATGCTTGTCTTTTTGAAGCCTTGTACAACTGCATATTGTGGGCCAGTAGGTATGAGTGTGTGTTTATTGTTTATAAAGCTGTTGACCTCTTCAGAACCCCTCACAGGTAGCTCTTCTTAAGGAAATTTTTCTTTTGTTTCGTATAACTCTGATCTGTTACAAAAGGGAGGTCATTCAGGAGGGCAGGAAGGAGGGCCTTCCTGCCCTCCTGAATGACCTTTTATCAGGGTATACAGCTCTGCCATCTCTCCTTCTGTATTCTGTCTCTTAGGTAGTAGAGCACATTAAATAATTTGCTGTCAAATCAAATTTGGAGCTGCTGTAGGAAGTGTAAAATGCCATATTTCAATATTATTTCCCCACTGTTAGTAATTACAACTTCTCTAGCTTGTTTGTTCCTAATCCTCTGTAACACAAAGTACAAAAGGTATGCGTAAGCTGTTGCCGAAGCACTTCAGGTGAAGTCTTTTTATTTAATATTGCAAAGGACGGGTGGTGTTTGCTCACTGGAAGCCACATCTCAGCCTCAGACCATACAAATGACAGGTTTGATCCACAAACTTATTAAAATGTGCTAACGTGTTCACAGCATTCATTTAATTGCAGCCTTCATCACGAATTGGTAAATAGCTGAGAGCTTAATTTGGCTAAGTTACACCACCGTAGAGTTTTGCTCACCTTTGGATTCAACCCCCCAAATATTTGGGTGCTAGATTGCACTTTACCTTGGTACCTGCTTAACTTCCTTTTTCTTAACTGAGGTTGTGAGATCTCATGTTTTGGTTTTCATCTGTCTGAACATGGTTCCTGCAAAACATAAAATGTTTTTAATCTGCAGCCTGAAATCGGCATTTCTCTCGAGAAGGATTTTGTGTATGTTAGTATAACATTTGATAGTAATGCATTTTATGTTTTAAATATTTCCTCAGAACAAGGAAATGAATCTGTTTACATGGTGCTTCTTAATGTCTCAACAAAATTCTTCAAGCTGAAGGACTGTAAATTAGAGGGATGGGGATGTGCTGGCACACACAAAGCAGCTCAAACAGAAATCTCAATCCTTTGTTTTTGCTGGAAAATACAAAGAGCACAATATTAGCTGGCTTTTTCTCTTTACTGTGAGCTCCCTATTTGAAATTGTCTGAAGAGAGACCAGTGCTATGAAAATGACCTTGGTTTAATTATGTTAGCTTCTAAAAACACAGAAAATTATCACCGTCTCTGAACAGATTAGTAATAATGAGCTGGTACAATATGACAAACTACCTCTCCCACACTTAAAACACAATTAGCTGCTCTTGAGTTACCGATGCTCTGTCTGTTTATCCTCTTTCACGGCTGGTGTGGTTTTGTGTGGTTCTCTGTGTTCAGCACATCACTTGTATAATTTTTAACATGCTTTAACTTGTCATTGATACACTGATAACTTGAGCCGTAACTGGAGATTTGTCCTAGCCCATCTCTTGTCCCCACCCAAAAAATTCTGTAGGGCTTCTGACAGACACACAGTGGCAGATTAAAATTAGATGGCCGAAATGGTTATCACCATCAGCCGCCTACCCTGTCTCCCTGACAGACGCTGCAGTCTCTAGACTGGTATGGCTGATCTGCATGTCAACCACGGTAGTTGCCCGTCCAGCATGTTAAGATAAACCACAGACAGAAATAATGTCCAGAAGAGCCCTAGGCTTGAGCTAATGTGTCAGGATTTTGGGGTGTGGTTTGCAGATCAAATGCTATTCATCTTTCCAATGTGGTGCATATTTTGTCAGTAGAGTCAGCTTCACCAGTCAGTGGTTCCCCAAGCCCAGGGCACACATTTATGCGTGTGTGACAGACAGGCTGGCGTTCCCTCCAGTGTCTGGGACAGTGGGCACCCAGCCCCGCGAGTGAACTAGGAAGATCCTGTTGCAATACTGCTTTTAAGAAGGGGCAAGGATGGCCAACTTCTCAAAGCCAGCTGTGCCAGCAGGATGCCAGGCTGTGTGGCTCCACCCAAGCCAGATGTGCAGATGCCAGCTGTGAATTGAAGCACTTGCCATCACACCTGGGTACCATCCTTCCTCCCTTGGCTTTCGTTATCTGTGCAGTAAAGGTTCCCAAGATGCTGCATGGATAGACTCAGCAGCATCTACCATGTTAATTGCATGTTCCTGTTCACTACCAGAAATGTCTCGTTGTCCTGAGTGCACTCTTACTTTTTAAATGATACAGAAAGATTTTTGCGGTAGAGATTTCATTGGGATGCATGTGTCAGTGTTTTCTGCGATGTCTACTTTGTAAGCACTTTGGCCAGGGAAATGATGAAATAATCTCTGTTAAGTAGCTGTTAAATGGTCAGATACATTGCCGATGCTTAAATGAAATTGAATCATTGGAGCCTGAAAGAATCTTTATTGAAATTATCCTGATTAGGTTGCTAAATGAGACACTCTCAACTCCTAAAATACTGACTTTTTGCTCTGCATTCACAATTCTTCCCGCTGGTCCATCTATCCCATGCACTGGACATTGGGAGCACTCCTGGGCAAGAGAGAGGTGTCTGCTGGTTGTAGTAACTTGGCACCACAGAAACATGGAATTGAAATGGAACTCTTGTGTGAAAGTATGGGGGAGCAGAGCTCAGCCCCTTTTCTCACCACAGTGAATCTGCCTCTTTGGCGGCCGTCCCAATATGGTTTGGGCTGCTGCTCTGGCACTGGTATTGCTGGAGCCTCACAGTGTCTGCGCCTTCCAGTTATTTTGGAGTGTTGCCAGAGACTCTCCTGACACAGACAATGGAAAGATAACCACTTTATTTATTTATTTTTTAAACAGAAGTTTTTATTTCCATAAAAGCAGAAGAGAATTTTCTGGGACAAAGAAAAGGCATTTCTGTAGCCTGGAGGAGAAAGGGTGAAAAAGAAAAGAAAAAAGTGAACCATGTACAGATGGGTTCTTGAAGTAGTATTTTTCCCTTGCGTTTCTAGACCCAGAAGAATATTTATAAGATGTTGTGTCTCAAAGCTACTGGGTAAATTTTTCTTTGCTTTTAATTTTTATTATTTTGTTACTGTAAAGCTCTGTGAGGAACCCATGGTCTTATACAGCTAAAGTAGAGATTAAAGCAGCTTTCCCAAAGTAATTCTTGAAATAAAGAGAATTTCAGATGATACCAAAGAGATTACTCACTAAGAATTCTTCCACAATAAAAAGCTATGGCTAGAGAATACATTGGAAATCTGTATCTGGCAGGTTTCCTGCAGGTGTTTGAAGCTCTAAAATCTTACCTGAAATGAAGTCTTGTCATTTGATTGTTTAAACTTAGAGAAATAGTAAAAGATTTTAAAAAAACACAAACAAATCACAAAAACATCCCAAACAACCCCCACGCAACAAAACCCCCAAATCCCCCCAAAACCAAAGCAAGCTGAAAAGCAACCAGCCAAAAACATCAGGAATGCAAATGGGATTTTTTTATTTCTTATTAATTATTATTTAGAAATCCAGGGGAACTCTATTAGTGGCATTAGAAATAAAAATATATTTCTGTGTTTTAATGGTGCTGTTGTGGGGGCTCAAGTGGCATTTGGCAAGCGCTTGTCACTAGGGAATAGTTCACGTAGAGAAATGCAATTTTATTTCGAGCAAGTGGAGAAATCCTGCCCACTGCAGCAGGCCACTGGCTTTACGGTTCTCGTACGTGGCTCAGGGATTTCCAAAAGTGGGATCACAACAAATTGTCTTGGAGTCCTGTACTAATAGTCAGTGAGTTGGAGTCTTGGCTGTCAGTGTTTGGCTAAGGTGGCTTCTCTGAGGGTGTTCTTCCTGCTCAGCACCACAGACCTGCTGCACGCAGCAAACATGGGAGGGATTCTCCAAGACATTAATAGTGGAAAATATTAGGCAGTCTAAGTATTAGACAATTAGAAAATTTTAGGCAGTCTATAGCTTCACTATATGAAAATGCATGTAGGTGGGAGTCTGTATGCATTTGCAATATGTATTTGGGAGGAATTGTGCATGGAAATTGACTGGAGGAGCACTCAGGGAGTTGAAGAGAGGAATTTTCTAATAGGAAAAACTTTGTTTATTTTTTAAAAGGTTTAGCTAAAAAAATCCAGCCTTCTGTGAAAGGCTGAGGTGAATAAAATGTGTGACTCATTTTGTTAGATGGAACTGAATAAGCACTGAAGGATTAAATAACAATTTATACAAGAAGGCAGCATTAGTTTTAAAAAACATGGTCTGTGAGGTACGATGCAAGTCATTGAGAGCAAACTGGCTCTAATGTATGTGTTACTTTGCTGATATTTTTGTTATGGAAACACTGAGGCACAGTGACAAGACTTGAACACTTTAGATAATTGGACTTAAAGGGAAATCTCTTTTAAATTACAAAACTTGAGAGTGACAAGGCATTTACTACAGGAACATGCAGATGTCTGCAGGTGTGGATTGGAGAACGTTACAGATGTTAAAAACCCCCATGTCATTACTCAGATTAGCGTTCATTGCACCATTGAAATGCCATTGAGAACTTAAAGAAGAACTCCCTTGTCTATTAAAATCTGGAATTCACATTACAGCAGAAGCTCTCTAACTGTCCTGCATCTTGACACATAGCAAATACATTCATTTCTGATACATTTTCTGCACAGTGTGTGTAGGAAGATATGTAAAGAAATACTGTCATCAGTATTAGGTTGACACCTTCTGAACAGCCACCTGAAACACAGTATACTCTTGGCTGCATCATACATTACTTGTATGGAAAGTCAAGTTCTCGGGTGTACTTTTGGACCCTTCCTTGCTTCAGTAACATTACCCGATTGCAGATGTAAATGGTATTTATTTGGTATTTCAGTACCTCCTAGGAGAGATAACTGAAAACAGTTCTTGCCTTACAGAGGTCACAGTCTTAAGTAATCTGACCTAATTTAATAACAGAGAACATAAAGACCGCCCTTTTTCCCACCAATCATCCCCTTTCCCCCAAGCCCCAAATAGTCCTCGGGTGTTGCAGTAACTGTTGTGTCCTCATCTAGGCTCTTTTTTAGGACTGCAATCAAAACTTAGCAATGTATCTGTGAAGTGATATGGTTTAGTCTATATTTCACTGGAATCAAAGGTTGTGATGTTACCTGATAAAATGAGCTAGTTGCAAGCTATTTGCTATGCAAACAATATTCCAAAGGAAGAAGAAACCAAGAAGCTGCCACGGTAACACAATTATTTATTTTATATTCCTTTATGTATGTGGCACTCTACAAACTTGGTAAGTGACACTGCTTATGATCATTAAAGATTTCCTAAGATGAAAAGCAACTAACATAATTTTGAAATATTTACCATAATTCAGGAATTCTTTGAATTATGATTAAGGAGAAGTAAACATTAAGAAAATCTCATTTGCACATACCCTTTAATTCTTATCTGCACTTGCCCATGATAATGACACTGTACTTGACAAAAATTATAAGGTACATATTTAATGTATTTTTAATCGTCTCCTCATGTAATTTCACAACTGAAAACGAGAGTGTCATTAGCTGAGTCACCAGTGTGCCTTCCCCATACCTGATAAGGAAAACTCCGCTAGTACATACAGAAATGTCAGGGGGAGGTGGGGGCTCCCCTAAGGTCTGTCAGGGCAGCCATTGCCTGTCCCACTGCCCCAGCCAGGAGCAGGGCAATGAGGGGTACCAGGGCGTCCTGGGCATCAGCCACCTGCCTGGGGTGAGGTGATGGGCCAGGATGTGTCCCTGCTTTGCCACTCCAGTGAACAGGGAGAAACATGAGGCCTTCTCGTGGCTCATGAAAACCCATCCCTTTTAGGTGGTTCCCTCTCAGCAGCTGGAGTGAAGGTGTTCCTTACTGCCACCTTGACAGCTGTGTGTGTCTGCCCTGGCACACCGTGTCCTACTTTCTGCAGGCTCTGACCCAAGCACCTCCTGGGTCAAAGTCAAGACCATGACTCAATTGTTGGCACTGACACAAGTCCCAGATCAGGAGATCACAGGGCACGTGGTCCTAGGGAGAAAGTTTCCATGGAAGCTTTGTGGCTGGAGAAGGTGTCAAGCTGCTTTGGTGAGGATATAGAGGAGACTTCACATGAGCACAGAACAGGGGATGCAATTCTCAAGTTTTGAGTGCTGTGCAGGCATAAACAGGCAGAATATTGCCAAGTCAGGGAAAACAACTGGGTAGAAGGGCAGAAAATACAAACCTGTACTCTGATAGTGCCTTACTGTTTTATAGAAAGACGTGTGATAAATAAACCAGAAGAGATGGTCTGTGGAGGTGGCAATAAAAGAACCTTTCCTTTATTTGCCTTTGCTTGTTGTGGCATAACTGGCTGTTTAGGTGAGTCTGATGATCTTCAAGGTCACCTTGGAAAGGCTTGTCTGCTTGAGATGGCTGCTGTAAAGGGAACTGTTGGTTCCTTGTTCTTGAAGAGACCTGCTCAGGGGAGCTGCTAGTCCCCGCTGCAAGGCTGTGGAGGCCAGCTGCCCTGGCAGGATGATGGCTGAGTGACAGCCTGTCTCAAATTTAGTCTGGTTGCCAAAAAGTTTGCAGTGTTGAAGAAAAATCTTCTCATAGTGCCCCAAAAGACTCCAGGAAGAGGCCCTCCTTTCTTTTTGCACTGGAGACAGGTATAAGGAAGAAAGATCACAGATTGAAACCAACCCCACTGACAAATCTCAAAATTGTCCTCACAGTTTCTGGTGTCGTTCTTAATTAAGGTAAGCTTAGTGAAACGTCCTAACACTCTGAGCTGGTGAACTGCGTAGTGGATTTCACTACCAGTACATAAGAGTATTGCGTTTGCCCCTTGTAGCTACCAGCATAAATAATAACTAGTTAAGGCATAGCTCCAGGCTTTGCTTTAAGAGGATGAAAAGATAATTGCTGGATAAGCAAGTGAGCATGGGGGACTGCGAGAGGGTAGCAGCTCTGCAAAAGAGACTGGTTGAGAAGCGGTAGCAATCTTCTTTCAATCAGTCCGGTTTTAAGGCCGTAATCTCCCCCAAGCGGGGAAGGCCTCTCAGTCTCCATGTTGCGTAGCTCTGAGCACCGGCTCGCCTGTCCGGCACGAGGCTGTGGGCAGTGAGGGCAGGCATTTGGCTGTGGCTTACTGCTCTGCTTCTTACTCTGCCTAAGCTGATTCGCTTTCATTTTTGCTGGTATTCTACTTGGCATTCTTCTTATGAAGTTTTTTTTGGTTTTTTTTTTTTAAAGACCTATTTATCCCCTCCCTTCCCTGTACCAACAGGTTTATTAGATCTCGTGGCAGCCTGCCATCTTCCTTAATAACCAAGCTTTTTCCCAAATAAACATGTTCCTTGTGTACATTGCCTCCTATTTATGATTTACTTCCCATTATAAAACTGCAATCTGTAATATTAAAAATAATGTACAGACAGATGTTTATCAGAGGTTCAACAGGGTTTTATGGTACTGACTCTGGTGTTAACTCTCTAGCAAAGTGTGCTTCCTCCCACCCACCCCAATTCACTACTTCTGCTTCTTATTACAGGTGATGATGCCCTTTAAACATATTTTCTTTCAGGCTGTTACGTGTCACAATATGAACAGAAGTACGATGACATACTTAAAATGGAGTATTTATGTAAGGAATTAGAAATTAGGCCTTTATTCTGGAGATCTGGATCCACCTGGAGGCAAAGAGATTTTTGCCTTCTACTTAGGTGACGCCAGCAGGGCATTTAATCACCCTCCACTGGCTGTGCTGCTACTGGTTTGTTGGATTTAGGGAGAGAGTGCTTTTACACTCCGGTTAAGTCACAGACAGCATTTATGATTTCATTTTGTGCAGTTGAACTGTTTTCCTACAGTTTAGCGACCACGATTTGATATCACTGGCTGCGTCTATACTTTTTTACTTTTCATTTGAATGGATGGAATAGAACTCGGCTGCTGGGTCAGATAATCATCTCAGACCTGTTAAATAAGTAGCTGTGACATGAATCGTAACAGTGGCCTAAGCTACCATATTTTTTCAGTATGACACTTTGTATCATTTTTTTTTTCTGTGGCCTGTGGTTGGACTTATATTACAAAAACAAACAGCACTTAGCTATAATTAAAAATGCCCTACAGTAAGTGGGATGACAAAACAATGGGAATGCTGTTCATATGGATGAAGTCAAGTGTAAATGAAGTCTAAAAGAATTAGGTTGAATGCAAGGATAATATTATCTTGTTGGGTAGGCACAGAAAGTGTAAAAATAAGCCTACCCAATACAGCAGATCTTGCATGTCACTGAATAAAAAAAATCTCTGATCATAGGTGGGTTTTGTATCATAAAGCAATTCCATCTTTTGGTGTTGCAGCTGAAACATAACCTTCAATTAACAATTTGAAAAACAGTTACATATTAATAAGTATTTGAATGTAGAGACTTTATATGTACAAGTATCCACCTTGAACATGCAAGTAATGTGCTTATCTGTACTTCTTGCTTACAGTTTATAAAATTAGAAGAAGTTCATCACAGTATTCTTAGTATTCCTTTTCTTTCCCCAAGGTAGTCTAGTTCTGCGGGGAAGTATGTTTATTAAAACTTTAGGTTGAAGAATCAGTATATCAGAAAGAAACTTTTTAAAATTGGGCTGTAGACATAATTACAAACATAGTGAGACATACTTATAAGAAGGGCTGGGTTTTTTCAGCCTCCAGTAGCTGTCATCTTGCTTCAGGTTTAGCTAGAGTTGGAGCCTTGCTGACCAATCTACTGATGTTTCACTAATTGCTCCTTAGAAATGAAGAGGAAAACTGCCTAGCTTTGAAATATTATTCATGAAAGAAGGATCATGCTGGGTTGTTTTCAGAACAGCAGTTTTTCCTCTCCTCTTGTCTAAATAAGTCAAGTACGAGACTTTATACTGAAAAGGGCTTTCTGGTGTGCCATTAGGCACATTGGTCTTGTCTGGACTAGTCTGGATTTCCCTGCTGGAGTGTTTTGAGGTCACTCCTAGTATTTTGGTACAGACCTCTGCAGGTTTATTTACCAACTTTCAGTTTGATGACGCGAATATTTGCTTTTGACTATCTCTTGACTTTGATCCACCTTGCTTGAAAAGCCAGAGTTCTATTCTGGTTTAGGAAAAGGACCCGCTGTTTAAATGCATTTACTATGCAAACTACTTTAAGGTACTGAATTTTCATTTACGATTTGCAGGTACCTGATATTCTGTGTCCAGAAATGAATAATCTGTTGAATTCATGTGTCCCATTAATGTATTTTTCTTCTAAGTATTTCCTTCAGACTTGAAGAGTATATGATTATGCAATCTTAAGTTTTGCACTTCCATGTCCTCCATTGGATATTGACTTCTGTTAGATTTAGAAGTTACTTTTGTAGATGTCTGTGTTGTGAGTTGATCCTCCCCAGCAGCTAAGCCCCCCGCACAGCCACTCGCTCATTGCCCCTTCTCACCCCACGTCACAGAGTAACAGCAAAAAGACAGTTGATAAGTGAAGATAAGAGGAGAAAAAAGTAACACAAAGGCAATCACCACCTCCCACAAGCAGATCAACGCCCAGCCAGGCTCTGACCAACAGATAGACAAACCCATTTGTTAATGCTGAGCATGACGCTGTGTATCCTGAAGGACCCTTTGGTCAGTTATGGCCAGCTGTCCTGGCAGTGTCCCCCAGTCTCTTGCCCACCTCCTGCCTACTCCCTGGGAGTACCAAAGTGAGAAGAAACAAAAGCCTGGATGCTGTGCTAGCACTGCTCAGCAATAGCCAAAATGATGGTATGTTATCAACACTACTTAGGTCACAAATCTAAATCAAAGCATCATAGAGGCTGTTACGAAGAAAATTAGCTTCATCCCAGGCAGGCCCAGTACAGGATGACTGCTTTCTTGGCAAATCAATTTGGTGGGAGATCGCAAAGCAAGATGATTTCGGCAACATGGGCGTTTTTAAAATCCTGTGGTGAGCAATATTCCAGTCAACATGAGCACATCAGCAGGGGACAAGAGGCCTGATGATTTTTTTTTTTAAATTCACCTTGACAGTGGCAATGTTCACATATCTGAGGGAAGGAGGAAGTAACCATAAAATTTTACAAGAAAATTTGATTGACTCTGGACTTGTGAATTCAGTTTTCAGTGTGGTCCATTATTTGGAACAAAAAACCAAGCTTGAAGCACAAATTCATTCTTCTGGTTAGTCCTCTTATGGTAATGTTAGTTAAAACCCCAGAACTTTTAAGACTTTATTAGAGCTACTAAAAATTTAATCCTTCATTTGGTCTTTTGTCTGAAGACTGTATAATCTGGTGGCAAACAGAAACACAAAGTTCTTAGCTTTAATTGCTTTTGAGTTGACATCTCACTTGAGCACTTTATATCAGCAATGGGGGAAGTGTAGAAAGCTTCACATTAGGACTCAACAGAAAGACACCGGAAAGAATTAAACATTGGGGCCAAAGGATCATGACAAATGTTGTAACTTCAAGCAACACTTGGGTTTGATATTTGTCTTTCAAATAGAAGCAGTATGTCCTTTACCACTCTAATTTCACCCTTGTTATATTCCTTGTTTAAGATACCTGGAAAGTTTGAACCCTTTCAAGCCATCTTTTCTGATCTTCCAAGGCAGCTTTGTTCTTTTCTTGTTAGTTTCTTCATGAAGTTGCAGAAATGAGTCCTAAAGAGTTTAATTATCAGGCTGCTAATACTGAGACCTATGTTGTAAGTCTCCTTGCCAAAAGTAACTGTTAATGACCTTCTTACTTCCTTAGCTTTCAAGGACTTAGTCTAGTTATACATTTTTTTACCCTATATACTCAGAACAGAAAAACTAGGCCCCTAAATGCCTCTTCAGGTCTTTTGTTGTAGCAGAGAAGGACAGGGTGACAAAGGAACAGGGAAGAATGTTTTGTTTGTACAGTATTTTACTGTACAGTTTGAGTAGTTCAGGTACTGTAGGGTTGAACTGAAAAAGCCTAAATCTTGATACCTTGTTTAGGTGATTATTCAGATTTTTAAGAGCAGTTTGACCAAGGACAGATTTTTTTTTTCCCACAGGAAATACTGGGGTTTTTTCTCACTTAGTATTTGATGGCTTTTATTTATATTCCCTAAGTAGCATTTTATATGTTGCACAAGTTGACTCATATATTTCTTCAGCAGTAGATTTTTGCTGGTATGTATACCAAAATACCATTAGTAATCTTGTTCAGAGTGAAGACCACAAATCCCTTTTACTCCCAAAGAAAAATTTCCTAAGAAAAATCATTTTGTTCGCTTCCCAGAATTAATCTTTTTCCTCCTTCCCTTTTACCTTGCTTATGTTACATGTAAGGGTATGTATGAGTAAGCATCACATCTTGGTAACTGGTTTAGGGGCTTTTTAGAATTTCAGGTCTCACTTCAGAGTGCGTCTAAATGCTGATGAGATTAAAGGCGAGTCACTTGTAGACACTGTTGAAGAAGAACAAATGCTGACTTTTTGCTGGGAAGGACCAGAGATCATCCCTCATAAGCCAAATCAGCCAAGCCAAACTGCAGCCTTAGGGAAGCACTAGTTCAAGGGAGATAACCATCCTCTTCTCAGTGGCCTGTGGGGACAGGACAAGGGGCAATGGTCACAAGTTGGACCACAGGAGGTTCCACACCAGTGTGAGAAAGAACTTCACAGTGAGTGTGATGGAGCACTGGAACAGGCTGCCTAGGGGGGTTGTGGAGTCTCCTTCTCTGGAGATATTAATGACCCACCTGGAAACCTACCTGTGTGACCTGCTCTAGGGAACCTGCTTTGGCAGGGGGTTGGACTCGATGATCTCTGTAGGTCTCTTCCAACCCCTACAGTTCTGTGATTCTGTGATTCAGGGAGTGGCACTAGCTTGGGAGTGTTTCTTGTTTTTAATTGCGTCTACTTGGCCTTTGCTTGTGAAGGAGAATCTCCAGAACTTGTCAGCATGCTGGAAGTGTAATCATTAAATTATAATTTGTCTAGATATAATATGTCCTCTGTTCTATATGTGTAGTGTATTTAACTTTGGAACAAGCCTAGTGAGAAAGCTTTTTATAATTGCACGTAGATTCTTCTGAACATTTCTTAATTACATCTCAGAAGCTTGCTCTAAAGCTCTGTTTCTCGAAGTAGCATTTAAATGATTAGTTTAGCAGAAGGGCAATGGAATTTTAATTATCAACCATAGTAGACATCCTTAGTACATAGCGCCTTATTTTCTGAGGTGTTACAGCTTCAGATGGAAGACGTCACACTGAAGCCCAGTCTGATTGGGCTCTGAAAATTAAAGAAAAAAACCCTTCTCATCCAAGATGAGAAAGCACTGGACTGTAACTCCCATAAAAAGCTTCCACTGGTTAGCACTTACGGAATCTTTACCAGTAATAAAAGGCTGAGGATGGAGGTAATGGTGTCCCTCTCTGAAGGGGTGACTATGCAGCTCTCCTGTCAGTGTAAAATTTCAGTGGGAGTCGAAATAAGTTTTTCTGAGACATTTTTTTAAGAGCTAGAAATCAGTCTCATGAACTGTCTTATACAGGATTAATTAGCCAGCCTGCATCCTTCTGCAAAGAAGGAGAAAAGGAGGGAAGAAGGACTTAAGTACCAAAGATTTTGTTGAAATACTTGGTCTCATAGGAATTGTTCTCAGGACTGAACCGTATTTAGGGGAAACTGTTAATGTCTTTGTAGTGTAATAAAGTGTAAAAAGTACAGCATGCCTACATAGAACATTCAGACACTTTATAGAGGGTTTAGAAGGTTACTGACTTTGTAAAGCCAACTGTCATGTGGGAGTTGTAGGTGCAGTCTGAGTGCTTGATTGTAATTATTTGGGAGACTGGCAAATAGGCTTTGGGACGGTAGTTAAGGAATAATTGTCTGTGTCTGGGCGGGATCGTTCCTGGTTACAAACTACGCTATTGCCGTACAGCTGATGCTGTTTTCCATTGTGCAAGATGTTGGTTTTTTATGTGGGATAGTTACTATTTTTAGTCATAGTGCTGTCTTGCCCCAAATATGCAAGTTGCCACACAAATGTGTGAGAACACAGTCTCTGTCCAAAGTGAATTGTGATCCACGTGAACTACTGCTGTTTTTTTAAGAAGTTGTCGAATTACTGCAACTGACAAACATTGTGTACTAGTGGATTGATTGTGGTGATCTGGAATGTGGCATGTATATATTTACATCATGCATGTATTTATATGCGTGATGCTGACAAATATGGTATTTTTTGGGGAGGGAGTATAAAATACTTAAGACCCATCCACCATGATAGCACCTACTTGATAAAAGACTGTCTTTAATGCCAGTCATTCCAGCATTGAAGGAGGTGAGCACCAGTTTCCTCACAAATTCTTATTTTGGTTTCTTTTTTGCCTTTCAGAGTGCAAATTCACCTGCGCCAGTGGTAAATGCTTGTATCTTGGTTCATTGATTTGTAACCAACAGAATGACTGTGGGGATAACAGTGATGAAGAGAACTGCCTGCTTGTAACAGAGCATCCACCTCCAGGCATCTTTAGCTGTAAGTACCAACTCTTGGAGTGCGTCTGTGTATACATGTGTGTTGAATATGTCTGTTCACCTCAGAAATCAGTCTGTTCAGAAACTTGGTCTGCAGTACGATATATGAGGAGGGAGGAGTGAGACAGAGGAAGTAAATACTGGTTTTCTCTGAGCCAGCAGGCATTTGTAACACACTTTCTCAAGGGTTCTAAACCTGGAAAGTTGTAGTTATGCAGAGGAAGTTTGTGCTGCAGACACTAAGGTAATCATATGGATCATATGTGGCTCCTCAGAAAAGAAGTGTAATATATACAAGATTAAATAATTTGTTTATCAAGGTTCTAAAAATACTTTACGCTTTGTGTGACTGTGTGAAAGTCCTTATACACTGTGAAGAATATTTAGAAAGTTGTAATCTTTCCAATCATCATTCTTGTTAATCAAAGATATTTTATTAGTGCTGAGATGAGCATCATTTGGTAGGTCACTGTGATTTTGTAGGTATGTATTTAAAATACATTTAGTTGCTATTCTGTGGTGCTTATATCTCACAGAAAGTTTATCGCACAAATTATGCTCTCATTGCTTTGCCCTCAGTGAAATCAACCTTTGATTTTGTTTTTGTGTGTTCTGCAATTATTTATTTTTAAATGACGATTCAGCTTTCTGGATGGGGGAGAAATTTTCCGTTAATGTTTCTGGTCTCTAAGTACAATAGAAGGGCTGTTACATTACTGCTTGGTTTTGTTCTGTCAACACTGACATCCCTCGGCATGCTGTTTCACCTCTGGTTGTGACCATGGCTTAGGAATATCTGTGTTAGTCATGTTGTTATTAATAATAGGAATTATAAGCAGCATGTAGCTGCCAGTTTTGCTATGAATGCATGTGCCATTAAGCAGGACAGAATTACCGGAGTGCATTCATAACAGAAGATGAAGTCAGGTGTTGGATACACACCTTCTCTGCCTTCTAACCTCCAACTGCACATATGTCTAAATGTTGTACTGTACATATTTTTATATCTTGTACTTGTGGCACTTTGGTAGCTCTGCAGTGATTTCACAGGTTTTGAAATAATGTTGGCCTTCATGTGTTCATATGTTATTTCATATTATTTTTTGTTTGATTTGTTTGTCGGAGCAGAACTACTTCCAAAGCCCCAGGACTAGCCATAAGCATTAGTGATGAGTTTGGAACGAAATGACACATGTATTTGCCCATGAACACAGGCTAACCTTATCTTTAGAGTTGTAAAAACCTTATGCCTTATTGTTTGTGCATGCAAAACTTGTAGGCATAGCTTTAAAGTTCAAACAGGAGAGGTTTTGGGCTGGGATACTGGACACCATGCTAGCACAATCATTTGCCCCCAAGGAGCCATGAAACCCACCGTGGTAGCAGATGGAGGGAAGCAGCAGTTGGGGCACTGCAGGTGGTAGCCCTGCACATCTCCAGTGTGACGGCAACAGCCTATGTGTTCTTGGGTGGAGATCCTATCTCTAAGCTAAAAGCCTTCTTCAGCTGGGGTTGCTGTTTCAGCACCCCTTTGTTCCCGTGGCAGTTGTACAGAAATCACAGCAGCGTGTTGGCACTGCATGGCTGGCTTTTTCCTGAAAAGGCCTTTGGACTGTAGAAATTGTTACCTGCTTGATCCGGGATCTGCAGGCTTCCTGGTTCCCCCCTAATCCACGTCCCTTCCTTCAGGTGTTGCAGTATAGGTCAAGAACATGAAGCCAGGCATGCTTGAAAGGGAGTGGAGGTGGTGGGCTGGCAGGTCATCTTCCTCCCCTCCATCAGCGTGAAGTTTATCCTAACCAAACAAAACAAGATGTGGCTCCAAAAAACCCTCAGCAGAAAGTTTTCTGCTGCTTGTGTGGGAACTTCGCTCAGGTGTTTCATGATCATGTCTCTGGAAGGTTGTGCTGATCGAAGTGGCAGCACTTTCTCTCAACTTTTCAGTGGACATGGAGAAAAATTGTTTTCTTCCTTCTCAGATCAGCCTTTTACAGATGTGAGGACGGTTAACCACCCATCTGTTAGTTACTCTGTGGGAAGGTTTGAAAAGATGTAATAATTTAAATAAAACCAAATTCCTTCATGTGAATTACATTTCCTTAAATCTATTGTTCATTTTCTCTGACTCCTTCTAAAATATGGTGTCCAATAGTCCTGTTACTTCAGACCTCCCCAGTGCTCAGTGGAGTAATTAGGTAAAGAGTCTTAGTCTTTTAAGAAGTGTATTTGCTGGTTTTGTAACAACATTGCAAATGGGAAGTTTTGTAGAGGAAATATTTGATTTATTGCTAGGAGCATTTAGAGGTGTTTAACTTTTTGCTTACCTTGTGTCAGTGGTTCATTATTTGTTGTGCTTGGGGAAATTGATAGGGACTGTACTTCTTCATTGCGATAAGAATTGTGCAACAAGTGCTGGTTAATAGAGGGACTTTTGTCCTAAATAAAAAAAAAAAACCAAACAAAACCTGGTGAAACAAAGAGAAAAAAAGATCGAAGTCAGACAGAAAAATAAGACAATAATAAACAGTATTTAAAACAAATGAGGATTAGTGATAGGGACTGTCTTCTGGCTATTAACCAGTCTGCTACATGGGAAAAATCAGTGGCAATCGGTAATAGCAAAGAGCGTTATTATGGATGAGGCAGTTTGTTCTATTGACTTATTCCAGCATTGAAAAAATGTTTGTAGAATACTTGTTGAAGTGAATTCCCCAGGCTTTAGAGGGATGACATGTTGAATTAAGGAATTTGTGCATGCTTTTGCTCAATGATTTTAATGGGGATCCCTACCAGAATACTCCAGAGTTTATGCACTTGCAATGGCCCAGCTGATGAGGTTACCTTCGAACACAGAAATACATATATTCATTGGCCTCTAATTAGTGACAAGAAGGTAATACAGTTCTAACAAGAAGAAAATGAGCATTCAAAAAAATAAAACCACTTGCGGAGCTTTAAAGCAGGAATTTCTTTCTGGTCCATGTTACACATCTGCCCTGTTCTTGCCTCTTCTTGTTTGTGCACAGTTCTTGAATGGATAGGAGCCCGTTCAGAGGAGCCACATGTAAGTGTGTGCTGGTCTGCATCCGAGCAGGGTGGCCTGTTTCTCTCTGAGTTGCTCTTGACTACCCAGAGCACGCGTACACTGTGGTGTGCCTTCACTTCTGCTCTTTCTTCCAAGAATTCCTTTCTCTTACAGTATTCCAACCATCTATCCTCCTGTGGTGGTAACAATCTCATCTCATTTCACCGTGACGCTGCCCCCAAATGATATCTAAATAAATTTTCATGTGGAAGGTCTGCTTCAGTTTATTTAAGCAGTATGTGCCATGTTAGCGGTAGCCCGTATTTCCTGACTACTGAAGCATTTCTCATTTGTGCTCTTGCCAGGAGCCAAATCCAGAATGTCTCATTGGAGCTTATTGTTTAGTTTAGATAAGTTGCATGAGCAGTGGTATAGAAAGATATTTTTTGTGGGTGATCTGCTCCCAGGATCTCATGATTATAGCAGGTGCTGTCTCATTTTGTTAGAGGAGTTTAAATCTCCCAGACTTCCCTCTCTCCTTGCTATTCTTATCTGGCTTCAGTGTGAAGGCCATTACTTCAGTCTTCACAGCATTGTTGCTGAACTCAGTAAGATGCAAAGTACAAAACCCCATTTATTTCTGCAGCTCTTTGGTTTTATTACCTTACCTCTGCTGACTTGTAGGTAGAGTTGCCTTGTGCTGCTGCGCGAGCGGTTTAGTCTGTACAGCACGGGGGAATTGGAGGGCAGCTGGGCAAAAAACGGCGCCAGCTACGAGGTTGTGCGTGTTGGAGCCCGCAGTCGCGCAGGTGCAGCTTGGTCAAAATACATAACAGGGCATTTAAGCCAAACATGTTAAGGTAACAGCCTGCTTGGTCAACACTGGGATTTTGAGCACAGGTTTGGTTTTGACATGTTAAAATGTAGGCTTCCTTCTCGGTGAGGCAGCGCCGAGGTTCCCGCACTTTCCCCACAGGTAGCCTCGTGTCAACTTTCAGCATGTCCGCTTGCTGCTCTTACTTTCATCACCTATAAAGGCGTATTGATTGAGATAATGGAGATGACTGCTCTTTTAACACTACTTGGAGGTCGAGGGTGTATTTGACGGCACAAAGCCGTTATAGGAAAAATGAGCTGAAGAATAGGATTTTAAACATTACAGACTTGGCCCTGGCGGCAGCTTGCTGCTCCACGTGACCTGCAAAATTTGGACTCGGAGGAATTGAAACAATGTGCCTGCTTCTAGCAGGACACAGTTCATTTGTTCCAGCATTTCCCTTTGTTACACAACAAATGATCAGCCTGCCTTGTCCTGCTAAAAGTAAATTAGATTTTGAAACGGGAAGCGTTGTCTGTCCTCTTGTTTGCAGACTGCAGTATCCGAGTCATGTCTGATTGAGAAAGGTTCAGCAGTGGAGCTTTTAGTTTTTTAATTGTTTGGTGGGAAGCGGTACAGGTAGTTATCTGTGCTGTGATCTGTATGTGTTCCCCGGCATATGAAACACAAATATTGACACGCATGAGAATTGGAAGGAGAATAAAATAAGGGAGAACAAATCCTTCTTGTCATGTGAAAATCATGTCTACATCAAATTTCAAGTTGTCAGCATTGATGGAGGTGATGTGTCATGGCTGTTTTGGCATACAAGAGTTTGCTGTAGGAGTTCATTTTCCTCTGCAAGGTAAAAAACCCCAAACAAATCATATATATAGCTCTCCCTTTCACCACCCCCACCCACTTCTGTCAGCTCTGAGCCTTGTAGGGATCTGCAGGGGATTGGAGAATGATTCTGTTTTAAAAACAAAAAGCTCAATCAAAGGAAAATATTTTGTTTAAAGAGACCTTTGGCATCCCCCTCTGACTGTGACACCGAATTTGCACAGATAAAAACAAGCGCTTAGATTTACATTTTGATTGTGCTTCTGCTTTCATGTGTGCCGGGCTGTCCCACTTCAGGTGAAATTTATCCATTTCTTTAAATATTTAGCAGTCTAGCGTTGATGTTAATGAAAGTCTGGCACTGCTATTTCGAGCATTGCAACAATGATAGTAATTTTCAGTGTCAGATTACTGCTTCTCGGAGGGAAAGGGAGATGGGAGGAGGGAAGAGCAGGGGGAAAAAAATAAAAAACAAAATTGTTTCGGGTCTAATAGAGTTTGTCATCAGCCTGGCTGTGCCAGACAGATGGATCATGAATACTGTCTAGACGCTCTCTGCCTGAGTGGAGCTGTGGTCTCTGAGGACAAGCAATGAGACGCCGGCTTAAGTGACTGGGGAAAGTCAGGACGTGCTCCCCTCTAATCAGATAGTGGTGGGGCTGATCCTGGCCCACCGGGCGGGAGGAGAGACCCCGCCAGCGCTGGGAGCCGGTCAATACCCATCTCAGCTCAAACTCGGCTATTACAGGGATTTAGAGGGGGAAAGGAGAGGGATGGTGTTACGATGCTATTGATTTCAGCTGCCTCTGCTCGGGGACTGCGGGGTGATTTAGCTGGGAGTATAGATCTCTGGTGGGGGTGGATTGGGAGAGCCATCATCTGGCCGTAAAGCACATGCATAGAAAGCTTCACGGTCACCTGTGTTTATTGATTGCTTTGGTCCCCGTATAGGCTTGAAAAATGCTTATTTACTTGCTTACTTTTTCTTGATTTGGCCCACTTGTTCAGAAGGATTCATCTCTTCTCCCTTCCTGGGGCTCCGTATGTCCCCGGCTGTTATGATGAGGTTGCATGAGCTTGCCTGCGGTTTGGGAAGGAGCAGCCAGGTGAGACCTGTAGCCCAGGGCAGATCCTGTGCTATTTAGTGATCTCTCATGCTGTTGCTTGTCCTTTCTGTGTCACTAAGCACAATTAATGATAAGGAAATACAAATTTCTGATGCAGATTGAGCGATAAATACCTTTTGACTGGTGGAGTTACGACAAAAAGCTTACTTTGATATATACACTCACTTCTTCACAAAGCAAGAGATCTTTGGGTTTTACATTGCAGAATGAGCCATAGTGCTCTGGATTTTAGTTCTGTGTGTCTAGAACTAAATATCAGATAGATAGTTTCATTTAGAAAATCCAGTCAGTTTTCAGCCTATGGCGCAGTCTTTTTTCTTGAAGTGCCATGAGCAGGTTGTATGCTCTGTTTTGAAATCACTTTGCCTTTGCATATTTTTGAAGCACATCGCAGAATGTTCACAGTTAATAGGAAAATTTGGAAACAAAGCAAGACATTAATGTAAATTTTGTGGTTTCCTTTAATATTTCCTATGTATTTAAAAAATACTGTATTTCCTGGTGTTTAATAAACGAAGTAGAATGCTGGTCCCATTAATTCCGTAAAAGAAACCTGCAGTGAGATTCAGTAATGGTAGAGTTTACCCATTCTTCATCCAGAGCCTTACAGTGTTAGCAGCTCGGGCAAGCCAGACACACACATCCAAGGCCAGTAACAACCGTGAAATACTCTGTTACAACAGCAGGTATTTGCATCTGCTTACAAACAGGGCTGAATGTGGCTCCTGGTAAGGAATTTCCATTTCACAAAGTTTCCAGTAGAACATTAATCATATTTTTACAGTTAACAAGAAGAGAAAAGCTCACAGTGCCCTGCAGATGAAAATGAGGGAATTTCAATAGCTCCAAAATGCTGTATTATTCATTCCCAAAGTATGTAAGGCAGTTGTATTACCTTTAAGCAAGATCCAGAAACAAAGTTTGTTAGAACTGTTTGTGTTTGTTCTAAATACACCTTTCGTGCAACACTCCCCCCCACCCCCCTTCAATTCCTGTTAGCTTTTAGGAAACTTCATCTAATGATAATCATTGCAGTTTAGTAGATTTATGTCTGGTAACACTTTTAATTTCCTCTGTTTCTTTTTTGGTGCTCATTTCTTACGCAAAAGAGAAGTTTTAAGTGCTCAAAGTGTACAGTGTATTAAAATCTTCATTCAAAGAGTGTTTTCATATATCTGAGAGGGTGCCCAAACTTCAGTCTGGAAACCTCTGAGCAGTAGTGCCAGGCATGATGTGACTGTGTGTCTTACAGGTATGCTCGGCTCTGCAGGAGAGGGGAGCCCATTGCAGCCCACTCTAAGGCAGGGAGGTGGCCTCCCGCAGGCTCTGAGGGTCCCCTTTTGCTGACTTTTCTCCACCAGAAGTGCGTGGTAACAAAAATACTCAATCGGTGTAGGCCTACAACTCAAGTACAGAAACCATAGCACTGTATCATGCCACAGGCGCAATTCTCCCCATGGAGAGAGGAAGAGAATAAGCTGAGACAATTCTTCTCAGACATTATTTCAACTAGCAGGTGCTCAAACATGGCCTCAGAAATCAATAGAGGGGAACCTGAGCAACTTTTGTTGATTTAATTTTCAGTCCATTTTAGTATGTGTTGTTCATCGCTGCCCTTCCTCCCTACGTTTTCGTTTGCAGGGGTCACACAGCATGGTGTGCTAGGAGCTGCCTGGCTAAATCTCTGTAAGTTTGAGATGCGGCTCTGAAATCCTCCTGTGTGAAATTGCAAGCCACCGCCATCCCTGTACTTCATTCAGTCACATTGGTTGTCACTGGTAAATGCTCGTTAGGAGCCCTCCGTTAGTCCTGTGTTTGCACTTGGCTCACGTAAGTCTAGAGGAGCAGTCACAAACTGTTTCTTCTGTACAGTTCAGGTCCTCAGGCAGTATGAAGATTGCTTTATTTTAATATGGTTTAAAGTGTTTCAGAGAGCGTGCTTTGAGGCAACTTTCTAAAAAATAAAAAAATAATTAAGAAAAAATCCCTCACACAGAAGGGACACTGAGTCAAACCAGATGACCTTCCTTCTCCAGGAATGCTGCAGACTGTGGTGTTTGATTCCTTTTCATTCTGCAGACATACATCTGACCCTTTATCTCCAGAAACTCATCTCCCTGATGAAATGAACCACCTTAATCTTTCTTTAGCAGTTTCATCTTCTACTGTTTTAAAGTAACAGCTGAGATGAAGGTGAGTTGGGAATTTACTTCTTTATTGCAGTATAAATAAATGCGTACCGAAAACATTTATTCTGAAGTTTCTATGTTGCTTCATGTATAACAAGTGAAATGCTAGTGCTCAAAGAAATCTATACTTTTCAGTGATCTCTGTGGTCTGTAATTTGTAATAAATTACACTTTGTCATTCCACATAGTGTTTAACCAAACCGTGTTGCTTTGGCCATTAATGTGCAGCTATTTTTCTCGGACTGGAAAGTCAGAGAAACCCTGTTTTCTCCACAGTTTTGTGAGTATTTGAAACTGGTGTAAACCAGTGTTGTTCCTTGTGGTTAATCTCTCGCTTGTTCCTGTGGAAGTGTTTGTGCAACCACCCATGAATTGGGTTGGAGACCTGGCTTGGTTCTGATGAACTACTGACAAACTTCCACTTTGATTTGGCTGGTGTCACAGTTGACTTTGTTCTCAGGTCAGCCATGCAAACTCTTGTGCTGGCACCATGCTGAGGGCAGTACAAGTGACTGTTCAGTGGTGGCTTATCCGTGACTAGTTTAAGGTTTCCATGAAAAGCTTAGTCCTTACCTCAACTAAAGCATTTGCTCAAAGTCCTTTCCCTGAGTACAGAAGAATTTGGGAATTAAGAGCTAGTTGTTGACTCCCTCCATTCCCCCATTCTGAAAATGTCATCATTTGTCACTTTTGCATTATATGGAAGTGAAACAGAAGAAGGAAGCATCAGAAGGGGTTTCACTATTCATGGGCTTGGGTCCATTTGGAATGAATGCACGCTAGTAGAATGTCATACAGTGTTTCAGTAATGAAGTCAAGTCTGGCTTAAGACATGGAGCTTTATTGGAATAACGTTAGGTAGTTAAATGAGTTCATAGGAACAGCTGTCCTGAGTCAGATTAAAGGCCCAGCTAGCCCAGTATTGATTCTGGCACTGGCCAGTTGCAGATGCTAAGTGAAAACATCTAAGCAGATTAGATGAACAGTTATGCTTGGGATTTCTGTTCTCCTGAGAGAATTTGGCATTTAGAAAGAGCAGGAGCTGAGGTGAAGAGAAAACATCTCATTTTGTAACTGTAAGAATGAGTGAAGATCCACCAACTCTCGCTAACCAGTAGATGTGTGGGCAGGTTGGTATCTTCTCTGTTCCGCACATTTTTTTTCATGTTAGGGCACTTTGAATGTAGGACACGAGCTTGAAAGTGGTGAATTCATGTTAACCTGAAAGACTGTTTGCCTGGGTCTTTTCACTTATTTTGTGAGGAATGGATATTTCAAATTTTTCTAAGCTTACAGCTTTTTTTTTCTTAGTGGTGTTGGGGTTTGGGTTTTTTTGGTCCGGATTTGTGGACTGTGTGACAGCTTTATATTGAATAGCAAACCAAGTTCATCTTGTGACAGAAGTGGGCTTAAATTTGGCTTGGATGTTTAAAAAAATCCAAATGTATACGTGAAGCCTAGTGCATGTAGAAAGCCCAGTTGTCACCTATGACTGTAGCACACAGGCATCGGATGCTGTGGAAGTATGTGTGTGTGTATTATGGCAGGCTTGCACTCCCGTTTGGTTTATCCAAACGTGTTTGTTTTGTGCAGGTGTAAGGAGGGAATACAGACTGGGTAGCATTAAGACAAATACCAGCATCATAGAAAGATCCGTACCTCAGCTCCTGTGGAAACACAAATTGGGATTTCTATCTGCTTAAAAATTCCCATTCCTCTAATTACAGGTTGAGGTTAAAATCAAACCTGAAATATTTTTTTCACATTCTACTTAGATCATTAACGAGACAGTTGACCACTGTTTATACTGAGCCGCTGTTAAGAGCTAAAGGAAAACAGATCAGGAGTTGCTAAATTAATTGCATTTTGTATGCGCCTGATGACTTCTCTAACTTAACATACAGTCTAAGTGGCTAGAGAGAGATGTGTAGGCCAGCGTTGGTCCAGCCATAGGTGATAAGATCACAGCTCTACTTATCTTTCCAGCAGTATTGCTACACCGGTAGCTTCTTCTTTCCTTCTTGGATTTCTCCTTCTTTCTTCTGTTTCAGTATTGCTGTGTAATAGCTTCATAAAAGACAGATTAAAGACCTGGGGGGGTGTAGAGATAATAATGACGCACTATGTGAATACTGAGTCTGGCACCTAGTAGCACCTTGATAGAAATAGAAAGCTGTGATCACAGTATTAAAATATGCTAACAAGCTGAAGGAGCTAATGGGCTGAATTTTTACAGTGCAGATGTTCATCCGGCACTTGTGCTGAATGCAATAACAAATGTGTGGGGGCTGAGGGTGATATTATTGTGTTCTTGGCAGCACAGTCCTTCAAAACAATCTTCGTTTCTCTTATATTTTACCAAGATTTAGAATGTTCTTTTCTGTGGTCCGAGATAACGAATGTAAGTGCGTATAAACAAGTGGGTGTGAGTAAGGCTGGATGGGATAGGGTTCTATTCAAACAGGGGGTTCTGTAAGAATGGGTACACCCCAGTTTGTGGTTGGGGGGGATCAGTATCTCAGTTCTGGGATAGCACATGCTATCCATCTCCTAAGCTTCGGCTAGCTTTATTGGTTTTAGTTTCAAAGCCTAGCTCATCTGGCCAGAATAAACCATCTGCTTTGAGAAACTGATTGTAGAGAAATTATAAGGGTCATCTTGACATGTTTTACAGAGGAGAGGTGGTGGTTTTCTGGAGAACAGCCACAGTGGCCTTGTATTCTACTCCAGTACCTTGGCCTGGGCACCCATCTCATGCTATTTCACACATCCAGTCTCTTCCTTTGCGTTCAATGCTTTGCAGCTAATGCCGTGAGTAATAGTGCTGTATTGCAGAACCTTTCACCTGTTTCAACAGTAAGCGATCCTGACTTCTTTCCAGCAAATTCAGATATTCCTGAAGAAATTGCTGTTCATACCACACAAAGATTGCTAGACTTTGTCAGGTATCATTAGGTTGCATACCTGCTCTTTTTTTTTTCCCTCCCTGACAAAGGTACTGGCTTGTTTGTTTTAATTACCAGAATGAAAGGTCCATGGGGCTTTTGTTTGTAATAAGCTGTAGCTCTCGCTGTGAATACCTGCCACTTCTGATCAGCTATTACAATGTAGATGATCAGTCAGCTGGTCCTGAGTATATGGCGCTGTGGGTGCTCCTCCAGGAGCTTCGTAACACAGGTCTCAAACCGTGTCTTTTTTGACAAGCCTACTAGGTAATGTAAGGGGAAAATAAACTCCACTGATGTTGGGAAACTAGAAGAAGGACTGAAATGATGTGAGGAATGGAAGACTTGGTGATCAGTGAATAAGTCTCGCCACCAATTCCAAGTTTGCTTGGCATCTCTGCCACAAGTTTCTGTGCAATCCTGATGAAATCATTATTGGTTTTCTTCCTTAATCTCTTTATTTATAAAATGGAGATAATGATGTTCATCTACTTTGCAGAAGTAATAAAAGAAAATGAAATTTTTATGTGGTTGAAAACCATGCAAAGAGATGTTAAGCTGTAATAACCTCAGGAAAATGGGTATTATATTGCCAAGAGTACAATGATAAGCTGACAGTGAGAAGTGAAAAAAAAAATCAGAAAATACATACATTATTTGTCTATTAACATTAGCACATACTGCCCAATATTAATGAATTTACCTTTAATTTTTCACTTGTATGTCAGCATCTAAGAATAAGGAAGTGAGTATGCTAAATAGTTTTTAAGTAGGTATGTAAACAGTCAAATTGATTTAAAATATGACTAGGGATTGAAGAATATAAGTGATTTTCATCAGTCAACTATAATTCTACAAATGGTGCAGAATATCATAAAAAATGGTGGTCATAACGCAGTGTTTGGTTGTGTGCTAGTGAATTCTGAAGAGGAGTATCAGAAGAGTTTAATCAAATGAAGTCAGCACTCAACAGAATGGTAGATGAAATTCAATCTTGATTAGTGCAAAGTAATTCATACTGGAGGGCAAAGTATGTGCTATTAATAACCTTTATTGGATCCTAATTAATTGTGTAATTTCAGGAAAAGGACCAAAGCATCACTATGAAGGGCCAAATGAAGACCTCTTTGGGGAATATAGTTGTGGTCAGATAAAATATTTTAAATCAATAAAAATAGGAAGCGAAATGTTATGATGCTGTTACATAAATCAACATTTCGCCTTTATCTGGCATGCTGTGTTCAAGCATTGGTGCAGCACAGAAACATGCTGTGAGTATAGAAAACATAGGAAAACAGCAGAAAGAAGTTGTGGACAGACTTTGATATGAATAGAGCCCCAAAAGTTTGCATTTGTTTACTTTTGAGTTTAGGTAAAGAGTGGGGAAATAAAAAGGTACACAGAACTATGGGTGTTGAACAGAAGGTGGGTCAGGAACTGTGTTGTAAGATGAGATTGCTTAGTGAAATTCAAAGCTGATATAAAAGAAATTTTTTCATGCATCCTGTCTTTAGGCTAAATACCTCATTATCATGCAGTGTCGCTGAGGCAAGAATTTAGCAATATCTAAAAAGGAAGCCTCTGAACACCAAGTCCACTCCTGTGTAATCTATCCAGAGAGGAGGAGTTAGGAAATGCTTAAGGCTGGAGTTCCAGGCATTGAACTTATTTCTAACAGTAAGGTCAGGTTGAGAGCTTGTGAGGATACTTCCTCAGTCTCTTGGAGAACTGAATGTCCTCATCCCGGAGGACGGCACATTGGGTTCCCATGTGTGGTGTGAAACTGGAGTCCATAGTAAGTGGCTTGGAATAGTGTTTGCGTGCAGCTATGATCAAAGCCCTTATGTGCAGTGTTCCTGACTTAAGTAATTACTGACGACTGCATGTAACAGCTTTCCGTCGTATCTTATAAAGCAGAAATCTGGACTGTCTTGTGTATCTCTTTCACAGAAGGTGGTTAACTAACAAGGCTGGCACATCAAGTTGCTGAACAAGTGAGAACTGCGTTATCTGTGCCTGCCCATGCTGGATCACCTACCGCAGACCAAGCTCACCAAGCCTGGGAGAGGTGTCGAGCACATCCCCATCGCAGGAGAGCACACCAATGGGCAGTGTGTGCTAGGAATTGCAGAGAAAGCTGGCATAAGCAAGAAAGGTTTAGAATTAGATGTGTTGCAATATGGATTGGTATTTGATTCTGTGAATCTTGCTACAGCCCTTCATGTGGTTAACAAACCAGATCTTCAGCAGTGCCTGCTCCTAAACTGTAATGTGCTGAGCTCCATACGTCACTGTTCAACGGTAGTGGACGACGTTTGTAGATCTTCTTGCAAGAGGTGTTAACAGTTTCTTTGCTTATTGCAGTACAAGGTGTCCATTAAGTAGGACTTTCAGAGAGAAACGCGTGTAGGCTGTGAACATGCAGAGTGGCGCAGAGAAGTGGGAAACAGATGTGTGGTCATATATACACCAGCCAGCTATTAGTCAGATACCATCCGTCTGCTAATTGGCGGCTGGAATGTTGAAAAACACTGGTGTTTGTGCGCTTGTTTGAGTGCAGTCCTGCATCTGGGTTTCACACTCGTCTTGATCTCTGGATGGTACCGTAAGTAACACAGTTCAATTAAAATTGTTTTGAAAGTGAAGTATCTGAAACTTCCTTGTTGCGACGGATTAATTTCTTGGTATAGATTCCTGTATGTGTAGGGCCATCAGCTTTTTGTACCCCAGAAGTGACAGCAGTGGGTTAACACTGGAGAGGAATCACAGAATCACAGACTGTTAGGAGATGGAAGGGACTTTGAAAGATCATCTAGTCCAACCCCCCTGCCTGAGGAGGATCACCTTGATTAGGTCACACAGGACTCTGTTCTTTCTTTCTGTCATGCTAATGAACCTAGTGTGCCGCCCTGTCAACTTTCTTCTACCCCCTTAGTGATTCTCACTGCACCTCTTTCAGCAAAGAGTCAGTGACGGGCAGCCAATTTCTGACCTGCCATAGCTGGGGGAACTACGTACTACTTGATTGATGAATAGCTCCTTAGGAGAACTACTGCAGTTAATCCAAAGTTTGTATTTTACAGTATTTACTCAAAGCGTTTCAACACGACGTATTGGTAATTCCAACTGCTGCATGTCCTGAAACACCTGTGTGCATGCACATGCACGTACATATATTCTAGAAGTCTTTTTTTTCTTTGGTGAAGTCCAGATGCGTGATACATTTCAGCCCTGCCCATCATTATAGGAACATGTTGTAACAGACGGCACAATTAGTGTTGCCACACTGGGGTTATAAGTTACCTACCACTCTATACTGCGCTGTATTTCAGGTAAAAGGCGCATCTGTAGATCAGAAAGAGCAACTCCAATTTTGCTGCCTGAACATAAATGCAGGGATGCCTTTTCTCTGATCTGATTTCTGCATTCGTAAAATGTTTCTCACGCTTTCCCGAAACAACTTCCTCCTGTATCTGTATGAAAAAGCCTCTGAATTAGAAGAGCGCTTCTAATCTTCCAGGTAACCGGGGAAATAAACCCTCTTTCCCCCCTCCCCTTCTCCCACTCCTTATCTTCCCTCCCCACAGAATGCTAAAGCATTGTTTTTCCTCCCACAGTTGAAAAGTGTGTTTTGCAGAATACAGATGAGATATTTGCTGGCTAGCAAAAACAAAAAATAAAATAAAGTGAAACAAGAGACGTGTCTTTCAAGTACAAATGGGGCTTTCAAGATCCCGGTGGGAAAGCCTAATTTCTACACGAGCACAACTCTTTCTCCATATTGCCTGGAACACTTCAGTTACATATTTGGCCACACTTTCTGTTATGGAATCTATAAGGACATCATTTGTCAAGCTAATAACTGTGTACAACAATGTCTTTGCACAATAAAAATGGATCGCAGAGGTCTTTGAGTTGCACCCACAGATAGATTTTTGCAAGACTTTGCAATATACTGAGCTGGATTAGACGGCAGTAATCATAATAATAATTAGGACTCCTTTCTTCATTCTGCAGGGCTGACCGAACTGAACAACTTGTGGAACCATCTCAGATATTTTTTTCTTAGTATTTCTAATTTTGGCTTCTCTGTGAGGAAGCTGAAGTAGGATTTCACAGTCAAAACCTCACTTGTAGAGTGTTTCTTTCATGACACTGATGGTCTCTGGCTTAAAAAGAGCAATAACAGATTTTATAGCATATTCTACCTAGATGGATAACTGGTTATTGTGAGAAATGGTAACTTTTAGCTAAATAGAAAATTTACCTTCCTTAACTCCAGACTGTATCAGCTTTCTATAAAAATTCTTTTCTTTTAATTATGGCATATATAAGTCATATTCCAAAGGTATGTTTGTCCCTGATTTTAGTGGCAGTTAAGTCATTTAAGTGGGGGCTAGACACACAAATGTCTTTCTATATGTGGCCATAGTAGCTATTTAAATGAAGGATTTAAGTAGACAGAATGTAATTATCCCCATTGCAAGACAAATACACAAGGGAAAAATGCCATAGGATTTTGTAATAGCGACAAGTGGTCAAGACATTACATTTAAGCTTTGCTAGTTTTACCAGCTGTGTCTCATTCCATTATTCATACACACAGACAGACAGACACACTCCTCTTCTAATTCATTATAGTTGTTGACCAGTGGGGGTAAAAAACAACTCCAGAAGCGACTTTCCAGAGAAAATCTGATTTCAAGGTGGACCCTCGAACTGCTAGAAGGCTGCAGATGTGGAACAGCTTTTTGAGATTAAAAAATTTTTCTGTGCTTATCACATGAATCTGAAAAACAAATGCAGTTATTGGGATTTTCTTAGTGATCTGCTTATCTCAGTTTAAAAAAAAAATCGAAAAAATACTTTGGGTTTTCTGCCTCATGCCGTGCGTGAAGCTGCATCTGTGTGTGATTCATGGTGATAAAACGTTACTCTGGGGGAAGCAGAGAAGGCACAGGCACTGTGTGTTGGAAGCCAGGGATTTAGGCATTATTTCCAACGGAACAGGTATAGGTGACGATCACACATAACCTGCATTCCTAAGCTGTTGATTTTTAAAAAAACCCTTATATTCCACACAGTGTAATATTTCCACACCAACAGTGCATTACTGTGCACTGAGGTACACTCCTCCGAGGGAGAGCTTGCTGACCATAAACACTGTGAAATCAAACTGAAATGAGAACAGCTATAAATAACTCGAATGTTTGAAGACTGTAGCATAGTATTGGGGGTGTTTGTGTGTATGTTCCTTCTTTGTCTGGCGTGGAAGATGGTCTTTTAAAGTTACTTGGATATAAATAGGAGCAAGCATCTGATCCTTTCAGTTGCAGAGGTATTTCTTTTCCTTGGGATGGAAGCACTTGGCCTCCTGAAGGCATTGGCTAGGTCTCTGAATCTCACCACTGGCCTTTGAACTCTGTCAGTATTGTTTAAAAGAGGACTCAAGGCAACATCTTGACTTCATAGCTCCTGTTTGATTCCTTTGCAGACTGTTTGCTGGGCAGCCATACCATATTGGGACATAGACACGGATAAAACATGTTGTATTTCATGGACATGAAATCCTCACCTTGCACTGCAGTTTGACACGTTCATAGGTATAACTCTATTCCCACAGAGATTTTCATTTGTTACGTTGCATGTTTTACAGTGTACGTGGCCTGGAGGAGATCCCCTTACCTGACCTTAAAGGATTTGAGACTTCCACTGAATACTGCACTGGCATATTAAAACAGTGACAGTCCTTTGAAAAAGCAGTTGGGCCTTTTAGGTGTGTCCACCAAGGATGGGGAAACAAGGGCAGTACTAGTCAGAGAGTGAACAGATTGGGTGAGATTTGGAAGAGAGACTGAAAGATGGATAACTTGCAGTAGGCAGAGTGAGGCTGCCTGACGAGTCATTTGGTGGGAAGGAAGCAGGAGGTGTGGCAGGTTGTGGGAAGAAAAAGCTGCTGGATTTCCCAAAGACATCGCCCTGCCTTGTGTAGCTATCGCTGCCCAAAACTCACAGCGTGCGCACGTCTTCCCAGCCGCCCTTCCTGATGGTTGCCTTGAAGTCAATTTATTGCAACTCTTTGGGATTTTTGGTTCCTCCTATTTCTGCGGGAATTGTATAGGTAAAACCCAGTAGTAACCTCTGGGGTTCATGGTACTGGGTTTGCAGTCAGAGCCCTCTGTCTGTGTGTTACTAGCATGGACGTTGCTCCAGGTGGAGCACCCCAGATTCTCCTTTATCCAGGGACACAATATTTACAGAATTGGATTGTACCTGCTGTGTTGTCATGAAGAAAACAAGAAGCAATACTCACATTGTTTTAAAATCCAGTAAAAGCAATTGCGAAAGTAAGTGGTACAGGGTAAAGGTCCCAGTTGCTCATATATGGTGTCTCAGCTCAGGTTAGTGGGGGAATTAGACCCTCTTCTGTCTTACATGGCATCATTCCTTTCACTTCTAAGATAGGCAGTGCTTAAAAAGATCGGTAATGAAGTTGTTTGGGGGCCTTTGGTAGGGCTGGATGGGAATAACCTTGCATTGAAATTATATGCACTGTGAACCAACTCCAAGGAGCTTCACTGATATAGCCCTGCTTGATAACTAATTATCCATCTTGTCTGTTACCGTTATAAGGAGAAAAGAGAAAAGAAGGACAGGGAAAGAAAGAGTTTCAAGCACCAAGTATATTTTAGTCCTATGGTTGACTGGGAAATTAAATGTAAATATTGTACAAGGGTTACTACTTCTCATTTTAATTTCAAAAGAAATTGAGAGCTAGAAACCCAGAATGCGTCCAGGGAGGCCTTTGTGGCGTGGACATTCAGACTAGCAGAATTGGTGCCTGGTAGCATAAAAGGAGCCCTTTAAAAATGTTTCTTGATGTAGGTAATACATGTCATAGGACATCTAGCTATTTGGGTAAGCTTCAGTAAATTCCAGGTTGAGAGAGAAGGAGGTAAGGAATTGCTGATTGTAGGATAATGATTTTCATAGTGAACAGATACGCTGACAACTTGAGCTGATACTGAAAATAAACACATTGAAAACAAATAGTATGGTGGTACTTGTTGTGAGGACTCGAATTCATGCCTGTAAATAGAAGTACTAAGCTTCAGTAAACTACTTTCCCTTCACTGAATCCTACCTGCTGTTTCAGCTGGGCAATGCTGAGGAAAGCATTGAAAGGGGCTCGTTAGATCCAGCTTCATCTCCCTTGATTTCCGTCAGCGCCAAGGCTGGAACTAGCCAGCGATCTCCCCTCCTTATTCTTGCTTCCTGAAATCTTTTGATGTTTTGCCTCCTAAAATCCTTTTAACCAAATCAGTCCACTTCCTTCTTTTCAAAGTATGGGTGCTGTGACATCCACTGACATCTGGAAATTTGACAGCTTTGAGCTTCCTCGTTTTCATTCAGGCGCTTGGAGTGGGACAATGAACCAGCAAGGCAAATAAAAGGAGTCATTTAGACTTCGGTTTCAGATAAAAGAATCAAGTTTGGTGACATATTCCAGTCTAACAGTATTGCTTCTGTTCTTTGTGGCAAAATATCTTAGGCTAAAAGGAACAAAGAAGTACGCAGTGCTGTATCTGCTGGATTTTTACTCTGCCCCGTGTTGGACACCGGGGTTTGAGTCATGGGAAGCTTTATGAGAAAAATGACCTGTTGGTTGGGCTCCTTTCTCCTTTGTACCTTCTCCCATCTCCCTTCTCCCTTCCCACTCCTGTCCTTTGAAATTTTGCATGCACACACAACCCCTTGCCCCTCCCCAGCCTCTGTAGGAGGAGTTTTCAGGAACCAGTTCAGGGTCAAAGTCTGTTACAGACCCATGTCAGATCACAGGGTCACTCCACATGCACGCACGCACCACTGTCTAATGAGCACTTCCAGCTTTTAAAGATTGGTATCTCCTTTATAAATGTATTTATATTATTTAAACATGCTTACATTATTCCCCCAGTCAGAGGTAGTCTCTGCAGTGTGCTGGAAAGGGCTGTTTATGGAACAGCTCTATAGAACTGAAACTCTGCTTAAAAATACCCGGCTATCAGGAAGAGCTATTTTCTGGAACCTCAAGTATTTTTTGAGAAGGTCATTTAGGTCTGTATTAACTTGAACTGAGTTCTGCAGATTCTTTCCACAAACCAGAATATAAACTTTGTACATTCCCAGTGATAAGTCAGACGTTACAGTGGGCTGAAGGAGGGGTTTGTACTCCGGGAAATGAAGCTCGACTGAAGCTTGGTGTGTTGTTACAGGTCTTCTGAGAAACGGGGTTCATTCAGTGTGTTTAGTTGAATTCTGCAGGATGGCACTTATTCTTAGAAATAGATATTNACAGTCAATATAAACTAAATGCTACTATAAACAAAGAAACTAATTTTAATTTAAATTATTATGAACATTAATAGTTAATGCTAACATGTATTATATCTGATACAATATTTAATATAAAATATTTATTAATGTCAAACTATTAATTATTAATATCCACCATTGAACAAAGCCATGTGGATCTTCAAAAGCAGATTTTGGAGCTGGTTTTGGGAATTGGTTTCTTTGAATTTTTCTTAATGATTTTCAATAAAACGAGGACAATCGATTTTTTCCCTTTGTTCTTTTCTTGGAAAACTCCATTGCATCTTTGTTGTTTGGGTTTCATTTCTCTCTTCAGATCTGCCTGCTGCAGCTGATTACAGGAGATACAGTGTGGGTTTTTTTCTAAGTCCACCTAGCACAGACTAGTTCAGCTGCCAGAGAAAAGGGTCATCTTTCACCTCTTGCTAGTGTAGCTGCACTTCAGTGTTTGCAGGTTACATTTTCTTCTGTTGGGGGTTGGGTTTTATTTCATTATTGACTGTAACAAGGCAAAATTTACACTTATTTTAGAACAAAACTTTAGTTTTGGAAAAATCCTAATGTAAGCTTTTGTAAAAAAGAATGGTCGTAGTGAAACTAATTGTCTCCCCAAGAGCCTTCCATGTGAAGTGCCTGAAAGTTATTGTTGAATCTGGCTTATCTGAGTCCTTCTTTGTTGAGTCCTCATCTTCAAAATTCCATCCAAATTCTTTATTATTAAAAAATAATATTCTGGTCAGGTAAGCATTTGTTAAAGGAAAACATGGCCTATGATGCAAAACTTGTAAAGAAGGTTTGGTTTTAGGATTGTATGTTTTCCGACTTACACAGGAAAGCTAAAAACTTTTAAATTAGGATTTTGAAGCCTGTATTGGCATAATAGTATCCAAATGACCTAAATTCAAATTGCAGTATGCTTCTCACATAGCAATGAAAACTGATCTACAGAGTGAGAGCAGCAGTGCTGTTTGGGATGTAAAGTTTTTGCTGGAAATAGAGATCAGTCCAATTCGGTCACTGCATCCCTTGATTTTCCTTGGGATCAGGTGTTACAGATATTTTTTAAAGTACTCAGTATCTTCAGATGGGCTCTTGTGTTCCTGGTACCCAGGGAAGTAGCCCTCAGTCTTCTGGGTCTGCGACCAGCTACCTGTCTTCCACCAATGCCTGTCCTGTTGTAGAAGGCCTAATACCCTTTTCTCTCAGAAGGGAAACAAAGAGCAAATACTAAGTAAGAAACTTCCTGTTTTAGTTTTGGAAATGTCTCTTTGGGGAAACCATCGTGTGAACAGTTTTCCCCAACCTAAAATATGTAGATTGGAGGAAGGTGACAGAGAGGCATGGTGAAAAGAAAAAAAACCATAGCTGGCACTCGATGAGTTGCTGCTGTACACTTTTGTTAATGGTCAGAGACGGTAGTAAATAAAACTATACAGAAGGGAAATAAAAGGGAGGGGAAAGCCCAGCAGCTCCTGAAGCTTATTTTAAAAGTCAGGGAGCAAGAGTTCCTTGTTAACAAGGTGCCTCTCAAGCATATGGCAATCTGTTACTGTATTTAGCCATCATATCTGCTTACCAAACCAGAATGTCCTCCCAAATACCCACAGCACCATAGAAAACTCCAAAACCTGGGCCCATGGAAGCAGAAGCTGATGATGGAAAAAGCCACTTGATGTGAAAGGACAAAGGGCAGTGTTCGAGCTTACCTGGCAGGACATTACACTGGGTGCTCGGTCTTTGTATAACTGAAGAGATTTTGCATAAGGGACTTCTAATTTAGCATCTTCCAGGAAACCTGCTATTTTTTTTTTTTCATTTTATTTAAGTTCATTGTACACTGACGCACATATTCCTGGAAAATGTCAACATCAGCAAGCAGGTTAGCGGGTAAATTTTGTTGACAACTGCCAGTGAATGACCAAAGAAGGAAATACGTAAAATGTGGAAAATGAGAATGGGAGACTGACCTGCTAGCAGGCAGCAGAATTAAAGAAGAAAGATTTGAGAGTTGAGAGTGTGTGCTTCAAATGTAAAGACAACCACCTCCCTCAGGGCCTGTATTAGTTTGAAAATACTGAAAAAGCTTCAGGAACTTAAAAATAGGTTTTGGATCATTTGCATGTCTGACAAGCTCTGTTAGCAAGAGCCAGTGGTTTGGTAGGCTGTTCTAGCTTTAGGTGAGAATTGATATATTTGTGTCGCAATGCGTTTTGTTAGGCTAGCACTTAAACACTTCAACTGGAAGGGCTAAGGGTCTGCGCAGTCATGTTGTGTACGTTGCCCGTCAGAGAATCCCAGGGAGCTGAACACCTCTTCTGCCCGTTTCACGTGCCTATATGTATGTGAATGTATTTAATATCTTGTATGTATTTAATATCTTGTATTAGTGTTTTATAATATATCTGTACAATAAAAGTAATATTAACACAATATAGTATAATTATAAAATATTTTTCTTAATATATAGTAACACAGTTCTTGTATATAATCAAATAAGCTTTACTGTATCCAACACCACAGATGAAAACTTAATTGACAGGCCTGTTCTAAACACTGTAAGGCTGTTGTAACCCCACTTTTAAAATTCATGGAATGATGACTGTGTGCTTAGTAATAATTAATATATCGATCATTATATTTCCTTCTGCTCAGAGGAATTTAAAACAGGATATAATTTTGATAGCATAGTATTTTTTCAGGATGATTAAAGCTTTTATTAATATCCAGCATTTTTAGATGCTACAGCAGAAAATGTTATAATTGAACTTCTTGAACAATTTGCGTCTAATTATAAAGAACACTGTGTAAGCAGAATTTGATACCTCTGTGGAAGTTGAGGTTAAGGTTAAGCAGGAAGGAAAACTGGGTAATGAATTTTCTGAGGGGAAGAACTGATAAGTGGTACATAAATAAAACTTCCACAGACACAGGCTTTGTGTTGGACTACCTGACCTTAAGCTAAAATTAAGCAAATTTTTGGCTGTTGACTGCACAAGATCAGAAAAGATTCAGAATTGGCAACTGTCTAATAAATACATTGTAGTTGTTCAACACAGTCTGCTGCTTGAAAAGGTATCACATTTGGCATCTGCTTGTTGGAAGTCACTTTTATTTCATCTAGATTAAAATACAGACTCCTGACTTAGTGTTTGTACTGTTGCTATGTGGATTTCTCCAGCTCTTTAAGACCTGGGGAATGCCCTCCCCCTGGTGAGGTACATCTTCAATAGGTGATTTTATTTCTGTTCTCAAGAACAGCAAAAGCTTCAGTGAGAAAAAAGAAAAGCCCACATAATTTCCCATTTCTTGTCTATTCAGCAAAGCAAGAAGACTTCTTGTCTCTGCTTGGAAGTATGCAGACCAAACTATTGCAGAAAGCTTCCCTTTCCCTATCAAAATTGCTCTGATTTGTATGTCTTTAGTATAAGAACTGCTACCAAGATAGACAAGTTTAAGGTACATTGGTGTTTCTCTTCACTGGCATTTGTAGTAGAGTACTCATAAGGAAGACGGGGCAGGGAGGGGAACTTCTGTATGTCCTTGATATATATTACTTTATGGGGTACCTACATTTGATAAAATATGTGAGACAATTACAAAAAACCACAAAAGTTCTGCAATACAGAATTTCCTTTCCTTTCCTTTCCTTTCCTTTCCTTTCCTTTCCTTTCCTTTCCTTTCCTTTCCTTTCCTTTCCTTTCCTTTCCTTTCCTTTCCTTTCCTTTCCTTTCCTTTCCTTTCCTTTCCCTTCCCTTCCCTTCCCTTCCCTTCCCTTCCCTTCTTTTTTTTTTTATTATTTTCCTCACAAAACACATTGCCTCCACTTGAGTTTCCTGCACCTGGTTGTAAAACAATAGACAATACAACTCTGACTCCATAATAAAACCTTCCAAAATTTTCAAGTGTATTATAAATAACTTACTAGTAAGCCAGAAAATTAACATGTTCATGTTGTTATTTGTCCCCAAAATAGACTGGAAAAAATTACGCAGAGGAGTAGTTTAGAAGTTGATATCCTGTCTTTGATTCCATTAAAGTGTTCGTTTTTAACAACCCTTTATCAAATCACTCCCCAGCAAAGAGGACTCCAGCATATGCTTTTTCCTCCTATTTTCTCCCTCCTTCTTTTGGTTTTCAGAAACCACAGTTTTTAACAGTCTAGGGAAGTTTCCCTGTTGAAGAGGTTGGGCACCTGGGGCTTCAGGTCTGGGACACAGTGGGGGCCGCATCAGCACCCTGCAATGGTCTGTGTCTTCTTGTGGCATTGGCCCGAGCTGCCCCGGGCAGTGAGGGATAGGTTAAGGATCACTTTGTGCTCTCCCACAACATTCATGACATTATGCAAACAGCTATATCAAGAATTTATTTATTGATCTAGCTTTTTTAAAGAGGAAACATTAGGAAAAAAAAATGACAGCACGGGGTGGGGGGAAAGGCAGAAAGAAGAATTTTGGGTCCTATGAGCTAAGTGTTGAACACTGCTGCTTTGCAGAGAGCACAGGAACACCAGCTGGCAAGGCATTTATTTTTGCTTCAGAATGTATTTGAGCAGTAAACAATTTAATAAACTTTCCTTTTTAGTCATTTTTCAAGCCTTTTCTAAAAGAGAGATATAAATTGTGTGAAAAACGATCTGTATAATTCTGTGTCTGGTGTGCATAAAAATGTTTGTTGTTTGGAGACTTTGGTGGGTTTTTTTTTTTTTGTGGCTTGACCCCTGTAGTACTGACCCCTTGAAACAAAAAACCTTGATAACTTTGGATGAGAAAGTTGATTACATGAACCTTCTGAAGTAAGTCTTTGGTATTTACTGGTTTCAATTTTGAGAAATCTGTTGCTTTCAGGCTGAGAAAGGGTCTTTGGAGAAATGTCTTAGGACTCCCCAGTACGAGAGACACATGGACATACCAGAGAGTCTAATCAAGGGCCACAAAGACCATGATAAAGGGGTTGGAGCGTCTCACTTAGGAGAAGAGGCTGGGAGAGCTGGCACTGCTCAGCTTGGAGAGGAGAAGGCTCAGGGGGAATCTCATCAATGTCTATAAATAAATACCTGAAGGGACAGTACAAAGAGGACTGAGCCAGGCTCTTCCCAGTGGTGCCCAGAGACAGGACCAGAGGCAGCAGGCACAACCTGCAACACAGGAGGTTCCTTCTGAATGTCAAGAAACACTTCTTTACTGTGAGGGTGACTGAGCACTGGCACAGGTTGCCCAGGGAGATTGTGGGCTCTCCATCCTTGGAGATGTTCAAAAGCTGTCTGAGCATGGCCCTGGGCTACCAGCTGTGGGTGGCCCTGCTTGTGCAGAGAGGGCTGGAGCAGAATACTTGAGGTCCCTTCCAAACTTAGCCATTCTATGATTCTATGAAGATGTTTTATATCTTTAAAGTTTTCATAGGCTGATTTTGCTCTCTTCTTTTTAATCTTCCTTTCCTGGAGATTTGCCTTATTAGAAGCAGTTGACTGCAAGCCAATCTAAACCTTTAGTCTAGACAGATAAAATGGGTATTTGCAGCTTATCTCACCTACAGTCGTGGCAGTTCCACAGATGCGTACAGCAAGTTGCTACTGGATTTATTTTGCCTTCCCTTCCAGGCTGTGCCTGCCTTGCCTTTGCAGACTGTCCGCTGATGGCTGCAACAAACACACCAGAGATTCACAATCTCTGGTGTGTTTATACAGCATAACATCAGAAGATGTTGCTTGTGGATGCAGTCATGATTGCTGGGATACCCAAGCTAATTTTTGTACTAGTCTCGGCAAATGCCATGCTAATGTGGATAAGTCCAAGATAATTCATCGCTCATATATGCATATATATGTCACTGCACTGTCCTGTCTAAGCCAACCCTAAAGCTGTTGTTCTGGAGCTTGGTTATCTGCCCTTATTTTATTTCAGAATAGATTTCACTCGTCCAGGATATAAGATATATTTGAACAATTGTGGTGTACCTAAACTGAAATAGAAAAAAAAAAAAGACAACATTTTTTTTCCAATAAACTATACTTTAATTGGCTCTAAGCATGGTTTTCCTAAATCAAACGTGAGTTATATTATTTAAGGAAAAAAAGATATTTTCATGGAAATTGGAAGGAGTTTTCATTTTGTTCCAGCAGAGTTCTTAATTTTGCTGGCAAAATAGGAGCAGTTTTTCATCTGTCAATAACACTCCTCTCCATTCTGCTTGAGTCTGGGTGTAATGGCCTTGTGTATCATCTTGTTTACTCCTCTTGGTTGAAAAATGTTATAAATTCAATATCAGGTTAGACAGACACATTTGTTTATAAAACCTGTAAGGCTGTTGGGACGGCAGTATTCCAAGCACTTTCATAAATAGCAGTATTTTTAGGCTGGGATAGAGGGGTGAATGGGGAAGCTTCAGAGGGAGAGAGCATAGAGCTGTGACCCAGAGCAGCATTCATGCATGAAATTAGATATTGTGTAGTGGACGTTCTTATTTTGGCTAATGTTGCCTCAGGCAGAAAATTCTCTTGCTGCATCCTTGAAAGACTTTTTTTTCTTTTCCTTCCTATTTAAAGTTGTGCAGTAATTATTGCTTTGCAGTTTCCGAACGGTGTGTCGGTCATTGTATAGAGAAGAAAGTGCAGATTCATGTCCTTCAGAAACGACGAGTGAACACATGCTTTTTCCAGCAGCACTGCTGTGCCCACAGTCCATTCCTGCAGACTGGCTGCATTTTCCTCCAGAATTTGTGCACCATCTAAATGTTGTCCTCATGTTCAAGGACAGGACTCTGTATTTGGGCTTTGGGGGTTTTTTAAGTTCTTTTTTTTTTTCTTCACTTTTCATTTATTAATAGCTTTGGGGTTTTTTCTACTGGAAGTATGGGGGTGATTCATTGGTGCATTCAGCTAAATTCAGTGAAAATTAATGGGAGCAAAAAGTCTATTTTAATTGCCAGCTACAGACACCTCTAGAAATTTGCTCAGAAATAGCCCAACTATGAACAACTTTGTAACAAAACATCTGCAAGAAGAGCAGAAAAATAAATCAATATTATCTGTTAATAGATAATCATTTATTTCTATGAATGGTTTGGTTAGCTGAGTGTTAGAGCACTGAATTGGAAAGCTTAATAGAGTAAAATTTAAATACGTGTTCATTAAAGTATTCTCTGAATTCACTCCTGATTCTCTCTGTTTACTATTTAAAATACATACACACTGGTTTAGAAAACAAAACCTTTCTGTAACAACCTTTATGTTTTCTGTCTGTAAGAATTTTCTGATGCAGAATTGAGACTCTTGTTTAGTCTTACCAGACTACAAGTTACCTTTCGATTTCAAAGCAAGTTAAATGGGTTTTTTCAACCCCAAGCTAGTTTTCAGTGGTCTGGAAACCATTTGTCATCCTCTCAGAAGGTAGACCAGGGATGAAAAGAATCTGTAGCCGATGGGCCAGTAATACCTGAGTTGCATGGGTGGTCCTGGATTTTGGTGTCTACTGGTGGCATGATGTTTGGGACATCATCCTGGACTGTTATTTTGGAAGAAGGAAAAAAAAGAAGGAAAGGATGGAAGAAAAGATTGGTCCTTGGAAGCAGGCAATGAAATAGAGAAGTCAATCTCAATGTATTTCAACGTGTCTCCTTGTTATTTTGAGAGTTTAGGGGGAAAAAAAGCCAAACACAAACTTCTTAGTTTTGTATGTATGTCAGTACAGTAATGGCAGTATTGCCTTTCTCTCTAAAGTTCTGCAAAAAGCCATCTGATTTACTCTTTGAAGTACCTGGGGTTTGTGTTGCTGTTTATACTGCTCACCTCTCGTGACAGCTGACTGACTACTTCCATCCTTTGGTCATGGTAACTATTTCACATTACAAGTGAAGGTCTCTGCTGTTTTGAGAGATGTTTACTAGGGTTGGCTGTAAAATAGGTATTAATAGTTTGTAATATAAAATAGGGATTATTGCTTCCTTTTAACTATATTTCAATGAAATGTTTAACTTGAATGCCAAAGGACCATGCAGTAATCACAGAACCACAGACTGGTTTGGAGTGGAAGGGACCTCAAAGCCCATCTAGTTCCAATCCCCTGCCATGGGCAGGGACACCCTCCACTAGCCCAGGGTGCCCAAAGCCCCATCCAACCCGTCCTTGAACACTGCCAGAGAGGGGGCAGCTACAGCCTCTCTGGGCAGCCTATGCCAGGGTCTCACCTCCTTCACAGGGAAGGATTTCTTCATTATACATAGTCTAATTCTCTTGTTCATCCTTTTGAGTTACATATTCTGGACCTTTTTAAAAATTAATTTTGGATAAAGATAGTCACTATGCATATTACTGAAATACAAAAATGAATAAATTAATCTTGTAGCTTGCTGTAATTTAGTCCAGGAAGAAAAAAAGGAAAAAAAAAAAGATTAGTGCTGCTTAGAAGTGCTGACAATTTCTATTTGTCTGAAATCAAATCTTCTTTAAAAATGTAATTTTTCTTGGCAAAAAACTCATGGAGATTTCAGACCTCCTTTGGACAACTCTTACTACTTTTAAACTGAACTCTTGAAATAATTTCCAATTTATTTCTCTTTTTTTTTTTTTTAAAACATCAAGATTTTCGTAGGAGAAATTATGATCTTACAACTAGCTCCAAGGAAGACAGTAATTACAATGTGTAGAAATACCTACTTCGCAGTGTATATCTTCACTGCAGTTAGATATGGTTATAGTGACAGCCTCGACAGCTGTTGTAATTGTTCTAGGAACAGTAAGAAGGAAACTTTCTGATGTCATCAGGTAGACAAGACGAAAGGAACCTGCAGAAGGGGAGGAGATGGAGGAAATCTGATAAATCTGATTTAAAGATCTCCCATTTTTAAATTTTGGTCTCTTTTTCTATTGTAATATCTACGCAATTACAGTTTAGTTTGTGACTACATATCACCTCAGGGTGGATTTTGGCATGATATTCCCCCTGTATTATAAATACTGACATCACGTTAATCTATGCAAATCACTGCTCAATCAATCTGAGCATCTGTGGTTGATTAAACAAAACATGTAGGTGTGAAAGCATTTGCATCTCACATGCCCTACTGGATCTGGCAAAGGCTGAGAGGAGTGTAAAGGCACACAGAGAGATTTGTCACTTCGATGCCTGTGTGGTAATTTGGAGATCTAATTACGACGGGCGCAGATACCTGCGTGGGCTGAGTTGCTGGTAGAAGAGATTGGAGGAACCGAGCTTCAGCCCAGCTGCTTGAAGACATCAATCCAGCGCAGACTCAACCCTGTTTCTGTGGCTGCAGTAACAATGCAGCCCAAATCCGTGGGGTTACAGCTGGCGGGGACGTGCCGGGGGATGCTGCCGTCACGCCTGTAGCCATCCCTTGCAGATACTGAGCTGCCTGGGTTTGCTGTCTGTGCTCCCAGGGCCAGTGGCCAGAGAGCCGGGTGGCACCTGGGCGGGACCAAGCGAGGTGGGGAATGAGAAGCACCCTCAAAGCAGTCTGTAGGATACAACTAGCAGAGGGCAGCTGGACCCTGCCATCCCTCCAGCTGTTATATAATCCAGATGTGGTCACTCACCATCACCTGTTTATTCTTTCCTTCTGTCCCTCTGCATCTCCTGTGTAATTTTTAGCACATTCTGGGCCTGCCCACAATGAGTATGGTAATCAATAATAGCTGAAGTTGTTTTGGGTGACAAGAGCAGGGGGAGAGGTGGGCTTGCCAGCCAGTAACTGATCAGACATCTTACAGCTTGGCTTTTGTTGGCTGCATAGTGGTAACAGTGCTCAGACATGGATGGGGATAAACCAAATTGGTCCACCTCAGCAAATATTCTTGCGAACTAAGTCAGTGGCATCAGGAGATGAGCAACAGAGCCCCTGAGTCACTGCCTAGAAGTCCTTCTGCATCTCCACTCTGCTCTGCAGGGAGCTTCCATGAGAGCAGCTCCCACAGGGACAGTGATGATCAGCCGGGTTATGGACGCACTGCCCACTCACCTACTCTTTGTGGGAGCACTTCTGTCCATGTGATGAGAAATCACCGGGGAACAAATTGCAGTAGTCCCTCGACTCTGCAGTGAAGAAATGTTCCTTAAACTAAATACACAACTTAATGAAACCGAGAAAAACAGTTATTTAAAGAGGCGCTACCCCTGAAACTACAGATTTCCCAACGATGAGTCACAGAGATCTGAGGCGTAGCGCATCTTCAGTTGGGGAAGAGATGTCAGCTCCCTACAACAGCAGGATATTTAATTCAGGTTTACAGGTTTTGAGTTTGTCAGACTGACAAAGTGTTGATGAGTGAAGGATGAACTGCTTTCGGTCCAGCAAGGGAAGCCAGTGCTGTGCTGTGGGGCTGTCAGACAGAGATCTGGTGATCCTCAGACTGGTGATGTTCACCTAGGTGTGGTGTGTCACTTTCTCATAGTTTGTACTTTAATAAGAAATGTGTCTTCAAAACTAGAGGTCTCTTTGAGCTACAGTTCCTTTTAAAATAGAAACTCTTGTCATTTTTTTTTCTAGGAGAGCAAGTAAATATAACCCAGTTGTGTGATTGCATTCAGACGAGCAGTCGTTCTCCTAAACCTACAGGGGCAATGTGAAATTCTACTGTGGAAATCATGTACTGTGAAAGAAGTGCAAGTAATCTGTTGTACAAAAACTGTAGATCTATTTAAAAAGGGGTTTGGTCTTTAAACTCTGGACTTGGGGCAAGAATGATGTGCACTGCTGTCTTCTTGCCTTTCTGTGGATGGTGAGATTGAGGTTGTATATGCAAATGCATTGCTAACTTTCTGGTTTTGTTCCTGTCTCAAGGTATTTGCTTCTTTCCTGCCATAATGCCCGTCTACTAGCATCACAGGATTTCATGAGGATTTTCAACTCTTGGGTTTGAGCACTGCTTTCCTGATGTTCCTGAAAAATGTCTACGAGCTGTAAGTGCTCAGAAGTTTGAAGGGTATAAAATGCTGAAGCCCATTATTTATTAAGATAAACACCAAGTTTTATGCCAAATGCAAAATTTTATGGTACCTGACTCAGATTTTTGAGTACTTGGTGTTGACAGTACTGTAATGAGTAGAACATACGGACGGTGCTACCATGAGCTTGCCCAGCATTATTGTCTCAGCAGCAAATACCTCTTATTTATTCGTGCTTCAGGTCAGGATGAAGTATTAACTTCTTTGCTGAAACATAAGAGTGCCAGCTGGGCTGATGGCTTTGCAGTGTGGACACTTGTACAATACACACAGAGGTGAGATCTCACGCAGGCTGTTCAAAAGCTATCCACTTGCAACAATTTTAACACTGTTCAAACCGATGCTGATGCAGGATATATTCAGCTTTCTGCCTCTCTCTTTTAATTCTTGTGAACACCCATATCTCAGCAGTTCATCACTTCTTATTTTTCTTTTCCAGCCATTTGACCATACATTTTGTTTGGTTAAATGCAGAATAATTAAGGTATGTCCATCATTTAACTCCCAATGTTATTGTATTTTACACATATTTATTATTTGCATTATAGTGGCAGGTACCAGAGATGCCCTGTGCAGCTGCAAAGTTTCCAGAAAGAATGAATGGGCCAGTGCCTCCATGATTGGTTGGTTTACAGTCCTGTTACAGCATCACTTGTACTCTTTTTTAATTCCTCTCCATCTTTTCTTGAGATTTCTATGCTGAGAATATCACTTAATCTATAATGGAGAGATTATAAAGACCCAGAATCACAGCTGTTATGAATTCTGGCGGTTTGGTGTGGATGGTAGAAGTTCCACGTTGTCTGTCACAGCACCTACACCCTTTCCTTCTTTGCTACCGGGAGAGTTGCATGTGTGTGTACATGCCATTTGTATTCATATACAAATATCCCCACCACCTTATACATGGTGACCAATGGCATTTTCTGTAGTCACATTGTTCTGCATCATTCACCCACTACTTAAAAGCATGTTCCCACAGAGGTGATGCCTTTTTGTCCTCCTCTTCCTTTTATAGTAATCTCTGACTTGATTTGCAGAAATGATACGGGTGACAATGTCATGATGTTCCTTCCTGATGCTTCTCCCGACGCCTTTCCTGACTCTTACTGACAGATATGTAGTGTAAGCTCTGTTTCTTCATTTAGTATGGATCATGTTGGCAGTGAGATCAAAGTGGAGTAATCTTGGGAGATGCCAAACAGTTTTTAACTGGCTTCTTACCAAGGGTGATTTTTATTATATATACATAAGAATAAAAAGCCTCTTCTTCCTCCTATCAACAGCTCCTTCAGTCCTCCTGTATCACTGCAGAAAGTTCTTGAGCTTAGAGGGTTACCACTAACCATGTTTGTGAATCTCTTTTAATATATATATTATTAAACAGTAGTTAATACTTCATTTTTTTCCTTAGTTGAGCAAATACCTTCATCATCCCATTCCAGTCTCTCTGCCAAAAGCCGTGATTAAAGGTTCCCGCTGGTGACAGTCAATCGCAGACAACCCCGCTGCTGAACTCTACTAACAAGCCATTAATAACTACAACAGAATTATTTCCTTTTTTTCTTTTTTGTTTAGTTGTTTGGATTTTTTGTTGTTTTGTTTTGGGGTTTTTTTGTTTGTTTCTTTAATGGCTGATCTCAAATGATATTTACCTTGACTTGCACAGGCTCCAGAGGATAATTTTCAGAAACCTGTTTGGTTTGGAGTTTTTGCTTTGCGTTTGGAAATGTGTTCATGAATGCAGAATTGTGCCTTCTGTTGTCAGTCCTGCACTGCATCTGTTGGCATGCAGGCTGGCTCCTGTCAGACCACTGGATCAGGAGGGGCAAGTGTGGATCAAGCAATGGCCAGACAAAAGTTGAAGAGATGCCCAAGTGTTTTCCACTATGAGATCAACTTCGTTATCTTCTGTTCTTGTTTATTTTCTGACGTGAATATTGCCTGTGTTGTTTTCCTTTTGTGCTCACCTGTATTTGCAGTAAAAATGAATCTTGGTTTGTGAACTCCAAACAATATCCCGACACCTAGTAGAGACTCTTCTGCTCTCATTTTGCCTCACAAATTATTAAAATGCCAGATTTTCTCAGAACTCCAGTAAAAGATGCAATTTTAGCTTGTCTAGTGCAGGTATTATCGTGACCTCAAACAAACCCATATGTTTCTTTCAGTGCATTCTTGTATTAGAGTTCAACATGTCATTGATTTAGACTGTGTTATTTCCCGGAGAACAAAATACCATTTGTTATTGCCAGGAGTTTTTGAAAAGGCATAGGGGGTATAGAAGGTGTTTTACATAAAACAGTTTATAGCCTGCTTATGTGTAGTTTCCTTGTCCTTTACTGCTTCCCTTATCCTTTTTTCCCTTTCTGTGTGTTTATTTTCTAGGCTGATCCAGATTCTGTTTTCTATTTGCAGAAGTAGCTGAGGACTATTGATTCTTGTCTATGTTGGCATGACAGATCAACCTCTTGGAAATATCACCAAAGAAATTAAATCCAAGCAGTTGGATTTTTACTCTGATCATCCTCCACTGAATACTTTCAAAGCCCAGTCTTTATGTAAGCAGCTGAAGGGAGGCAGAGTCACTGTTGAGTGCATTGTTCTTCCCCTGTAGCTTCCAGATGGTGAGGAAAGTCCCCAGAAAAATGTAGGACCAGCATGTTCTGTCAAAGTCAAGCTTGTGTCTAGACGGGGAAGCTTACGTAAGGCAGCAGGAGAGGAAGGGTGCCTTGTGTAACTGCTGCCCCTAGCAAATAAACACGCAGTACCTCTCGTGAGTTGGCCCGCAGAGGCTGACAGCAAAGTGCACTTCTGTGCTTTTTCACTTAGCGCTCCCTGACTTGCAGCTCGAGGTCGTTCTCTTGCCTCGGTGGTTTTTCAGACGCGTGTTTATATTCCAGTAATTACTATTTTACTAAAGGCTTTTACTCTTTCTGCTTAAGCCAAACCACTTTTTGTAAGAACTCATATACACCTGCTCAGCTAATTTATAACAGATACAGCGTGTTACCAATTTTAAATGGCCTTGAGAGGTTGTTGATGGCATTTGGAAAACAACGCAGACAATATGCAAGCCACCAGAGGTGGCACATATATTCTTGTTCATAAAGATAAATGCTGTAGTAAGGTAGCTTTCTAGCTTGGCTTTGACAAAGTGTGATAGAGTAGCTTTAAGCTGTTGGCCTTCTCTTAAATGTACTTCAGTCAGTGTACCTTCTGGGGACCTCTGGCACCCCTCTAGTGCTCAGCTTGCGCTACATCTACATTTTGTTTTGATTTTTCCTTTGGCTGAATGCACATCTCTGCCAGTAAGTGCTTTCTATTTTACTCAGCCCTTTGTAACAATTTTATTTTTATTTTGGAGCTGTAGTCAAAGGTGGTCTAAACAAAGGGTGCTTATTTCTGCTATAAAAATGTAAATAGCAAGAAAACATGTCTTTTTTTCCTTTTGATTTGGATACAGGTTTGGAAGCACTCCAGGTTCGGTCTGGTTTCTGAGGTGTGGCCCTTAGCTTTGCTCAAATCTATACATAAAACTTTCTCAATGCAGTTTGTTGCTCCATAGATGGGTTAATTTGCTTGGAGGTAGCATTCAGAGTCAAGAGCCCCACTACTTCGATCGCAGCCACCTTGCAGTGAGGACACAGCCTAAATAACTTGAGGGTTGATGGTCCTTCAAAGCCTTCTCACAGTTTTGGCTGCCTAACTTGAATGCCCAGAAGCGCGTTAGGTTTCTTCAGTGGGTGATTGCAGAAGCATCTTTGGGAAGGTCATTTCACAAAGCTGCAGGGAGTTCTAGGATGTGTCATGGCAGGGGTGCTAGGCAACCGGGTGTCATGTTAGAGAGGAAATCACCACTGGAGTCCGGCTTTGCGATGGTGTTGTCTATACCTGGGAGAGTCATTCAAAAATGTTTGGATCTGGTTTCCAAACCCTGAAGTAAGTCTGAGTGATGGTCTGCCCTTAGATAATTTGACTTTATTTTCTTTCCTTTTTGGATGTAGCATTAGTTCTCCATTATTTTTCCCTACTAGAGCATGTCATACTTTAACCACATACTAGATCATGTTGTGCATTAATCCCTTTGTAACCTCCATTTTGCAAACTATTTTATAAAGTGCTGTGGCCTTTCTGACACCCAGCTCTTTTTTTCCTAAGAGAGTATATATTTAGTTCCACTGCCTTTTGTTCCAAATTCAAGGAAAATAGTAAGAAAAAAAAATTCCTTTCTGAAGGTCTGTAGGAAAAAAAATTATCAGCACATTTTCCTTGTGAGGAGAAATGAAGTTTTGTACCATGGCTCAGTTTTATGAAATTATTTTTTTTTTGGCTCCATTCTGAAAGCAAAAACCTAGCCAAGTGATTGTTACACTCTCAGATAGACCAGTTAGTGCTGTGGCGCTCAATACTCCACTCTCAAGTGATGCTCTTCCCATGCTTCTGAAGAATTACCTCTTAAAACTGTGGAATGAAATTTAAATAGTCTCTATCACAGCCTATCTCTTCCCCTCCTCCCCCTCCCCAAAATCCCCCCTTTTTTTATTTTTCCCCCAGTCATTCTCTGTAACTTAACTGAAATAGTTCACTGTTTTTGAAATTTCATTTAAAATAAAATTGCAGAAGTCTCTGTAAAGAGAAAAAATACTGGTTTGCTCATGGGGGCAAGAAGAGTGCCAAGACCCTCTCAAGACTCTGTGGGTGAAGCCATCCTATTGACATATTTACTGCCCTTGTGATTGAGTCAACTGTAGAAGGGCAATTATTGCTTCTTCATACGTAAATTCGGGGAATATGCAAGTTAGAAAAGAAAATGTTAACCCATCTTAGTTCTGTAAACTTCAGATAGGTACTCAAGAGCACTTGTGTAGAGCAGAGCTGTTCCCTTTGCCAACTCAGATGGGGAAATTATGGTGACGATACATGCCCAGGATCCCAAATATTTTTCTTGCACTGGGATCTAAGAGAAAATTACCTCTGAAAGGTCATGCCAGTGTTTCCTACTCTGGAAATACTCCCCTCCTTAGGGAGGACTAGGTGGCTGTGCCAGCCATGGGGAAGGGAAGGAATAGTGATGACTGTTGTATTGTCTCAAATTAAATAGATGCCTATTCAGGGACTGATGTATGTACTGAGTCAGATCGGTGGCTGTCATTCACAATTATCAGTTCAGTTTGGAGAGGAGCAGGGGGTTGCTAGGAATAACTTTGTCTTAAGCAGCGAGGAATCTAAGGAACATACTGCCTCATGCACTTTATTTCAGTGAGTTTGCTTTTTGGGTAGTACTCTTGTTCCTTTGATCACGTCCTTGAGCACCTTCCCCTTGTGCACTCCTTTCTGCCCCACTGCCTTCCAGATAGTTCCTGTGACAGCAGATACCCACACTGAAAATGTTTGCCATAACTCATAAGTCAAAGTACTTTCAATCCCAGAATAGAGGAGACTGCATGCAGACTTCATTACACAGTATTCATAACATAAACAAGCCTGCAATTATGTCATAGCAACAAGCACTATGCTTACATGAAAGTTTGATTCAGGTCTCCAAGAGTGGAAGACCTTTGCATCCAAAATATCACAGCAACCTACTTCTCTGAAAGAGTGCCCTACATAATTTCAGAAATTAGATATGACACCAATATAGTAGGCCATATGGTGCCTTTTGCTGGTGTAGGGTGAACAGTGGGATATTCTTGGGGCCACACAAATGTCTGTTCACTGACTAGGTGAAGTCAGCTCATTATTAGTTGGTGTGAGGTGTGACGTTTGTTTTCCTGATGTTGTGAAGGCAACAAACTCAGAGTGCCAGTTGTTTTAAAAAGGCATTTGCTAATAGTATGGGCATGATCCTAAAAAGTCTTAACCTTTTTTTTTTTTTTTTTGGACCAGTACTGTCTGCCTTCGATTGCCACTGAGAAATACCCAGAGGCTACATTTAAATTACTTACAACTCAGAATCTGCCTCTCAGTAATTCATGAAGAGAGAGGGTTTCCCAGGAGCAGACGGACACATTTATCGGGTTTGATCCCGAGCTGCCGGAGCAGGATTATTTATTTTTCTAATGGTGGTTCCCCATACTGCCTGTAGAAGTTGTAAGATGTGCATGAGATGTGTGTTGCTGGTGCTGTGTCAGGGCATCACAAACAGTAGGAGAACCACTGTCGGCGGTGTCCGTGTCAGGGACAGATAACAAATATTTTTGCCATAAATATCATAGTCTTCAACCAAAGGCTTCTTTTATTTTATTCAAACATTAAATCTACAGCCAGGCATCCAAAGGAAGGGACCTTACAGCATCCCTTGAAGAGAGGTGACCTGGTGGTGGAAAAGGAGGAGTAAGGCTTAATATCGAGCATCGCAGCACCTTCCATTTCTTATTATTCTTAATAACGGTACACTTAATTGATAGTACACTTAATGCCAGTGACTCAGCCTTATCATCTGGGACAAGCACATGACCATATTAAAGGCCAGGCTCCGGCATAGTGTCCCACCTACTGAAGTGGTCAATGGGGATGTGCCAGTTAGGGGTGTCAGCATGGGCCATTCCCAGTGGGGATGGGAAGGGGCAGCGAGAGGAGCTGGAGACAGTAATGGCAAGCTGCAAATCCTGCTCCTCGACAGCAGTGGAGTCATGGCCCAACAGCTACCTGTGAAATTCACCATTCAACCCATCAGGATGATGGAGGAGGTTTCAGGACAAGATGATGCCTTATACAGAAATCAGCTGGTTTTGTGGCCTGGAGTTCTTGAGCACTTGGTCCTTGCCAGGATGCTGGAACATTTTATCTATGACAGTTTTACACAGCACATTATTTGTCACTCTGTTGTACCTCGTTGAATTGCCGTGAATAATATCCCTCTCTGGGACAGTATTCATTTGTTACGTACTTTTGTACATTTGTTATTTACTTTTGTGCATCATGGCAGGAATTATGTTTGCAAGTGACAGAGCAAGAAGCAAAAGATCTCATTTCAGCCCCTTTTCCATACTTGCTGTAGGTCTTTTGTCTTAGCTTGTGGGATTTCTTTTGACCTTTTTTGGGACCTAATAATGCCTTTGGGGTCTGTGTGAAGTGAGCTTTCCTTCAGCAATCTCTCCTACAGCAATGCCCTTTTTCTGAGGACTGCCCACATTTTAGGTGTCCACTGAATGGGTTTTCCCTGTAATAACTCTGATCAGACCTATGGGCTGTGGCTGAAATACCCATCTAACAATGAGAAGAAGCTGCACTGTTTCAAGTGCACTGAGGCAGTTCAGGTGGCACAGCTTGACCGGTGCACAGGGCAAAGCTTTAAAGCACAAAGGACAACGTCTGGGCCGTAAAAGCAGGCAGTGGGGCTGTCTGGAGTTCTTCCCAAGCAGGGGCTGCGCAGACATGACGAGCTCCTTCTGCACGCTCCCCTGCTGCCAGCCAGTGCAAGCACTGCGAGCGGTTATCGCTCCAGACAAGCTGGCATTCCTTACAGCCTGGTGTGTGTGTTTATTAGGTGGCATCCGTGGGGATAATCTCATTTTGGCTTTTAACCATAAGGTAAATGTTCAGCGACCTTTGGGCGGTCTCTGCACATAACGCCATGTGCTGCCAGCTACTTGATATTGGTGGTGATAGCGTTTCTGGCAGATCCCCCAAGGTGGGAGCCCTCATTGTTCAGGGGCTGCCGTGTTTGCTGACAGACAGGAGTATCTTCGCCTGCTGCCAGCACGGGAGGCACCTGCTGATCAGAAACTTCTTTTATCACAATGTTTAATTTGCTGTCTCACAGCTTTTTGAAAGAGAAGCCTTTCATCTCTCCAGTTTGGAAAGGAGTGATATGGTTATATTAAGCAGATGATGCCTATCTGTGACTGAAAGAGGTTTTGTTTAGTTTGGTTTCTGTTTTGGTTTGTGTTTTTTTTTTAAGAGGCAGTTACAGTAAAGTGCAGTGCAAGCGGCTCAGCTGCAGATGTGAGATGAGTCAGGTCTGGATAACTGGGAGAGTGCTTGGGCTGTCCTCTAAGTTCCCTCTCTAGCACTGCATGGTCCTGCTACTTGCTCCTCTCAGATGGAGAGAGAGGCTGTGTAACTCATGCGCAAGTCCCGAGCAGTAACATAGGGTTTGGGGTTTGTTTTGTTTTGTTTTTGAAGCAAAGCTGCGATTGGCAGTGATGGAGCTTGAAACCAGCACAAACCCTGCTGAAAAAGCCACACCTAAGATGTTCCTGCTGTGGCGTTCAACCGGGCTCTGTGCTGATGATGGTGATTACCAGGCAGATGTCTGCTCTGCGTAAAACTTTAGCCCCTGCACTGAACTGACACAGATTTTTGTTATATTTTATGTGAGGGTGGCATGCCTGTGCCATTTTGGAATCGTTACGGTCCTCTTAGACTTGTAGCTACTCATTATATTGTAAAATACATGCCCTAAAACCAGTGCCAGCACAGTGAACTCTCCTTGAAGAATGTTGTAGGGGTGGACACATAATTTGAGCTGATAACCATGGATGGTTGTGATGATTAAAATATCCCTGAAGGTTAGAATCTGTCTTATTGATTATACTGGGCAATGTTTCTAGGCAGCCATGCCAGATTGAATGGTATTTGGATGCAAATGATTCTTCTCTTAATGTTTTATAAGCAGAGCTTTTTGAAAAGTGGTGGTTATGTGGGTTGTTGGATTTTGATTTTGGTTTTGTTTTTCTTTGATATGAGTGGGTTTGTTTTCTCTGTGCTTCACATTGTGTCTGGAATTCAAACTGGAATGAGAGTATAATAAAAGTCGTACTTGGTCAGTGACTTTGAAACAAAGAAGGGAAAAAACCTGAATGTTGAGCATGATGGGTTTTCATGGGTTTTTGAGGGTTTTTGTTTCTAACTCGAAACACCAACTTCTCTTACCTATTTCCATTCTCCGATTCCGGAAGGGAGTACTTCACCCTCAAGCACAAATAGTATACCCATATTTCCCCCGGTCCTAAAGGGGTTTTCCCATTCCCTTTCCTCTTTCTTGTTGCCTAAGGCAATGAAGTGATTTGGCTGGCTCAACCATTCCTTGTTTTTAGCATTTCCACAGCTGCTGGCCAACTACCTCAGGTTTATAAGGTTAATTTGTCTTCACTCTTCAAGACAACTGGCAGGGGTGTGGGAAGGGTGTGGGATGTGGCAAGCAGTCTGCCAGCTTTCTCAAAGCTGCAATAACAAAACCCGGCATAATCTTGAAGGACTTCCTGCTGCCTTCCCTCTGCTCCGATCCTGGAAGGTTTTGGGGGGCCTGAGGGAGCAAAATGTCTCACTGAGACTAGTATTAATCCAGGAGAAGAATGCTGTTTTGAAGAAATCCATTTTGTTTTAATGTTGCTCTGCATTTCTGAGTTTGGTTAATATGGTAATACATATGAATAATGTATAGATGTAGCATGCTGTTTATGACCACCTGTGCACAATGGTCTGTAATAGGTCTAATAAAGGGAGAGAAGCTCTCCGACATGCAGTAGAAGAATGCTGTTCATTAAGAAATCATTGGGGACAAGCAGTTTAATGCTTCCAAGTAGCCAAGATGGTTGCATAGACACAGTGAGATATATAATGAAGATTAAGTAGTTTAGTATTAATTAAACTGAAAGTAACAGTTATATATGCTAGAAAAGAATGTTTGGGTGTTTATTTTTTTTTCTACTGAGAAGGCATTATACCAACTTCACAGAATTCAGAGCCCAAAGGACTTCATTAGACTGTCTAATTTGAGGGTCTGTAAGGCCCTGGAATTTAATTCATATGGCCCTCCATATTGACCTCAGGTGGTTTATTTGGCCACACCACAAGTTTAAGATGCTCACCTGGATAAGTTGAGATGCTGGCTTGAGCCCCATGGTTCACACAGTACACTAAAAAAGAAAGCAAAAGTATCATTAGACAACTGCAGGAAAATTCCTGTGGGGTTCCAGATCTGGGGAGATGCTGCCAGCATAACCAGGTACAGCCAGGTGACACCCACCAGGTTAGGCACTGAAGAAGTAGAATTCTCTGTACTGCCATGGAATACCATTCCATCCTATCCAGTGGTTCTTGCCGTAGTGTAGCACTTTGGAGAGGACTGCTCCAAAGAAAATAAAACTGGGATGCACAGCAAGGGAGAACCTTATTTTTGTGGTCAAAGCTCAGAAGCGTGGTTGCCATTGTTGCTATGCAGAACAGTAAGTAGCAGTAAGAGCTGAGCGCGGTACTATTGTCTGCCTTCATTTTAACACACAAAGGGATTGAGTAGGGGGGGATTCACGGGTTCAAGGGTCAGAACTGATTACTGTAATTATTCAGCTTGACCCTCTTTGTTAGATTTAGCCATTTAGGTTTTTCCCTATAAATTAGTTGGAAGCATGTTTTTTAGAGAGAAATGCAGTCTTCAAGACTCCATGTGATGGGAGTCTACCACATGGCAACCTGTTCCAGTGTTTAATTACCCACACTGCTAGAAAATTGAGTCTTAATTCATGGTAATTTATTTATTCTAGATAATAAAGCCTTTGGGGCTGTCTGTCCTTTTAGTAAGTGTTTTTACAGTGCCTAGCACAAAAGCATCTCTGACTCCTGATGGGAGCCTAGGTGCCACCAGAATGTGCAAATAGCTTGTTAACAGGGAAAAGTAGACCGTGCTGCTGTTTTCTCTGATAGTCTTAAAGAATATAAGATTAAGGAGTTACTTTCCTTGGTGCAGTGACAACTTTTTCTTCTCTTGTATTTACCCTCCTTATCTTATAGGCTATACGGTGATATTTTCAGTAAGAGAATGAGCATTGTTTTTCACTTCTGCTGTTTTGTGGGGCTGGCACTAAAAATGTTCCCCTTTTTCAATTTGTCAACTGCACTGACAAATTACCCTCTGGCAAGGAATACAGCACAGTAATCTTGGAGTATAACTTTTCTGTCAGTCTGGCTTCCTTTATTTCTGCCAAGGGTATTGCTGGGAATTTTGGAGATACGGCTGTGTATTTTTGTAAATACACTAATGAGAATGTCGATCCTTGCACAGAAAAAGGGTTTTAGAATAAATGCCCTGGACAGGCAAAAGAATAGTTAAAAGTCTGGAAGAAGAGTGCAAAGTGACTACACTTTTGCCTGATTTGGGGCTGCTGAAACATTATCTCATATAGGTCAGGACTAAAAAGGTGATAGTTTTTTTGAATCAGCTGCCAGTGGCTCCAACAGGCTCTTGGAAAGCCAAGGATTAGTCAGATGGAGGAATGTCTTGGCCAAAGCTCTCTTTTCTCTGGCTCAACCCACTCCCTTGGCAGCGCAGCATTGTATTCTTATAAAAGCTGCTGTGGAAGCTTGAGGTCAGTGCAAGATTTTTTTATGAGTATTGGATCCTCCCGTGACTACTTAAAGTAGATTGAGAGCTCCTTTCTACTCTGGAATGTAATGGTGAATACGGGCCGTTTCTAGGACATTTTGTTTGTTTTACGAACCTGCTTCTCCAGATTCCCCTTTTGTTTATTCAATCAGTACAAATGACTTCTTGACAAGGTTCCCAATTCTTGACAAGGTAGGTGGTTTTGTCTGTCGTGCATTATTGCAAAGGACTGATGGCTCCAAACAATAGACATGTTGTTCCCATCTCAAGATGTCAAGTGCAAGCATCTTTCAGCTGTGATTACTGGCATGCCGTCTTTGGTTCCATCTGAGATCTCTTAATCTTTCCTATGTTGGGAGGACAGCTCACAACAAAACATTACCTAGCAACAAAAATACCTCAGGTCGGTTCAGGGAGCGCAAGAGAAGAGTTGTTATTAATCATGTTGAGATGATGCATTGTGGTTTAAAAAAAAATTGGAAAGGACAGGTCAGATTAAATATTGACATTTACTATATCCCAACTGTGTTAGCTTTCACTCTGGCTGACGTGAAAACATATATTCACTGAAAATGGGATATAAAACCCCTTGTCTCTGTTCTGGATATCCCGAAATGAAGAAAAAAGGCTCCAAACAACAGTGATCTGTTATTTGGGAATGTTGCAGATGTAACCTTCCAAATCTGAGATGCCGAAGGCACTTCAGTTCTGGTCTTAAGAGCTTATGGAGCTTTAGTGTCAGGATTGCAGGGTAGTCTGTCTTCAATGGAAACCATTTTCTTTTCAATGAAAACTTTTAATAAGCTCACTGAGTTAAAAAATGTGTTTAATAACAGGTATCATAGTAGTGAAAGACCCGATACTTGCCAGCACCCTACAGTGCTCTGTATTTAAAGAGTAAATTCTGTGGCATTTCCAGCAGATGAAAACTTGACTTTCTCTTAGCCATCTCTACTCAATGGCGATAACTTCACAAGGCTGAGTTAGACCTTAGTATAACAGATCTCCTTGATCTTAATGGCATATGTTGAGTTCCACTAATGTTTCTGTAGAGGAAGGATGGTATCATGAGCTGTTACTGAAAATATAAATAGTCTGTAACCATATAGGAAAGAAATGTGGTTAGAAATGAGGAAGGGACTGTTGTGTGCGGAGGTAATTTTTATGTTAAACAGTACTGTTCTTGAAAGGTTGGGGAACTTTCCACTCGGCTTTCTCTTAGGGGTGGTAATTTGGAACTGATCCGTGCATGGCAGCGTGGGTAGTGTGAGCAAACAGTGTCACGAGTGGGCACGGGTGGGTGGATGAAATGGTAATTCACATTTATTTCTTCACATGATTTTCTCTGAGCTGAAATGGTGCCAAATCAGTCGGTCTGGTTTTGCTGAAGCCATGATTTTCCTGGCAGTTGCTTTTCACCATGGCCATCGTTGACTACGTGCATTACCTGCAGGCAGTGAGCACACAAATCTGTGGAAGGATGAGTGGAATTTAAGAAAGGGCTAAAATAATATAGTATTAATTTCTGTCACCCATTTGAAATGAAGTGATTTGCACAAGGATAAGAATTCAAGGTGTTACTGTCAAAGTCCCTTTGAAAACCCAGCCTTCATGTTGACAAAAAAAAACCCCTATGTGGTTTTTTTTTTGCTGGTTCCAGTAAGCAAATGTCTTGTAGTCATCAGCCTAAGAAACAATTTGAGGCTTGTTACTTCAATGAGTTAACTTGTTTGTCTTCTGGTGGAAGCCTGGTTTTCCAGCCTGTGAGCACAAACCTCAAGAATTTAAGCAGAAAAAGAAAAAAAAAAAAGAAAAAAGAAAAATTCTTCCCTGGAGAATTTAGATTGCTGGGGGATGATGTAGGCTAGTATAAACTTTTGAAGTGATGCATACAATGTTCTTGTCAGGTTTTTTTTTAAGCTGTTGCTGTATCCTTCTAAGTAGTTGAAAAATGTCTTTCCTCTGGTAATAGCCGTAGTTTGTGGGTAATGGCTTGTCAGAAACACTGTTGGTTCATAAAGATCAGCTATGGGAGAATGTCGGCAATGCTTTTTCTTGCTTGTCTGCTACCCAGAGGGTACAGCAGAAGAACACGAAAGGGGCTGGCAGCACGTGGCAAGGAAGCAGTCAAGGCATTTTCTTTAAGAAGTAATAAATGGTAATTCTAGAAGTCTTGGACGTGTGGGTGGTAAAGCCATGTGAAGAAGCCTTTTCAAAATCCGAATCTTGCTCCTGATTTAGGACTGTCCCACAGAAACCAACTCACTGTTTTTTCATCAAGGATATGTGGCCGTAGATAAGGTGGTAGAATCCTTAAGAGGGGTAGAAAATCAGTTTAATTACTTTTGCAAAACCTCAGCATTAACCAAAATGTGTGGGTTTATGTGAAGGAAGTAATTAGGGAATTTCTTGTGGTTGGTGTTTGAAATTGCCACAAGGTTAGCTAACAAATTAGGAAACAACTTGAATTTTGGACATTTTGTGCTAACAGCAGTGGATATTGAATGAGGTCTTGATGCTCAGAAAAGCAACAGGCCAGTCTCGGTACAGGTTTTCTCATGGATTTCAGGACTTTGAGGGAATCTGGCCTGTAGTTGCTGGTGCAAAGTTGCTGTTGAAGATTTAGTGAGAAGCGAAGCTGTACAGGAGTGTGAACCACAAAGCAGGTGAGGTGTAAGCTCTCTGAGAAACACAGGTTAGAACTAACTCAGTTTTGTCATACATTTCTGTCAAACTTGGTAAATATTTTTTTTAGGGAAGTATTTCAGTACTTCAGTGTGTAAGTTGTCAAAATTTTTCATTTCAAATAGTTTTTTAAATTTTACATTTCACGTATTTTTTTACCAGACAACTTAGGTTGGAGAAAATTTAAGTACTACATACAAAATTTAAAAACCACTTTGTTTGTTATTCACTTTATCACTATTCTCAACTGCCCAGTTTCTGTTTGACTTGAGGGGAGCAAAATACTCTTTTTAGTCCTCTAGTTTTACGAAGCAAGGTTAGAATGTGGCAAATAATTTTTTTTTTCTCTCAGAAAAACATCCATCAACCTGTTTTTTTGTGATTGGGATTTGGGGAAATCCATGTTAGAGTCTCATTTTTCCTCCCCTTTTACCTTCTTCCTGCTTACTACCGTAACAGGTTGGGGGAGGAAGGAGGTTTGGCAGCCAACAAGAGTAAGAGCACTTGTCACCACTTGAGGGGATTTGGGAAAATTTCTTCAGCAGTTTGGAGGGAAGAGTGAAAAGTTCACATCACCCTAGGGGTATGTGTGAGATTTTCTGAATAACTTTTGTGGTAGATGCCCTGAGTGCACCCTATTGTCAAAATCCTCTTGAGTTTGGTAGGTTGTTGGGGTTTTTTTAAAAGAAATTCTCCTGTGCCTTCATCGCATCCACCAGATCACCCTTTCCAGTTAGCAAAACCTTTTCTCAGTAATGTCAGAGTGGCCCAAACCCCTTTCTCCAGCTGCAAAGTGCTGGAGAAGAGACAGACGTCTTTTTCCCAGCATCTTAAAGATGAGGTCTGCCACTTCATCTGACTGCTCAGTGATAACAGAGACCTCATCAAGGCATTTCCTGCTCCAGCTGCTGAAGCTTGCACCCACGGCACATATTTTGTGTCATGGAGAATCTGGCATAGCCACCAATTTGCCCTGGTCTCTGTTCTCTGCTTGGCAGGACACCCCAAGGGCTCAAACCTGGCCAGTCCCAGAGGAGAGTGTTAACTCTCCACAGACCTAGGTCATGGCTAGGACGTTAATTTTTTCATCCCTTTCTCCCTGCTTATTGGGGGGCGGTGGGGGTGGGTGTTAAGTCATACAAAGCTGCTGTTGTTCTATCAAAAACACTCAGAAACACATTTTTCTTGTTGACATAATTCTGAAAATTTATTGCAAGAGCCTGGGCATCCTTGGGAAAGCAAAGTGTTACAGCAGGAATCTCACTGCTTTTGTGGCTTCTTCTTATCTTGTCATTGGACTTTGACTCCAGGGTAGAAACTGAATGTGACTAAATCTCTGCTAAGAACTTCTTGATGGAGCGTTCATACAGAGGAAGAAAATGAGTGACTCAAGGGCATAAGACAGAGGTATCATCAACCTGTCAGGATACTGGCTCTCAAAAGCTGCTGTCCTTGATTACTGTGTATTGCTGACATCATGGCTTAAACTTGGAATTGCTAAAAATAATTCCAGTATTTTAAAGTGAAATCATGCTTTGTAAAAGGATGCTATATTGAAGCACCAAGAGATGAGAACCTGTTTTGTTGGGGTTTTGGCAGCAAATGGAATCACGTGAAGAAGTGTGTTAGTACTCGGGTGTACAGTGCAATCCAGTAATGTCCAATACTCAGACACCATTTCTGTTTTACATATTTACATATTCACAGAAGGGCAGGGGTTGGATGGGACCTCTGGAGATTGTCTAGTCCAACCCCCCTGGCGAAAGCAGCCTAGACCAAGACCAACCTAGACCAAGTTACACAGAGTCACATCCAGGCGAGTCCTGAATGTTGAGACTTCACAGCCACTCAGGGCAGCCTGTCCCCTCAGAGTGAAGAAGCTTTTACTCATGTTCACACAGAACTTGCTGAGTTCCAGTTTGTGCCCGTTGCCCCTTGTCCTGGCACTGGGCACCACTGAAAAGAGTCTGGCCCCTTCCTCTAGACACCCACCCTTTAGATATTTGTAAGTTTTGCACAGGCTTATCCAGCTTTCGTCTAAACAGACACATTTTTCTGCTACAGTATATTGAAAAATCATTTAACATGGCATCTGTCAAATCCATGCTGGTCTTTTGTTGCCAGGGCATGGCCTCAGTTGAATATGCAGTGTGAGAACATACTTCTATGCGCAAAAGAGGTGTGTGTGGCACATCCATTACCTTTGTCTTGCAACCCAAGAGGCTGAATCTTGCTGGGCAAGGAGTCTCCTCTCTTGGTCCCTGTAACACCAAGTCTACAGATTTCACTTTAGCTATGCTTTTTTCTTCACGGTGAAGGGAGATTTCTTTTTTCCTTTCCAAGTTGGGTTTCTGTGCCTGCCCATCCCCAATGCTGAAAATGGGCTCCTTTCTTCATGCTCTGGCTTGTAGTCAGCTTGGGAATAGTCACCACCACGTTCTTGCCAAACAGAGTCACGTTCCTTTCTAGTTCTGACAAAGGTCTCTGGATCCTTTTCTGTCTAAGGTTTGTCAGATATCACTGGTATCCGATGCACGTGAGAGGAGAGAAGGCAGAACCCACTTTGGATGGATGATTTACAGAAGTTTCCTTAATCTCAGTTTTCCTTGCTGTTTGCCATGAAGAACTGCCTGGAAGAAACTCTGACATCTTCCATCTCTCCTCTTTGTGCAGATTTTCAGCTTTCTTTACATGCTGTGTTCTGTTTGTATGTTTGAGTGATTGGTAGCGAAGAACCAGAAACAAACTTTAATGTAACTGTGATACCTGAGCAGTTTCTTCAGCAGTAGCTACAAAGAACTTGATTGAAAAAAATGTATGTAGTAAAAGTTGGTATTCTATGATTCTGTGATTATGTCTGCCCTGAATTGATTGAACCCCAAGGAAGGTCATTTACTACTTTCAGGTGGTAGACCGAGTATTTTAAACGTTAAATCTGGTGTAAGGTGTGATTATGGTGGAACCAAATGGAACAGCACAGTCTGAAAGGACAGTGTGTCCTGAAGCACGAAGAAAAGTGACGAGTTGAAGTCTTCAGTGTGTGGATGCTGATCACAAGTGGTAACAGATTTTAAATTGAAATGCTCGTCTATATACTGCTATCAAAGTGAAAAGAATGAACTCAAACATATCCTCACCCTCTTTGATGATACATGATTTAAAATACGTGCTGACATTCAAGAGATGAAAGGTGAGACAAGCTAAAATAGTAGTTTTAATGCAAAAGATCTGCTAGCAGTTTTCAAAGATTTTGTTCAGTTTTAATACTGAGAAGAGAGTTTTAATCATGTTAAACTTTACTACAGAAGAAAATGAGCACATTTGATTTTACCCAACGTTCATACAATTGTACACAACAATATATAAATGAGTATTTTGAAAGGTGGGATGCAGACGTCTGCATGTCAGACCTGAGCTGGGGACTTGCAGACAGGTTCTGCCGTGGGGGTTGGTTGTGATGTGAGCCTGTCCCGCAGCCAGGGCTGAGACATCCCCGGAGAGGAGAGGGATGTTCAACCTAGGCTCCCTGCTGTAACAGTCTTTCCCGACTGGAGCAGGTTTGTGTGCAGCTGGCTTAGAGCATGGTAGCTCTGAAAGTGCAGTTGTGCCCATGAAGCTGGCAAACCCAAAGATTTAAAGAAATTGATATGGATGGTATGTAGGTCATTGGAATCTGCTCTTCTGGAGATATTCATGGAAAAAGGGGGGAAATTTCTGTTTGTATTTCTGTTAAAGGCTTTTTAAATTGAATAAAGGCAACATTAAACTTTGAATATAATTGTATTCGCCAAAAATAAATGTTTGCTCTTGCCTCTGTTTCTAACCAGATGTGAGCCTGCAACAGGCACTGTTGTATCCTCAAGCAGACTGTAGAGCTCAAAAGCAAATGATCCAGAAACTGAAAATGTAATACGTTGGGCAGGTTTTTTTTAAGGCGCACATAGTTGGTTTTGTTCTAACTGACAGAGTAATAAAAAGAGTGATTAAGGCCACAAACACGTCACTTCGGGGAAATCCTTGTTTGCAACCCTCTTCTCAGATCATAATTCCACATCCTCCTTTGTTATGAAATCTTGCCCCCAAAACCTTCACCCATTTTGGAGACACCATGTCAAGAGGAAGAATTCAATCATGGGATTCTGCACAATTGTTCCGCTTCTTGTGTGCTGCTCTTCATAGCATGTTCTTCACGTTCCTGACTTCCTTTAAGCACCTCTTAAGCTTTAGAGCTCTGTCTCTGTTTGCTGAAGCTCCAAAATGGACAGACTTGCACTTGCATTTACGTATTCACTTGGACGTTTCAAGATCTTTTCTGCTTGGAAAGAGAGCAAAGAGGGTGAAAAGACCTCTCTGCTTATTTGCTTGGCAGTGTTTTATGAGGAGTTTTGGTTTATGTTTTGGGGGTTTTGTTCTTTCTTGACAGTTTGATAGAAGGGATGGCTGTATTAACATGCAGGTGAAGCGGTGCCTGCATAAGGAGCGCTTGTGGGTGACCACAGTATCGCAGTACAGAATGGAAGGTGGGTTTTGTGGTGTGGTAAGGAGGGACAAAGAATATGCTGTGAGTGGAAAAGGATATATGCTGCATAAAAGGAGTAGAGAACAGAAGTGAGCAGACAAACAGCAAAGTGAGGACAACGTGGAGGCAGCGCTGAGTGTGTGTGGGGAGGAGTGTGAGGGGGGAGAGCAGTCCCTCAGCACGGAGGCAGCCTCACCTGGAGCCTCGTGCCCTCTCCATCCTTCATGCTAGCAGGTAAACTCATACATATTCATAGTGATAGAAATAATAACAACAATAATGAAAATTGGTAGCAAAATCAAATTAATGTGATCTCCTGCAGCAGAAATATTTACCCGATGTGTCCTGCCAGTTACAGAGATTGGCATTAAACCTAGACATTACCTCATCTTCCTGGGCAGACAGCCTATTTCTATGCTAAGCAAGTCTGCAGGAGTGAACAACTGAATACCTGCCTGATTAGCTGTGCAGCAGCAGATCCTGGTTAGAAGCGATTTCCCTTAGCGCTTTCTCTCTCTTTTGCTCGCCCGCTTGCTCTCCACAAGGTTTGTCACCGTGCATTATCCAACTATGTTTTTCATCTTGAAGGGCACGTTGCAGGGAAGATCGGCCAGACAGGTGGGCTAGTATAAATGCTGAACCAAATCAGAAAGGTCAAGAAGAACAGAAGGAAAAAAAGTAAAGTGTGTGTATCTCCCTCCCCGTCTCTGCATGTGTCAGTGCCAGCTAGGTGAAACTGGATTAATGAGGAAGGGAGAGATAAGTGCTAAGAGGATTGTGCTATAAAAGGAGATTTTGGGTTTTGAAAATAGATGAGGGTTTCTTTATGAAAACTTTAATTGGCTACCTTAGATCATTTCTTTAGCTTTGTTCCTGGGTGGCAAATCATAAGTTTCCTGCTGGGCGTAAAATCATAGCATAATTATGATAGTTGGCCTGCATAGAGTGTCTTCTATCGCAGACTCCCAGCATGCTGTATATTCTTAAGAAAAATAAGCCTCATAATGTATTTCAGACGAGTAGTCTGACAAGTAGTAATAAAAATAGTAATAATGAAACCCAAAACACAAAGCGAGAAAAAAATAGCCCCAACAACAGTTGATTTTGTTGCAGCACCTTTAAAAGAACATTATACTATCCACCTGCTTGGTTACTGCTATGGTTTTTTCCATAGCAAGTTTCAAGGGCTCCAGGATACAGTATCTCTGGTACGGATTTGCTGAAGTCCTCACAGTAATGCCTCTGTGCTTTCAAGTTTTGTGGATGTCCATAAGTCACCCTTCTACCTTGGTGTTGGCACGTCAGTATTTTCCCATGTATACCTCTATTTCCATTTCAAGCCTGTCCACCTTTGTGCTTTTTCTTCACTTGGCTCCGCTGCTTACATTATCAGGAGGACATGGGAAAAAGCCACAGTGAAACTAAACCTTTTGTTCCTCTATTTTGATGTTCGTAAACCTGAAGTAATTCTGCACATGCCTGGTATTTATACAGTAGACTTCTTCTCTGCTTTGATCAGTGGGTGTATTTCTAAACTGCAGTCGGCTGAACTGTTGAAAATGGTGAGGAACTACCTCCTGGAGAAAAGGCCTTAATTAATTGGCATCTTCTACCTCCTTCTGTCCTGCCAAACCACACGTGGCTTCTGCTGGACCTGCTCTTCCAAGTGACCAAACTCTTGAAGTATCTTTTCTTCTCACAGTTTCTGGTCCTAATTCAGAGAGAGCATATTGCTGAAACTTGCATCGCTCTTCTGGAAGTGACCAGGGCCCGGCGGATGTAGAGTCCTGCACCAGTAGACTTGCTTAATGGCAGGGTTATTTTCCAGGAAGGGAGTTTTCTTTTGCTAAATGGCAGCAAGTTGCTGTCTCCCGAGTGTCTTAAAGGAGAAAATACCTCATTAAAGAATCCTGCATCTTTTAACACAGTGATAAAGGCACTGTAGAAACACCAAAGCGGACACTGATTCTCTACCCTCTCACTAGCAGTAGAGCTGAACTTTTGAATTTGTGATGCTGTAATTTTGGTTAAGTGGCAGTTAGTATTTCTGATAGAAATGAAAAGGGAAAGAAAGACCATGAAGGAATAGGGATCTTGATGCTCCATCTTGCTTATGAAGATCTTGTCATTGTTTTCATTGACTTTGTTGAAACAGTAGCACCATTTTATAGTGAGGCTTTAAGGGGCAGTAGCATGAAAGAGATGCCATCGGCAAAAAGGAAAGCAGTGTCCTGACACTCCCGGAGGGAACAATAGGAGCTCGTGGCCTAGTTTGATGTAGGCAGAAGACCTTGAACATGTTTCAGGCAGGTTATTTAAGGGGTAAAAGTCAGATTGTCCTCTTTAGAGAAGGACAAGTAGACCACTGAGATATTTCTGGTTCCTAATTTGTAGTTAAATTATAAAAGTCATTGGGCTTCTTGGTTTAAGAATTTAATCTTTCATAGTGTTGGGGACAGCTAGCACAGTTGAAGGTGGAGCTGCCGAAGTTATCAAAGCGTGCAAGCATTAGCTTGTTGGATAGGAGAAGTGCTAGGACTCCAGACATGAGTTTGAAGGAGTCATCCCTACAACCCTTGTGCCTGCAGGCAGGAATGACTAACGGAAGAAGAAACAAGTAGCTCATTTCTGAAATAAAGTGGCATTTTCCATGCTGTCATCCATGGATGAGAAGAATGGACATTGGGTTATGACACTGCTCTTTAAATTTTTCTCAAGGGAAAACAGAAGTGGAACATAACCTTCTCTTTTTTTTCCAGAATATTTCCTCACTTAAGGCAAAAGCAAGAACATCATTGCTTAAGACGTGACAGAAAATACGACATCGTTTCAGTAGCCATGTACAGTGCCAGCACAACCTGTCCTGCTTTTTGGCCAGTGATCGTCCAAGAGTGAACAAAATCTTTTCAGTGTGTCCCAAATTAAATTGTTCTTTTAAATCCCAGGGCTCAGAAANAAAAAAAAAAAAAGAAGTGTAAGACATTGGTTGCAACACTCCCCTTGAGCAAGCATTTTTGGTTTTATTCAAAAAAGAGAAGTGTCTAGAAGTTGTGCTGTAGCTTATCTTTTCACCTGAGAATTTACATCTTCCATCTAAATTAGAAATGCAGCAGGTTGCTAACAGGCAGGTATGGTAGATTCCAGAGTAGTTTATCATATCAGTAATCTCTGCCTGCGTCAACATGACAAAACAGTGCTGGCGTTGCATACCTGGTGGCAAATGAAGTTACTTCCTCTTTAATATATATTCTTAATTGCCTTAAACCCCTAGATCTATTGCGGGAATGGTGTGATCTCTGCATTAAGCAAATATATCCTTTCACACCATGATTATAAACACCTTTGCCTCCACCACCACCCTCCCTGCCCCATCCTGAACTGTAGTGTCTCCAAATTTTCTTGGCTTGGATTTTTTATTTTAACACTTTCCTACGAATGCTATGATATTAGTCTCTAATGATATTTACCCTGGGAAATGATGCTATTAAAATGTGACAGCTATCCTGTTTACTTACATCTGCAGGTAAAATATGGATTAGTCAATAAATAAGGAACAAATACATAAAGAGCTTGCTTTTTGTTGGTTTTGGGGTTGTTCTTTTTTTTTTGACGAGCAGCACCATTGGTGCTTGTCAGATGGATAGGCAATTCTTAAATGTAGAGTTATCACCCAGCTCTCAGCAGTTCAGATCATATACGACTTTGGATGTTGGTAATCTGATTTTGCCAGTTCCACTGTTGAGGAGATAAAGCTGCAGCTCTAAATAAACAAAGTCTCTTGACCCATGGCATTACAACACAAAACTAAAGTGTTTTTTGTAAGAGAAGAGGTTTTTAGACTGTTGTCGTATGGTGTGGATTTAAATGCTGTCATGTGTTTTGCAGACAGACATGAAATAGGCAGAGCTTGGGCCTGTGAAACAACCGCTTCGTCTCTGGTTACCACGCTACGTCAGTGGCGTCCAGATCTCTAGGGGGGGCTGCAAGGGAAGATCCAGGGATCCTCAACATACTACATTTCAGGTGGAGGTGAACTGAGGTGCTGGTGTTGGGGTGGGAGGGTGCGGCGCTGCCCATGGTGCACTCAGCAGTGTTGTCCATGGTCTAGCACAGGCAGGGAGTGGGTGTCAGAAGAATTCTCCAGCTGCAGAGGGAGACACTCGGCTGCTCTCCTGGGGTCAGGGCTACTGAGTGTGCATCTGCACGGAGCCAGGAGCTCTGGCTGACTTTCATCACAGAGCTCAGACCACCTTTTTAGCAGAGTGTAAAGTTTATCAGATGCTGATGAGCTCTGAATACATTTTTCTCTGCTAATGTTTTGGACACTCAGAAGTAAATGATAATTACTATGCACTAAACCCACTGCAAAACATGTCTGCCCTCTTTCCTAGAGAAAAATGGCTTCAGTGGCTGACTGCGACCATTGCACGGGTGTTAGCCTGCCTACTTCTCACCCCTTTACAAGAGCTTTGGAACCAGTAGTGCCCTAAGAGAGGAACAGTTCTTAGAGATGTGATGGTCTCCCCAAAAGTGAGAAGCAGGTGAAAGAGAAATACTTTGCCTAGTGAGCCCATGGAATGAAAAGTTCCCATAAGAGCTCGTTGCGTAGTCAGCAGCAGAGTCTGTGTGAGAAAGGGGTGGTATGGGTGCTACTGGAAGAACCTTTTTTAGTGCTTGCACCTTACCAGACATCAGCAATCCAACCAGAAAGCTGAGAGAAATCTGATGTCATTGGTTTTGCTGTTCACGGACCTGGGTGTGGTTTTAACATTGCTTCTGAGGAACACCTACTGCAAATGAATACTATTGCATCAGTTGTCATGGGCCATGCTGTGGTCAGCTTTTCTCCAGGAGCTAAACTGGGACCTCAGATTCCTTTACCATAAGCCAAAAAGCCTTCAAGATGGCAGTTAATTTCAGTTATTACCTATTAACTATGGATTTTAATTTGGAATTTAGGAGCAAAAGACTGGGGTTTAGCCACTTTTATTTTAGGGACTGGGAGGAGGCAGGGGGAAAGTGATGCTGGAGCCCAAGGGTCCTTTTTTCTTTCTAAGGTGTTTCAGATGTAGTTCTGGTGAGCTGATTTTAGGTTCATGAATTTCACTGTACATTTTTCTTTTTGTTCGTATTTCTGTGTTTTGTAGTTAAAAACAAAGATGGGACTTTTAAGTAAACTCAGATACTGAGGAGCAGTAGGTTAAGGTTATATTAGTAGGTTTTTTTCTTAAGCTTTAAAAAACGGCAGAATGAACGGCTAGGTAAATTATCTTACAGTACAAAATACAGAGTTTTATTGAAGTGGTTTTGCAATACCCTATGTGCTTAGATACACAAAAGAAGGAACAAGAAGTATGTACTAAATGCTTTAGCTTTTACTCACCGTTGAAGTGGTGGTATTAGTACATGTAAGAATTTGTGTGTTTTTTTAGGATCAGTTTTTCTTTTTAGTTGCCATATTATAGAATTCTGAAAGCTCAGTCCAGTTACTGAAACATGTGTTAGCCTCAGCTCGAATCAAAGGTGGGCAACATTTTTCAAAAGTAAGGATACAGCTTAAAAGACGTCAGCCTCAGGAAATTTTCCTCTGCTAAAGGGCTCATCAAAATGTTGATTTAATTTTTCTCTCTAGTAGTCACTAGTCTAGAGACTCATAATATTATTTGGGCGGTATTTTCTGATATTCTTTCAAGATGCTATGGAATGTACCTTGAGAGATGCTTAAAAATAGTCTAAACTGAATTTAAGAAGTGGATGTTGAATAGGAGATTAAATAAGGAAAAGAGCATACTTTTCATGAACGCCTTTGATTTATGGAAAATTAATAAGTAACAGTTTGCAGAATCTTAAAGGTCTTCATATTTCTCGGTCTAGTCACAGTGTGTATCTGTCTCCATGTACGCACAGCTGTGTGTGGAATGCCCTCCATTGCTGTCCTTGCTCAAATAAAACACTGTTTGCTTACAAGAAGACTTAATGAAATCCCCAAAGATCGAGGTCATAGACTTTTGCGTCAAGAGAAGATGAAGCTGCTTCCTCTAGTATTTTTTTTTCTCTGGATTGTGAAGTCTTCAAGAATAGGTGAGAGAGCATGCGTGGTGCTGGGAATGGTGTAGAAAAGCCCATGTGAATAGACACAGGTACATGCATATGCGTTTCCATGGTTACACATGCCTGTGACTTTGCGTATTGGTGGGAGTAAGTCACTTTTCAGCCTTCTGAGATTTTTTTGGATCCCAGACTGAGAAGTTTTATGCACTTCAACTTTGTACAAGCCATTGCTCTTTGCATGAGTTACAGAGCAGATAGGCAGACAAGTGATGTGTTGAATGTGACCGCTCAACAACAATGGAAACATCTTTTTACCTTGAAGTTCTTAATACAATTCACAAAGATCAGTTTAGCTACTATGATAATGCTGTCAGAGTGGGGTTGTCATCACATAACACACACACCCCCCTTTATTTAAATGGCAAATGGAGTGAGACATAAAGAGGCTGTGTTTGTTTTCCTGCACTCTGCAGGTAATCATCATTAAAGTTGAACTCCAGAGCTTTTAACTCCAAACCCATTAGAAAAATATTATTAGACCTTTATTAGTGCATGCACTTACTTTATTCAGCTATGAAAACTGTTATGTGTTCATACATGTTATGTAATGTTGAAATCCAGTTACATAAAGCTTTAGTGCATTAACAGGGAAGGCTGCATAGAGGGAAAAGTGAGATGCCATGTTATATTGGCACGTTATTTTCCAACCTGACTTGTGACTTCTGAAGGACCACTTAGTCTCAAATTTAGTCTCAGAATTTCCATGTCTCCCTTTATACAAAGACAACAGTGTGTGATCATGTGCGTGAAGTTAAAAATGTGTGGCAGGATGTGCATTTAGGTTCCCATTGCCCACATTTCAGTAATTTCAGGTTTGAACACCAGGTTTTAGGACTCCTCTGATGCTCTTTGGAACTGAGAAAAAGTCTCCTGGCAAAAAAAAAAAAAGTCTTTAAGGATACACTTTACAAGCACGATTAAATGAAGCATCAGATTGGGAAGAAAAAAAAAAAGGAACCAAAAAAATCCCCCCCCCAAAACCCCAAACCAGACACAAGTATTCTGCTGCTTCTGAAACCAGAAAACTGGTGCTATTACTGTAGGGCAAAAGTATTGGGATGGGAGCCCCAAGTATATGCACCTGATATTATAAGTATGTGACTGTTCTGAGCACCCCTGTCTTGACGCTTTTCTTCAGTTTGTTAAGTGCAATTTAGGCTCTGAGAGTCTTGGGAACGGGGAGAGGGAGCAGCAAGGAATGATTGTAACAGGTATTAGAATTTGCACCTTTTATTTTTTTCACTCAGAGCTCAACAAAGAGACCTTACAAATCACCAAGTGCTGGAGTGTTAAGAGAGAAAACATTCATGCTACCAAAAGTGTAATAAAATTTGATGAGTAAAGCAGTAAAAGGGTGAATTATCCTGATTGCTGAAGTTGCAGGGAGGGATCGAAGTGGTGTTTGATAGCAGACCTTTTTCCTTTTTATTTGCTCAGCAGAGCAATACCACAGAAAAATTAATGGCACTTAGGCACGGCATCATACATACTGGTCTGCAGTCACCCGCGGAATCTAGGTGATGCATCATGTCTCTCACTGTGATGTAATCACTGTCATAACTATATGCCGGGTAAAAAGCACCTCAGCACCGAGAGCAGTCCAGGAGGGTTAGATGCAAGGGGAGCAATTCAGGAGCTGCTATTTAGGACCTTTCAGGCGTAAATGAGCTGCGGAAGCCAAGCAGCAGTTCAGCACCAAGTTCCCTTCCAGGGCACTCTTTTTCCCAGGAATACCCTGGGAGTTCCCAGTTATTGCCAAGTGGAAATGAAGCATCAAGCTGTCTCCTGAGCTTCATCAAACTTCCCATGTAACTGAACTGCACTGCAGCTCTGCTCAGACGGTGCCTGCAAGCAACCAAATGAAATGTTTGTTAAACTTGTTTGGCGTTAAGTTGGGACATGCAAAAACTTCCTTGGAATGTTAATTTCCTATTTTTGGTTTCCTTTCCTGTCTAGGAAGGTAACTGAAGTGCAGTCCTTCCCAGTTATCCTGCATGAGAAACTTCTGGTTTTGAAAAACTTAATGGGTTTTCAGCATCATACAGACCATTGGTGTTAAAGATCAATACTCTAAGCAAGCGCGGGGGAGTAGCGATTACAGCATCTTATGCCTCCACCTCTAACTCTGAGCTCTTGCCCTTGGTCAGGAGCAATTCTGCACTTAGGATGAATGCAGATAATTAGCTCAATTTCTTTCCTGTTGTCTAAAAGAGTAGGCACCAAAGTGTTCATCTGGTTAACACTTTGCCTCTGAATGATATATGATATTCAGCCTCAGTTTAAATGAAGGGTGGAGAGTGGAATAGCATCACACGTGTTTTTGACCACTTTTCCCATGTGTGCACACTTACCATGATGTAGCTGTTTTCATGGGTGATGTTTCTTCTTGACATACTCTCTTTCTATAAAGAATTCTGTGAATTTAGAATGACTAAAATAGCTTCACTCTGCTCCCCCCACCCCTGAGTCCCCCACCCCATAAGTGATTCTTGGGGTTGTTTCATTTTTATGTGGATTTTTCTGGGCAAGGGACGAGGGAGGGATAAGTAGCATCCTTACAGAACAGAATGGAGGTGTTCCTATCCTGTGTATTTCCACAGCCTTTAAACATACAGATTTCATGTCAAACTTGGTCTCTAAATGAATTCCTGTGCTCTCTAAAGGTGCTGCTATTTACAATGCATTAAAATATTTTTATTTATTTATTTTTTCTTCTCCTAAACTGTGGTTGTGTTCTCTCAGCATTAGCTCTAAGTCAAATGTCTTCCTTTTGTTTGGAGAAAGGCACTATATTAGAAATGCTTCTGATGAATATATGATGAAAACTAAATAGTTGGGGAGAGAAAGAGGAGCAAAGTGTGTGTGTGTATTTCATTACAATCATTTACAAAATGCTCTGCTTTGAAAGTCTAAACCTTATTCAAATGTAGGTTGCATAGTCTTCTTTTGATTTTTCCAAGATCTTATCCTGTAGGCTTTCTACTGTGCAAATAGAGACTTCCAAAAGAAGCGTAAAATAGCTTTGTGTGTGCACGTACAAATATTTTTTCTCATTTAAACTAGTTGTCTTCAGAAGTTAGAAGTGCCCAATACAATTTATTACATCACTGAGAAGCTAGGCACTGCTTATTCTGTATGTGAGGGGAAAACAAAAACATTTTATTAAAGCCACATCTTGGTTTCAGGCTGCTTAGTAGGTAAAATTGAGGAGGAAAGGAGCTCCTCAGGTCTTTGTTACCTGTCCAGGCACTCTGGAGCTCTGTGATTTAGCACCCAGAGATGAATCTTGTCTGGTGTAATGCATGTCTCTCCCTTCTCTGTAAGGGTGTCATCGGTGCCTAGTTTTGGAAATAGAAGCAGGACAAAAGATATAAAACTTGGTGGTTTAGTGCTTTTAAGCCAGTTGTTTATGACTTTGCAGGCAGCTACTTGCTTTATATTGAATTTAACAACTTGGGGTTTTATTTGCTAATTAATCTCAGATGTTTCTTTTGGGTTTAGGGCTGTTGTAGTGCTACTCTGTAAGTAGCCAAATTGCACTGCAACATCATTGCAGCACCACCGAATCCAGTTGCTTCTGTTCATATCATTTTCATCTACGGAATCTATTATATTGTTATTATTTTTTTCCTCCTTCCTGTCCTCACATCTACCTACATGGGCCTCTGCTCAGATACATCTCAGGTATTTCTTCTCCTAAGACATTTATTAGAATTTTTAGAATCACAGAATCATAGAATGCGTTAGGTTGGAAGGGACCTTTAACAGTCATCTGGTCCAAACCCCCTGCAGTGAGCAGGGACATCTTCACCAGATCAAGTTGTTCAGAGCTCCATCAAATGTAACCTTGAGTATCTCCAGGGTTGAGGCCTCCACCACCTCTCTGGAAAACCTGTTACAGTGATCTACCACCCTCATAGTGAGGAATTTTTTCCTAATACTCAACTTAAAACTTTTTCTTGTTTAAAACCATTACCGCCGTCTTGACGATATTTATCTCTCCATATCCTAGGACGCAGGTATCTTCAGGCAGCGTGGCAGAGACAGGGAGAAGCTATGGTTTAAGTACTTCAGCTCTCTGCAGCTGACAGATATGATTTGAGGAGTTGTTCCTCCCACTGCATGTTAAAGCAGACTTGAGGCTTGCCTGTGTTTCAAGGCTGGACAAGTAAGTAGGGAGCTGTAATTGTTCTTCTGACCCTCCTTCCCACTGAACCAAGCAGAAATTCTATAGCGAAGATAATCTGGCCCATTATTTTGAATAGTAATGCTAATTATGCCTCATCACCCATTACCTAATTCAGGTCATGCTTTATTTTGCTCAGTTTAAATTATCATTCAGATTTGTTTAACCCATGGATGCAGAGCAGTGACATTAAATACTTGGTTAATTTGAAGGTCTTCAGATTCAGCAAACTGACCTTTAAATATCAATAACAGCACGTTGGAGTGACTGCAGTGTTCTTTCGGCATCGTATTATTTTTGTTGACTTGATTGCTCATATTAATGGGGTTTTGGGGCATATTTCTTCCCATTTGCTTCCAGGAGAAATTTTGAGATGAAATAGTAGAGTGAGCAATATTTTTCAAGTGCTTCAAATGGTAAAGAAGTAGAGCCATTTCACAAAAAGTGCTGGCTGTTCTTTTGTATCCAAAAGAAATGGGTATTTGCAGTTTCAATAACCGTGCGTATCCTTGAGGAGTTTTTTAACTCAAATCCCAGCAATTCTTTGGTAACATACAGTGGATCCCCCACTTCCTTGATCAGAGGAGACACGATTTTTCATTTGCATTTACTTTCTTGAGGCTAATGTGCTATTAAAGCTCTCCCATACTTGAAGTAGCCCTTAAATGCAAACTGGGCTATAAAACGAGATGACCATTCTGGCAGAGATCAGCCTGTGTAAATACTTACAGTGTATTCATTATCCATAGCATCTCACGGCCTTTCTGGGAGTCTCTCAGAGAAGTGATAGCTTTGGGAGAGGGATTACGAAAACTGAAATGCTACCTATAAGATTGGCCCACCCAGTCTTGGTGGGTTTTACAGAATTCAGGTGGTAACCCATCATCACCTGGTGTTCTGCCAGTCCCAGAGGACTCAATAGCTTCACTGGTTTTCATCTTGTAAAAGGCTTTGCGCTTCACTGGTAATAGCTGCTATGTCAGGTCCATTCTGGCAGATATGATGGAAGATTAATTTTCATAATCAGATGTGTATGATTTGCGGGGCATAAAAGGCCTGTAATCTGCTGGCTGTATGAAGAGTTTCAGCAAAAAAATTCTCATCTGCAAATGAAAGATAGAGCACTGGGACAGGCTGCCCAGAGAGGTTGTGGAGTCTCCTTCTCTGGAGACATTCAAGACCAATCTGGATGTGTTCCTGTGTGATCTAATCTAGGTGATCCTGCTCAGGCAGGGGGGTTGGACTGGATGATCTTTTGAGGCCCCTGCCAACTCCAGGCATTCTGATTCTGTGACTGTTGTTGGCCTAGTGTGTGGTTTATGCTGAGCTGATGATAATTTGTTTGCTTGGTGCTCACGCTAGTTCTGCTTAGTGTATGTTTGAGCTTTTTGGTAAAATGAAAGGTTGAGTTAATACCTAGTCCTGGCAGAGCGCTACAGTAGTGTGCTGGGCATCTCCTTTTTAACATGAAATGCTCTACAGATGTCTCAAACTCCCAAATACTGTCTTGCAGTCAGCTTAGAGCTGTCTGTTTTGAGATCAGTCTTGTGTCTCACTTAGGGGTACAGAGATTATTGGTGTTTGTATAGCGGGAGCTAGGGTGAACTTAAAGGCAGTGTAGACTGAATTGAAACTGGGAATCTGTAACACAGCAAACCCTGCAAAACCACAGATCCTGATGATGCATGAGAAGTAAGCAAGCCAAGGCCAGTCTGTCTCTCATCATTGGCCCTTCTCTTTCCTTCTGACACTTGTTTTCTCCTCTTCAGATGGCTGGTGGGAAGTGCTGTGGCCAGTTCAGAGGAGCTGCCGCAGTGTTCCAGCCATGGGGTGCCTGCAGCAGGAGGTGGCCCCGGTGCTGTCACTTGCCTGTCCTATGACAGAAATCCTATTGTCACTCTTGTCATTGGTGTGTCTGGAGAGGCAGCTGGTAAAGTAAAAATTTTCAAGGAATTGAGGTCTCTCTTGGATTCATTTACCACTCATGTGAAATGGTGGTAATTGTGCAAACCAACAAAATTATTAACGTGAGATAAACTGAAATCTGAGCCAGATCCTGAAGCCTGAGGACAGCAAAGAGGACCAAGACAGGCTCTTCTCAGCGGTGTCCAGTGACAGGACCAGAGGCAGCAGGCACAACCTGCAACACAGGAGGTTCCCTCTGAATGTCAAGAAACATTTTACTGTGAGGGTGACTGAGCACTGGCACAGGTTGCCCAGGGAGATTGTGGACTCTCCGCCCTTGGAGATCCTCACAAGCTGCCTGAAAATGGTCATTGACAACTGCTTGAGCGGGGATGGGGACATTGGACCAGCTGACTTCCAGCCCTCTCTTCTAACCTCAACCGCTCTGTGAGTCTGTGATCCATGGGATGTGACAAGCTGGGATTCACAATAATAGCATCTCGATTACTCAGTTACTCACAAACTCTCATTTTAAAATTTTAATCCTGAAGTCCAAACTTAAAAGTACTAATGTCTCTTCTGTTTCCACACAATGTGCCTGTAGCTCATGCAGCCACTGCACTTAGAACAGCATGGTCAAGTTGATACATAGTGTGGGTCTGAATAAAGGTGAAGGAATGCAGAAATTAAATCAAAACAACCCTTTATTTACAATAAGTAGCCTCCTTTTAATAGGAACTCACATTAAGCTTTTGAAATGTTTTGTCTATATGATTGTTTTGCTGCCTTTCATTATAAATAATTGGGTAGCTGAGCTTTCCTTTAGAAAACGATGGCATTTTTTCACATGAAACCAATAGCAAGGAAATGCAGCAGAAAGTCATGAGAGCCTCAGAACACAGCCTTGTTTTGGCTTTGGGACAGGGTATGCGGGATTACACACAGCTGCAAGAAGAGTCTGAGAATAGTCTCAGACAAATTAGAATTTTTTCAAAACATCTTCTGTTTCTATCCACCTTCTCATCTAGCTAAAATTCAGTTTCATGTTTCAACTACTGCTGTGTACTTTTCTCTTGCCCTGACAAATGCAGTCTTGCTCATATCCATGGAAAATGCTTCTGCAGTGATTGTTGTCCCAGCTTGTCACTGATGAATGTTGGCATTGCGGGTTGATCAGAGACAGGAGCTGATATTTCGGTGAGAAATGAGATATGATAGGTAGGAAATGAATAGGTCTTGAAAGCAAAGGCAAGCAATTTATGTGCTGGGGATTTTGTTACAGAAAGAAGGGGAATCGTTGGAAGGACAGAAAGAAGGGGAATTGGTGGAAAGACAAGAAGAGTGACATGGTCCAACTTTCCCTAGCTTTTTGCTTTCAACACCGATGCTCTTTCTTGAAAGCTCTTGTAAAGATCCCCTGGGCATTCACAGTATGCTCTGGGAATTCTCCCTTGCTGTTGTGTCTGCCGAAACTTGGCAGTGATGAGATATGAGTATTACTCTGATTTTCACTAGAGAAATTGATAGTTTCCTTGTGCTCTTGCTCTCTTCTGCTGTTCATCTGCCTGTGCCTTCTCGGTAGGCCAGCTCAGGGCTGGCCCCTGGGCCTGAACCCAGCCACCCTCTTGCTCAGTTTGCCGCATGGTGTCCTGAAGGGCTTACACTGAGCAGGAGATGGTAAGCATGGTCCATGTGGTGTACTCCACCTTCCTACTGTTGGTTTCAGGGAACCCTCTTTAGTGAGTGCCAGGGTCACAGGTTGTTGTGCTCCCATTGAGAGTTCATCCCATCACTAGAGAGGTGATTCAAACAGAGCACTTGTTGTGCTTTCATTGAGGGAGGATGGGACTAGTCCTGTGCTGGTCTCACAGAGATGAACATTCTTCCTGGAATATCCTTGACTCAACCAAGCAGGTGGAGAGGGAAAATACCCCCTAAATGTGTGTAAGAGCAACCATTCTGGTTTTGAAGGAATGTTTAAGGGGGAAAAGCCCAAACTGTTACATATTAAGCTTCAGTTTGATTTCTCATCGTGATTGCCTTATGCCCAGAAATTAGATGCTTAATATTCTTGCTGAATCTTTAGCTGTTGTAACTCTGGACAGCCTTCTGATCTGTACAGATGTCATCATATGCTTTGTGAAATTCTTACCCTCAGCAGCCTATAACAACCAATCCTGCCGTCACTGCATATTGCAGGGAGAAGCTCTTCCTTTTATGAAAGTAGTCAACACTATTTCCCAAGGCCCCGTGAGCCAAGGTTTAGATTTGATCAAGTTGTTCATTGCTCAGTGTCAGGATTTGTAAAGACTGCAGAGTCCTGGAACGGCACAGCTCTGTGCACCTCAAAAAAAGAACACATGCTTACATGTATTTCTTATGTCTAAAATAGTGAAAAAATATTAATCTTCACAACATATGGAAAGGCAGGAGATCCCCTTGGTTTGAATCTGTGGAGCTGAGGAAGGGTCGAGGTAATTAGCAGAACCTGGAAGAGAGTTTCACCTTTCAGCTAAGGTTGTTGGTCAGTTAAATGATGTGGACAGATTTCAAATCAGAGTCACTAAAACTAGGCAAAACACACAACTGTTGGTTTTTTTGTTTTTTTTTTTTTTTTGCAGAGGATTGATTCTAATTGTTAGTGACCTGTTGAATCTCTTAGATATTCAGTAGAAGTCTGTGTTTGGAAGGAAAATTGATTGAAAGGGTTAAATAAAGACAAAGTCCCTTACCCTGACTGCAGTTTCACCTAAGAAGTTATGGATGTCCTGATGTTTCATATTAATCAGCGCAGGAGAAGGCATACCCAGCTTTGCTTTAGAAGAAAACGCTGGTTTAGTTGTTCCTCTTGACTTCCACGATTCTGTAGCAACTGTGATGCACTCAGTTATTTTTCTTTTCAAATGTTGTAAGCAGTGAGGCTTGGAACACTTTTGTTGACAGCATAACGTGGAATGGAATAAAATCTGTAGCATCAGACAGGTCCTAGTATAGAATGCATGCCAAGAGGTCCTGGCGTAGTGTGCAGAGATGCTAACCTAAACTGTCTATGACATAAGGTCTCTTCTTACTAGACAATCATATCATTATCTAGGATATGCTGAAATTCCTTTGATACTTTACTGACAGAATTGAACCTTACATCAACTATGGTTACAATTATGCTGAAGAATGAACTTGATACCATTATCCTCTAAGTTATGGCATGCTTCGTGTTGTCGGTGTAGCTCAGACAAAAGGGAGTTGCAGATGCGCTATGGGAGCTGAAGCTGTTGGGTTAGGGCAAGATCCATGCCTGGGAAGCCTGGCTGGGTCCTGTGGGAAGAATGGGCAGCAGAATAGTCCTTAAATATTCCCTTGATTTGAGCATAATTTTCATAGATGGAATACATTTTACTGACCATTTTGGAGGGCTTCACACTTGAGGTACAGTTTTCTTTCTTGATGTTCTGTTGAATATTGAGGAACCTTTTATCTTGTTCTTCTTGGCTGAAAGTAACTTTAGATGATGCTGCGAATAGAGTGCGTGCCAACCTGTAATGAAATTTCCAAGTGCAATTTATGTCAGGCACACTGCTTTGACCTTTCTGTTTTGTTTGTTGTAGGAGATGTGCAATAGCAGAGTCTAATCTTCTTTTTTCTAAAGTCAGAGCATGTTTGGTGAGGTTTTCAGAATATTCCAATCTGATAAATTTATCTGACAAGATAATTTATGAACTTGTTAATATTCCTTAAATTAACTTAAGATATCCCATCATCTTGATAATTAGGCTTACACAATATTGTGTTGGCCATTAATTTGATTTCATATCTAGCTACACACAGGCTTTGAAATGTTTTATGCAATGCATGCGTTCGTATACTTTTATCTGTAGTATTGAGCTACATACCCAAAAGCTGTTGTCTGCCTTACCTGTTCTTGGGAAGGAATGGATTGTCTGTACGTACCGCGTGTGACTGTGCTGTGGTCGGCCCTACCTCTGCCTCGCCTTCACTCCTTTGTAGCACAGGGCAGAGCTGTGGCTCTTGGGGAACTTTTAAAGAGGGCAGGACGTCCCTGTGAGGACTGCTGTGCATACTGAGATGCTGGTAACCGTCAGCTGAAGACGGTACACACAGTCTTTTAGTAAACAAGTGCTGATTGCCAACAAACTGCAGATTCTGTAAAACACCAAGTAATATCTATTTGGCACGTTACAAGTTTTAAATAAAGTTCTCAAGTGAAAAATATTTTGGTAGACACAGAGACATGCCCCTATTTTACTGTTAAATATTTACATTTCTATGCGAGGCTTCACGGTGGTAGTATATATTTCAGCAGGCACGTAGAAATACATTCCATGCAGTGATTTATCAGTTTATATAGTGTTATTGCACAAGCGTACACTACACAAGTAACACAGCATCCTGACTTCAGAGCTTAAGCACGGCACCATCCCAGTTCTACAGAGTCTGGTAAACTAACAATTACCCGGTGTCTCCACAGTGGAAATTTCTCTGTCCTTGAGCAGCGACTGGCTCGATCAGTTGCTAGTGAAGCAAAAATATCTTCCAAAAGCCTTACTAAGCTGCACTCGAACAGCAGACACATCTCGGCAGCCGGGGCGAACCAAGTGCCAAGTCTGCAGAAGCTGCTGCAAACCGCTGCATCTGCAACCTTCCCTCCAGCCCTCACCAGCTCACCTCTTGGAGGACGACAAGGTGTGACCCGTGACAAGGATTGCCCAGAGTGAAAACATCCACCTCGTCGAAGCTTCAGAAATAGTTAGCAACACCAGTGCAAGCCGGTAGCTGCCACACACAGGCTTGGGGGGGGCTTGAGCGGCTTCACTGAGCCGCTCCCCTTTGCTCACTGCAGGACAGACAGACGAAAGGTCAGATTAAATTCCACGTCTCTCTTCCCCTGTCAATGTCAGGCCCTGCTCTCGGGCACAGGGCTGACATCCTCATGCATCTGTGGCCTCATTTTAAGGAATACATCTGTGTTTCCCTCTAACCATTAAAATGTATGGTCGCTTTGATGAGGAAGATGGGGCTTGCTAACCTTCTGCTTTGTGGTCATTGTCTAGAGGTCTGTTAGGCCAGTCAAAATATCTTTTGGAAAGCTTAATGCAATTTTAATGGCAGCTGTGTTCTATTCCCTGAAGCTTTTTTTCCTGTTTGTATCTAGTGCCTGTGGAACAGAATTTAAACTGAATGAACAAAAGCGGTGCATATCTTACTAGGTCTGGGAGGAATACTGGATATATTAAAAACAAATGGGAAACAAGACTTTGACCAAGATCTAGAAAAATGTGGACTGCAAGTCTCATGTGAGTTGCCTGGCTGGCTTTCCACCTCTAAATTATTTCCATGTGGCAAATTCAGCAGGGATAGGCCCAGCAGGGATTGGTTGGGAGTCCCCAGGAATTCTTTGTATGATTGTAACTATTTTTAATTTCCATCTTAGATAGAAAAAGTATGCTTTTTATTGTTAACAGGATTTGGTGTGGTAGCAGCTTTAAAGAGAAGCTGCTTCAGAGAGAAGGTGACTGTGAAAACAATATACCTATTTGTGTCTAATAGGGGTGAATAATCCCATTCCTGCAGGAAAATCACAGTTTCTGTTCCTCCATGGTGATTTGCCAAATGGGCTGGGTGGGAAGAAAGTCCCTGCCCCGTTTTCCGCTCCCATCTCTGGCATGGCTCTCACCACCAGGCTCAGCTGCTCTCTTGGCTGGAGATACTCTGCTGCTCATGGCAATACCCTGGCAAAACACTGTTTACTCAAATCACACCAGCCTCCGCCCTTTAAACCCAAAACTTTCAAGAGAGAAATAAGTCTGATTGCTTTAATCTCTTAGTGTCTTCCTCTGTGCCTTCCTTTTTAAATTAAAGCGCACATCTTGATCTTCTGTCTTACTTGGAAATGGAAATCTGAAGGAGTGGTGGGGGGGAGTGGAGAAATAATGATGAAGGAAGAGATAAATGTAGCAAAGGTGGAAGTGATAGTTTATTCATGGTGTTACATCTCTCTTATCTTGATCTGGCCTACTTGAAGATTGGGTTTTTTGCCATCCAGGCTCCTTTGATGAGTGTTGATAGTTCTCTCCCACCGCTGCAGCCATGGCCCTATCCTCTCGCCCCACTTCCCTCACAGTCAACATCCACAGGATGTATATTATAATTCGTGCGGATGGAAGTAGAAGTAGCAAAAAATAACCTTCCCTGGCGCAGTAGGCAAACCATCCATCTGCTTTTCGCCAGCTCCCACATCTCCTGTTCCTGAAGTTGCTGCACCTATTTTGCTGCTGACTGCCAGGCTCCAGCTATCGTGCTGGAATCAACAACCCGGAGACTCTTCCACTTTTTATTACCTTCCTTTCCAGTAAAGGCTCCAAAAGCCCAACATATTTTTGGAGTTCTGCTGGGTTTGATTTAGAGAAGCATGAGGTTTTGTTCTGTTATGTTTTGCATTGTTTTGTTGAGAGATTTTCAAAGGCAAGGCAATGCAATGCAGAGACAGCTTTCTGTTCTTACTGCCAATTTTTTCCTACTATTGAGGAATTCATTTAGGCTTAGTTTTGAGGCAGGGTTTGTTCACCTCTCTGTTGCAGCTAACACCAACTATTAAGCAAAGCCCTGAGCCAGCCTGTCAAAATCATGATTAGCTTAAAGATCATGAGCCTTTAATAAACAGGTTGCTTTCTTGAGGCTTTGCAGCATACTTTGGCTTTTCAGGCTTTTCTGCGTAACCTCTGCTGGAGGCCTCCTTTAATGGAAGCCGACTCCAAGGTAATCGGTTGTTTTCAAAAGCTATGACTTTAAATAGAACATCCTGAGACTTGCAGTAAAAACACAAGGATTGGCAACGCTGAGTATCTTACTGAGAAGCTTTACAGTATTTTAAGTGCTTTTGTGAGGAGACCTTTACAGTGGTACTTTCCCCCGCCTCCTGTAGCTGCCTCATTTGAAGCAGTCCATGCAGCTTGCAACATGGCTCTCACTCCTCACAGAGGCTCCGGCCTCTTTCCTATGTGACCCAGACGTTCTGTCCCCTGAAATGTGCCAGACGGACAAGAGGTTACTTTGAGAAATAGTTTGAACTTTTCCCAGACTCTGATGCTCAGCTTCTCTTAACAGCTATGTGGCTGAGGTAATGTCATCGTGGATAGTTGTTAGTACCTCTGTTACAAAAGCCAAATGTCCAAGCTAATAAANCCCCCAATGTTTTCTTCTGTCACTGCTTTAGGAGTGTTGTTGGGACTGTTTCGCAGCATAAATAGTCCTTTGACTGAAGCAGAACCAAAGGACTTCCTCAACAGTGTGCAAAGAATTAGTAGCTTGAAGTTTTTCTGACGGTTGGAAAGAATGCACCTTTTTCTTTGCACCTCAGCATGGTTGTGTTTCCACTCACTTGCTTTGGAAACAGTGCCAATCACTAGACAGATGCCATTGGAAATCAGTCTTCTCTCTTCCAAGGTGCTTACCCCATACCCCCCTTATGGAACTGTAACAAAATCCTTTCTTTCCAGGTATCTTTTTCTCAGGTGTAATGTAGAGATAATGATGGCACCAGTCACTACTGTTTGCATGTTGTTTTTGGACTACACACTACAGTAGTACAAGGTGCTCTGCTGTAATTCTGGGCAATGTCTTTTAGGAGGCTCGGGTTTGAGTCAAGAGTAGTTGAGCCTACAGAGAACTCAACCAAAGCCAAGGAGAGTGTAAGAGTTGCGGTGACATTCCTCTCAGAAGATTCTTTTTCCTAGACTGAGGTGGAACTAGAGATGAGTCAGGTTACTCCCAGCTTGGTTTGATCTCCTGCATCCTCCACCACAGCCTCTTGTGGGGAGCTGCTGCCCAGCCTAAGGCATGTGTTTTGTGCTTGTTTGGTGGTGTTTCCACTCTGAGATGGTGCTCTGAGCAGAGGCTGCTTCTGTAGCCTGACAGGTATGTTTGGGAAGCCCATGGTCAAGGATTTTCTGCACAGGTCACAAAGGTAATTTTCCATGTTCTGGGCAAGGACTCTCCATTTTGGAAGGCATTCTTGTTAGTTTTCTTTGATCATCCTATCATCCTTTGCTCCCACCCCCCAACCCCAGGCATTTACTTCTGCTTAAAGGAATAATATCTCAAATTCTTACATCTTTCTGGGTTTGGTAGTGATTTATTGCTGTTAGTTAAAGCCTAGCATTGGTTACATGTTCTGCAGTTAGATATAGGAGCATAAACTCTAGAAACTAGAGTACAGTGGAATAGTAGAAACTGTGAAACAAGGCAATGTAGAATAGACAAGAAGTCATAAGATGGCAGCCTGCATGCCATACAGCTGCACAGAGGCTTTCCGTCTTTGCCTCAGAGTGTTGAAGTGAAGATAAAGCCAAGAAGTGAGGAACGGACAGAGGGAGGGAAATGGAGTCAGAAAGTGACTTTCTCACAGACTCCCTGAGCATTAATTCCCGAACTCACTGGTCCAACCACCCTGAGTTTAACCCTGCCCTGAATTTGAAGTCCTGTGGCATACCCAAGAGCTGCCTATTTGAACTAAAAAGTATACTTGTACACAGGCAGAAACATGGGTTTCCCAGTGACAGAGCACACCGCATGAACTGAGGTCTCCCTTGTTAGTCATTTTTACATATCCTTGATGTAATGGTCCTGGCTGAAACAGAGGGTTAATTCCTTCCCAGTGACTCCTGCTTACCTCAGATGGAGGTGGAGTTGAAATGGTAGGCACGTATACACCAGCTCCTCTTCTGTATGTTCTGAAACTTAATTTAAGGTGCAGTTGACATGAATGCAAGACATTCAGCACCAGCATCAGTAAAGGCCTGGCTTTTGGTTTAATACAACCTGAGAGTACAGCAGACTAGTCTCGAGTAAGGACGTGGTGGGGACTGTGTCACCAGCTCTCTGGGCTTGCATCAAATCTCCCCTAGGGATGTCCTCCTAAGGACTCTTCTGAATACCAGGTTATATGTTTGCCGAAGACCATCACTTTTAGTAAAGATGGGCGATACTGTAATTGGCTTAATTTTCTACAAATTCAGTGCAACTCTGATGTATTCTGAACTTGATGAAGCATCGGTTACCCCCATTCCATAAAGACAATTTTAAGTCAGGTGTCATTCAAGAAACAAGAACACTTTTTAATGTTTCAGGTTGTTTTTTTGGTCTCTATTTTATTGGTTTAGTGTTTTTAAGTTGGAAGCTGCTTCAGTGTGTTATACACACTACTGTAGTGGCATTTCTTAGCTAAGCTCAAGGGAAATTTTTGAGGTTGCTGCCTCCTGAGAGCGTAACTCACTAAGACAGTGGCTTTGTTGGAGAATCTGTGCAAGAGCCTTCTGGCTCTGCGCATCTGCCTGCTACCACCAAGGTTTTGGCAGTATGGCTGTTGGCAGGGACAAACTGCTGAGCCATCACAGAAAAAAATGTCTGTGGAAAAACAACACTGGAAGACAAAAAAACCCCACGGAAACCAAAAACACACACACACCCCCCAAAATACTGGATATGGTTATGATCAATTCAGTGATGCGTTTTGAAGGATGGTGGCACAAACAGTTGTGGTGACTACCTGTGGTGTGAGTCCAGGTGAGTGATGGGACTCTAAACCTCAGCTCAGTGCCACAACCAGCAATTTGTCAAATGCCAGATGCCTGCTAGTCAGAAATCCGAGTGAGTTTAAGCACTAATGGTGGGAGTGTGTTATGAAGTACCATAAGCCGCCCAAGACACAATTACAGGCGTCCGTGACTTCCATCAGTTGACATGTATTCTTGAAGTTAAAGTTTTCACGTTAAAATAAGTAAATGTTAAATTAATCAGACTGATTACTGAATTCATTTTCTGAAAGATGGTTAGCTGCTGGTATTTGCGGATCGCTGATTCATCTGGGAGATGCAGTGCATCAAGGAGTGTGGATACATCCCTTGGGAAAAGAGGCATTTCAGTCGTGTCCTTTAAAGCCTTTCTTCTCTTCAGATACACTCGTAACAAAAACACTTTCTGAAAGGTATTCAGTGCTGGTTGAAAGCAGAAGACGTGTTTGTGCTGCAGGTTGTTAAATGTATTTACAGCCTTTTATTGGGAGCTCAGTGGGAACTGTGCTGTGGTTATTTCTTGGTCTGCTTCAACAGCTGATGGTTGAAATTAAAGAAAATCTTTTGCCATGATTTGAAAAAACATAGTTTGTTTCTCTTACAATGAGTTGTAAGAGGGAATTTCAGTGAAGCCCAACATATATTGGTAACTGCAGTATGTCCGGAAAAAAATGTAGTGTGCAATAGATAATTGATAGGAATGGATCTATAGGTTCTTGATATATAAATGTAGTCTTGTTTGTTCCAATTTCTCCATTTCCTTTGTGATTTCTCAGGCCCGGCCAAAGGGGCTGAAGCCTCTGGTTTCATATTTGAGCCAGTGTTGGTGACTTTCAGCTGGTGCCTTCCAGCCACTCTTCCCTGCCCCAAGCTGTGCAAATACAGGTGTCCTCCCCTATTGTGAACTACTTACAGGAACTTACCTGGCACAAAAAAAAAACCCCAAACAACAGTTCTGGAAAAAAGCAAAGAGCATTAGAGCTGGTACTGATGAATCCATGTAGCCAGTAATTCAAGCAGGTGCTTCTCCAGATTCCTGTTCTGGCAGCTTGCAGTTCTCAGCCAATTCTGTCAAGTCCGTCTCTGAAAGAAACAAATCAAGTGGGCAACCAAAGATTTGTATGTGAGTCTGTCTGACCGCAGGCAGTATGCGGTCTGGGAACCCCTGTGAAAAGGAAAGACCTGCTCCCAAATGCCTGATAATGTTCCCTCACCGAGCAGCAATCCTCTGGCACTCTATCTGCATCTTTTCCATTCACTGGGAGCCTTCCTCTCTGCCTTTTGATCTCTCTCCTCTGAAGTGGCCAGAGAGGCAGAGAGCACCTTCAGGTGACAGGCTATGTTCCCAGCATGGATGTGGTGTCTGAACTAGGAGGATTTGTTTGCCACCAACTCTTTCCTGTGGGTACATCTGTCTGAAAGGACAGTCTGTTTAGTTATTGATGGGTGCAACTATTGTCACAGCCGGGGCATTCCTGCTCAGCCTGGTGACTGCAGCAGCACAGTCATGGCACACATGATGTCTAAAAAACAAGGACTGTTGAATAACTAAAAGTGCATAACATAACAACAGGTAGATTTTGTGGGTCATACAGGCAGCTAGGCAGATTATAATGTGTGTGAGAATGTATGTGTAATTACGTTGTTTCAAAGGATGAGCTAGCTCTGTAGGACAGGGACTTCCCTTGCATTGTATTTAATTTTATTCTCCATATAAAAATATATTGTTGGAATTCACTCAGCATCCTCAGTGGTATTTTAGTTTTCCATTGCATGTAAGGATACATTAACAGATGGACCATGGAAGTAATTTTTCTGTTGTTTGGTACTGATCCTCATCAGTGGGAAACTGTGTTTGGTTTGAGTTCCCTCACTTTGAAAGGGACAAAACTCAAGGAGATAAAGTTTGAAATGACGAGAGTTTTCAAATAGGAGACCACAGAGAAAAGATTGAAAAAAATTGGCTTATTTACTCTACAAAGCAGGTGACCAGAAGGGATGTAAGTCTTTGATATGCAAAATTTCAGTATCTCAGTGACAGTGATCAACAAGTTGACCTAATTTCCAGAGAAAGGAAAGAAACAAATCATCTGATGTGCCTCAGAGGTGATTTAGGCTAAAACTTCATAAGACCTTTCCTTTGCTAAGAGGATAAAACATCATCAGTGGCTATCTGAGGGTTACTCAATCCACTGTACTCAGCAGAGGTGAGAACAGCTTAGATAATCAACAGTCATGGGCTATGTACTGGTGCTTGATCCTACCTTAGAGTAGGAGACTGAATTAGTTATCTCTGAATTCTCCAGCACCCTATTTCTACATTTTTATGCATGAATAAAATAACCCTGCTACACCCCGTGGCTAAAACAGAGGACTTTGTTAGATCACTGTCTGCTTTCCATGTCTAATTTTATCTTTGTCTGCATTTGGTCTTGCTCTACCTCCGGCCACATGTTCTTGCCCACTTCCTTATGACAGTTCTCCTACAGCTGTGTGGTGACCTAGACAGCAATGCTGACCCAACAGGAAAGCAACCCAATAAGAGAGAGTAGCTTAATGTCATTTATTCAACTCATGTAGCCATTTAGTAGATATAATGGAAAACTTTATGGTGGTGATAGCTTATACACTCTGTCAGGAGTGTTGATTAATGGACAATGCAGGATACAGGATCAAGTCTTCCAGAATTTTCTCCAGGTCTTAATGATGACTTGGGGAAGTCACTTAACAATTTTATCTTGTTTCCTCATCTGTAAATTAAAAATACTTTTCTAACTTGCAAGCACTGTTGTACGGCACTTAGAATTAAATTTGAAGAGTGGGTGAGTCTGAAAATATTTTTTTAAGGGTCAAAACAGCATTTTCTGATAATTGTGGTACAAAATTAACTTGAGCTGACACAATTTCTTATCTCTATATGCCAAAATAATTTGTCTCCTGTGAGCATAGAAGGTGGAGTCACGGAATCAACCCAAAGAGGAATTTCTTAGACATTTATCACTTTGAATGCAACCTGCATTTTCTCATGTTTATTTGCATCGTATAGGCGCAGGATTAACATTTTCCTGTTTCTATCTGCACTCTGGAGTTTAAGGTCAGAATGCATTGAATTGCATTGAGTACCATAGAAAGGTTGCAAAGATTTGAACATTTCAAAAATGCAGGCTGTAATCAGCGGACTGCCATCGTACTGGTTTACACCTGCCCAGAGAACTGGAGAGTTCAGAGCTGCATGAGCTGTAAACACACTGTGTCATCCCTCCTTAGGCTCCAGCAACAACATTAAAGCCCTGATTGGTGGTTTTGGCACATTTTCCTGAAACCTCATTGGTGTAGAACCTACAAAGCCAAAGGAGTAAACAGCTTTTGATCTTGTGTGGCTCCAATGGGAACAAATGTCTGGAGTACAAACACGAGTTCACGTTGGTTTTAGGAGCAACATTTGGCAGCCCCCACAGAAAAGTACTGTGCTTCTCTCAGGCAGTGATTGACTGTGTGCTGGTAGGATGCATCCTGTAAATACACCAGATGAAGTGTAGGCTTCCTCCTGGGCTGCCAGAGTGATTATATATGGATGATTGAGTATGGTCACCTAGGACCTTTGAAACACAAGGAAGTTAGGTTGACCCTCACATTTAAACACTTGTATTGAAATACCTGCATCAGGAATAGTGTGTTCAGCAGGAGTAGGGAAGTGATTGTGTCCCTGTACTAGAGTCTGGTGAGGCTCACCTTGAGTGCTGTGGGCCTTTCACTGTAAGAAGGATGTTGAACTCCTGGATTGTGTCCAGAGAAGGGCAACAAAGGTCATAAAGGGTCTGGAGCATAAGTCTTATGGGGAACGGGAACGGCTGAGGGAACTGGGGTTGTTTAGTCTGGAGAAGAGGAGGCTGAGGGGAGACCTTATCACTCGCTACAGCTACCTGAAAGGTTGTAGTGAGGTGGGTGTTGATGTCTTCTCCCAAGTAACTAGCAGGCCTCAAGCTGTGTCAGGGGACATTTAGATTGGATATAAGGAAAAACTCTACACCAAAAGGGCGATCAGGCTGCCCAGAGAAGCTGTAGAGTCGCCATCCCTGGAGGTGTTAAAAAAAACTTGTAGATGTGGAACTTCAGGACGTGGTTTAGTAGACATGGTGCTGTTGGGTTCACAGTTGGACTTGATGATCTTAGAGGTGTTTTCCAACCTTAAAGATTCTATGATTCTATGAATGCACTAGGAAATACTGAGCTGCCTGTCCTCTAGATATTTGTACGATACTTTATCTCTGGTGTGGCCAGCATGGTGCAGACATCCTGGATTATAACTTGAAGCTGAGACTGTTCAGGTCTTCACTGCAATTTTGCTGTTTGATGCTTTCTGAAATTCATGTCCAATTTGCAGTGTGTTGTCATTGCTGCATTACAGTTACCAACTCTTGCAGTCTTCATTGATTTGCATTTTCTTTAAAACCTGCTTTCTAAGGGTACTGATTATAGAAATACTTAGGAATTTTACCTCACTGTAAAAAAAGTTAATTTGCTGCTCTCTCAGTTGCAAAGAAAAGCTTAAACACACGATCCCTGAAGGCTGTGAAACTAGATAAAATTAAAGAAAAAAAAAGAAAATGTAGGAATCTTTAAGCTCTCCTGATATAAGTGCTGCCATAATTTCTGAATAGTTTGAAGTGGCAACTCGTGTTATGTTGATTGATTCTGTATAATATTCATTTGTTAAACAGCTCTCTGTGTTTAGCTGTGTTTCTATTTAGTGCCAGCTTCACAAGCTAAAATGAATGACTCCAGGCTCTGGATTTTATTTTATTTTTCTTCTGATGACAGTATATTCAAACACAGACAAAACCATTAATAACAATCTTTTTTTCTTCCTGATCTTACTGACAATGCCTCTAGGCATATGGTAACTTTTTTGCTGTCCTTAGCATTTTTTATGTTATCTTTAAATATAATTAGTGGGCTGCGTCCCCCTACTCCACATTCTCTCCTGAAAGACACTAACCAAAATGAATTGTTAATGTAATCTCCTTAGCTTCACACCTGTGCTCCATACCAAGAAACTTTGATGTCATAACTGTTCTTGAAATACAGTTGAACCCCATCTGGATTTTCTGGTTAGTTGTTTGCATTTATGGTGAGCACTAGGAAATCCAGCTGTCGTGAGAACCCTACGAGGCTGGGGTGAGAGAGCCTCAACCCCCAGAGAGATGCAGTGTACAGTTTCAAGTATTTCATATGGAATTTTGTTAATAAAATGTTAATAAAGTTGTTGCTAACTATTTAATCAGAAATAACTGTAGCTTCAAAAGTCATTGACAAACCAAACTAAACTCAGGTAAAACGCTTCTCATTTGGTCTCTTGACAGCTGCTCTTCTTGTCACGAGTACTAATTTAATTCTTTTGGGAAATTTTCTATTGAAAATCAGAGAGAAATCAGAAAGTTCTGTTACAAGTAATGATCTCCCAAACCTCAAGATTCAATATGAGCTCTAAAGTAGGTTAATTTACCAGCACCTTTTTTGCTAGTCATTTTGTGACTTCATTAATATGCCATTGTTAATTTGATGATTTTTATGCAAGCAAACTTTCTGTTAAAAAAATAAATAATGAGAAATGTGGCTGTATTTCTTACCAGCTGGGCAAGTGCAAATGTGGTAATGAAGGGATACAGCTATCCTGCTTTTACTGCACGGTCTCTAGACAATACTTCCCTACAAGGTGTAGACACGCTGTCAGGGGATCGTGTTTCCATAAACCAACAGAAGCTTAAGCTAGTACATTAGGTTTGCTAAAACACGTTTGCTTCCATATCTTAATCTTGTTTTCATTGGATACAATCAAATACTTTATCATTCAAATAACAAAGTGTGTCAGCAAGTAATTGTATTTGCAAATTTCAGGCCATAATTACGTGAACATATGCAAAACTACAGGCAAGGAAAGGGTAACCCAGTTAAGAAGAGACTGAAAATTTGGCTTATTATATATACAGGTCTTTTGAAAGAGAGGGAGAGGCAACAGTTTCCCTGGAAAGATAGAAGTCAGATTGGTGTTGGCATTGCTCTTTAATGTGCTGTCAGTACAAAGGACTACATGGGGGTTTTTAATTATTATTTTAATGCTTTTCCAATTAACTTTTTCTTTTCGGGACAGTGACAGAAACTATTTGAGAACAAATTGAGAAATAAAAGCTGCAATGATGTTAAGGCTTTCCTTCTGCTTAGAGATGAATGGTTATGAGCTGAAGTGAGGAGGCTTGAAAATAAGTAAAACAGAACCTCAAAAGCAAGAAAATAACCTTACTTCTTTTTAATATTCAAGCGAATCTACGGCATACGTCCTTTGTTATGCAGCTCTTTATGGAAATAGGGAGTTGCAGCAGACCCTTCACACAGTACCCCAGCACAGCAGGAAGGTAGACTTTCGGGGATGCTCTGAAAGCGCAAACAGGAATAAAACCATCTTGTCCCCCCACATTTCAGAATTTACATTTCTGACCTGAAAAAAAATAGATAGTGGTTTATTTTTAGGGTGAAAGGGATAAATTTTCTCAACACAAAGACCCCTTTCTTCCCTCAGTCTTTTCTATCCTGATTACAAGCCCCCCTGGCCCAAGCTGAGCTTCTGACCAGAGTGAAGGGAAGGGGATGCCATTCATTGTGGGTCTGGTCAGTGCTGCCTCGCAGCGAGTCAGAGGGACGGGAAGGTGCTTCATGCTCCGGCCTCTACACTCCGACTCCAGGAGCTAGCAGCTGAGCTGGAGTCTCTAACTCCCTTTCCATGCTCAGTAGCACTGGTTATGCACTGGGTGGTCAGTTTAGGTCTATTTTTAGAGTGTGAATAAGGATTATGTGTTTCAGCTGTCTACACCTTTTGTGTAACACCAGGCTTCTTTCTCTCTTTGCTGTCAGAGCTGACTGGAAAACGTGAGTGGAAAAGGTTTCTGAAATCTATGGTTTCTTAACATCAGAATAGTAGGGTTTGGTTTAGGTTGCAAAGCGTCTGACACAGAAGGCTCACTTATTGCAGAATAAGTCTCTGGAGTTTACTTTTATTTGCATGCCACATTCCTTAGAGCAAATAAAAAGTGCGAGTTTTGAAATGGTTTAGATGGATTTTTCCTAAACCTCAACAAAATCTGTGATCTCATCTTTCATAACTCACTTTGTTAAATTCCGTACTTGGACTGCGCTTGATGGTGATTGCCACTGCACTTCTCACAGCTCTGTTAAGTCTACATACATCATTTATTCTGTCAAAGAAGTTTTTTCTCATCCTGGCTTGTTAGTACAGTAAACAGTTTTCAGCGTTTTGGCACACTGTTTTGTTAAGGGTTATCTGTTGTGACAGCCTCAATCTTTACCTGTTTCTCTGGCAAAATATCCAAAAAATAGTCTTTGTCTTTGCACATTTAACGCATTGCGCTGCGCAAACCCAATGTGTTTATTTTGATTCGGGTATAGTACATTTTATCTTCCATCTGATTCCCTGATGATACTTATCCTGAAACTCTCCTGTGCAGGAACTACTGGCTTGTGCTTTTCACCTCCAGGAGCTGCTCCTCTGTTACACCTCTCTCTTAAGAATACATCTTGAGATAGGAGGACGTTACAGAAGGCTCAATGCAGAGAGAGAGAGGCTTTGCCCTGAAAAGGTTGCAGTCTAAAAATGAGGCTGATGATGTCTAGACAAGACTGTAAGTATTTAGTACATTTATAGTGCTTTGCATCTTCAAAGCACTCTGCAAACATTAACTGATTAACATAACTGCGCCATCTGTTTTGATGTTTACATTTTGTGCAGGCAAAATTCCTGCTTTGCTTTATTACCTCTTGTAGGTATGTGGCTGTCATTATTATGGCCCTTTAGAGGATGGTAAAGTCAGGTCCATGCACGTCTACAGTAACATTCTGCCTTAAAACTCAAGCCAGTACCATTGGGGGCCCCCTCTCTGACCTGGCTACGGCTGTTGGGATTATTTCCCTCTGAAATTTCAGCCTCTAGTCTGTAGAAATTGTTGTTCCCATGGCTGCCGGAGGCTGCTGCCTCTCTTGTCGCTTTGCTGCTCAACTTAACTGTTTTCTCCCCGGCCGCGGACAGGCAGGGATGCATCCAGCAGCGCGGGAGCTTTTGTGCAGAATGCTCCCGGGCAGGGGAGTGGAAATACCCACTTGGACAGACAAAGTGGTAGAAACTGTGAGGGCAGTGAAAGGAAGGGGAAGGTCTGCCTTTACTCAGCTTTTGGCAAAAGGTTGCTTTTCTCTCCAACCTCGTACATGGCTACCAGAAATGTGGTTTTCTTTATTTTTCCAACTTGATAATGGAGATTTTGTGTAATAGAGGCATTGTATTGGTTGAGCCGGTGTTAATTTTCCATTTCACTTTAAATTTCTTCCTAAAGATCAAGGCAAAGACAGTTTTAAGACTGATTTAACCAAAACACTAGTAATGCTGACAACCACCAGAACTGCAAAACCTTGAATCAAAATACGCTTGTCATTTATGTCTTTGTGTATATTTCCAACTCCTCCCCATTCTGGTGTTTCGCCGCCTGAGTGGTGTTTCAGGTAGATCGCACAAACTGAAACTACCTTTATTTTCGGGTTACTGCAACTTTGTTTTGCAGAAGAGCTGTAAAGAAACAGCGCTGCGGTCTGCACAGGTGGACGGGCAATGCTTTGAGCCCAAGAGAACTGCAGAGACGCTGTGTGAGAGGCGTGGATGGTGAGAGATGTGTAGTGAGGCAGTGCGCTGCCAGGCTTTTGCGTCAGTAATGGAGTCAGCATTTAAAATCTCAGATTAAGCGCAGATTACAGTATGCCGTGCCATCTCGTGGGAATGGGCCATGACCGAGAGGAGACATGGCGGCTCCTAAGCGGCAGGGAAGGGCCTGCCTGAGTTGCTGCTCATTTCTGATTTGCTCTGCGCAGAGAGACAGACATCACGCACGGTCCTGGAAGAAGCTCTTTCACAAACTCGATGTCTGGCATAGTTCACACCACGGTTTTAAGTGTGACCTCAAGGCATTTGCAAGGAGTATCTTTATAAAGACTACAACAAATGTGCAAGAGACTCGCACAGACAGATTTTCAATTAATAAACCAACAAACCTGGACCATTAGAATATAAATACCTTGAAAAGACGGACAGACCTAGATGATGGTTGTGGCTTTCCTCCACACTGAATATTATTGCAGAGTTTTTTGTTTGCATACTGGCTTCTTGTAGAGACATTTTACTACACTTGCAAACTAGGATACAGTAATGGGAACAAATCTCTGGCAAAGTGGAAACCTCTTCTCTCAGACTGTGTCATCAGAAAAGCTGATGTCAAATGCCACTAGGCTCCAGCTGGAAAGGTTACATAAACAACAGGCTGTGGAATTAGTTCAGAAAAGAACAGTGTCCTGTGGCATCCCTGGGCTGAAGTGAGCCAGCTCGCACTGAGCCTCGCTTGCCAGAGCAAGGCTGGAAGGAGCCAGACACAACCCTGAGCAACCAGCTCTGGGTGGCCCTGCCTGAGCAGGGTGGCCAGACAAGATGACCTCCAGAGGTTCCCTTCCAACCTCAACCCTTCTGTGAGCCTGTGATTCAGAGCCTTCCCTCTGTTCCTCCTATTTCCTCCTAAACCCTCCTCCTGCTGGGTTGGTTTCTTTCATGTATATGCTGTATCCCTTTTAGTAGGTTGCCCTGGGAAGGAAGAATAGGAAGACAGAGAATTGCAGATGTTGTTACAAAGTGAAGCGCAGCCAGTTTTACAAGATGGAGGAATGTCTCTGCTGAGAGTGGTTCACTCAGATGGAAAGAATTACGCTGAGAGCATGCGGCACTCCGTAGGCTCTGTGGGTTCTGAGTCTACTGAGAGAATCCCACAGCAATCAGAGCAAATTTTGCATCTGACTAGCTCAATCGAGATGATCTGTAAGCCTGTCTTCCTTGTGATTGCCTTATTAGCCTAAACATTCTCTTTCCCTCCAGAAAAGAACATATTCAACAGCATTTCTATGAAAGATGTTTCATATAGTCAGTGTAAATACCACACTCATCTTAGATACTGCCCTTCCAGCTTTTCACCTCATTATTTATACGAATATATCATCAACTTTCTTAAGTCTCCCCTCTGCCCATAATTTTTTGGGCATGAAACTGTGGTATCAGTGTCTTCAGTTAGGCTGCAATTAGGTCCCACATGGCATGGGAAGGGGAAAAATTAATATTTTAGGCAATTTACAGGTAGTTTTGTTTATCATATACAACAGTGGTGACATGTAATTGATGGTCTAACATCTCGCCTGAAGAAAAAGGGAGAAGGTCTCTCTTACTGCAGCACCAGGATGAAGTTTCTGAAAGTCTGTAGAAGATGAAACGTATTTGCATGTAGGCACAGAGGGAAGCACCGTGCAAGCATCTAATTGCAGCTCTACCTGCTGACTGTTTTTAATGTGTGTTGGTTTTATTAAGCATTCTTAATAAGAAGCTCAACTTTTGCTTAGGCAAAAAATATAATAGAAAAGCAGTTTCAGTTTTTAGAAGGGCATGCAGTTGGGGAAACCTGTCAGGATGCAGTGAACTAGGTGAATTTATTCCATCTGTGAAAAATGGTAATAAATTGGTTTTGGAGTCCTGCATGGGCTGACTCGCCTTTTGTGTGCGCGTGGATGTGTGTGTGTGTGCGTGGATCTGTCATGTCTGGACATTTTGGGCTCACGTGTTACCTTACACTTGTGACAAATTGCGGATCCATAAGGCCTATGGTGTTTCAGCCTCCTGTGCTTTTAGGTATTTTCAAGGAACTGTGTCTGAGGAGGTGAAGAGGGGATCCGCGGTAACTTCTCATTACAAGTGGCTTTTCTTGAAAAAGCTACCGTCAGACACAGATTGGTCATGGTTCAGTCCTAAATCAGAATGCAATATAAAAATGACATAACTTTGTATATTGATATATGGCAGCCATACATCCTTTATCCCACTAAAAGGATTCGTAGCTTTGCAGAGAAAGAGATACACTTTCTTCTAACATGGGAAGAATCCAGATCTACAAGTCTTTAATGATGTCATGTTTCTGTTGGAGAAAAGTTACCACAGATTGTTACTGACTATTCTAGCAACTCCTTCTGACATCTTCAGAGTTACAGCCTGACTCTGGCCGGGTCTCTGGTAACTTAAAGCTGAGGCTTTACTAAAGATTGTAACTAGTAAGGAAATAATTTTATACTATTGCTTTGTTCAAATAGCTTTTAGGGGGATATGTGAAGCAAGACGCACTACTATACAGATTTATCAGAACCTACTTCAAATGACCTTTAAATGTATTCTCAGCTTTGTCTTGGTAATTAATGTTTCCATCCCCGCTTGTGGCTCAGAAACCTTTATACTGGGCTACATGATGACTTATTTGTTCTACACAAATCTCATAGTTCGATTCTCACAACAGGCTAAATATTTCGCTTAAGGTAATTATAGCTGACTTCAAAGGAACTTTCATAGAAAGGTAATAATATCAAAAAGAGCCTAGATGCTATAAATAGCGTATAAAACTCTACATTAAAGATGTGTGTATATTACAGAAATCTTCAGAGCAGTGTGAAATATAATTAGGGCCTTCTTCCGAGGCATACAATTCTCAGTAATACGTGCTAATCTTATTTGCTTGGAATGAGGTGGGAATATACCTATCAAGGCATCTTTTGAAATATTTGAATTCTTTACATCTGGGTTTCCAGTCATACTTGTCCGACTTGGTATTTTCTTCCTTGTCATTCTTCCGTCCTGCAAGGAATGGGAATTTATTTGAGAGTAAGCTTTCTCCTTTAGACAGGCAACATCAGAAACGAGAACTTTAAGTAGGACAATTATGATTTCAGTGAGATGCAAAAGGCTTTTTAAGAAAAGAGGAAGAAGATGTAGAGTAGGTTTGTGTGTGCTTATGCTGTGTGCTCTTCACAGGGTGGAGGTCACATTGTAGGTGAAGGCAGGTCAAGTCCTTCGAAGTAGTGCCATTACTGTTAAAGCCCATTGTCTGCAGCATCTCATTCTTCATACAAATACATGTCTGTTGGAAAAGAATATTTTTAATTAATGTATAGCTTTTCCGAGGAAAACCTCTTCTATTTATGTCCTCATTTCCCTCTTCTTTTCCCACCCCGCAACTAAAATATTTGTCCAGAGTGCAACCGCAGTAATAATACTTTAATGGAAAGTATTGATTTTGGTGCATAAGGGTTAATAGGTTTACCTCATGATTACTGCAGGAATGGTCTGCCTCCAGTGCTGGCTGTGCAAGCAGCTTGAGAATAAAGCAAAGTATTGCTTTTGTGCGGAATGGGAACATTTCTGGTCTTTCATCTCTGGAATTTAAAGCAGCACTTTTTGCACGGAAGGTGCCGTTACCATTAACACTGTACAGATGGACAAGCTGAGACAGAGAGAACCAGTGACTCATCCAGCAAATTACTGATGGAGGGAGGAAGGGACCGAGCTGTCCTGTCGCTTCGGTTTCCTGCTGGACCAATTGCTGCCACGTCTGATTCGGCTGACTGAGCACAAGACTTGTTTTGGAGTAGCACTGCTTTGGGTATGGTTATGTATCAAGACTTCCAAAATGTGGCCACTCGGCACAATACTGGTTTTGTAAATTCACTGTTGTTTTAAGGGGAGAGAGAAACAGAATTTGATAGGAGATTCTATGTACATGACAGTTAAACCCAGAAGTCTACACCTGTCCTGGGGTTTATTACAGGACTGGTAGTAACTTCGAGCATAAACCAAAGCCAAGTTACCTGAATTACTGTTTTACAGTAGTTCTCAGTTAATTTCATCTTTATATTGCTGTGCAGGCTTTTGCTGTTCAGGTAGGGTGGAGAAGGTTCTGAATCTTTCCTCAAGCAGTGCTCGCCACAGCCCAGTCATCTGGTAATGGTAGTCATCCTTGTACCTCACTGCTAAAATAAAACAAAAGTCAAAATATTCTCACTGTTTTCCTAATATGCTCTGTGTAAGTAGTAGTTCCAGTAGCTGCATGTGCAGGTGAGGGGGAGAGAGGCCTTGCTCCAGTAGTGTCTCTGTTACAACATGGCAAAGCTCTATCAAATATTTTTCTGTTGAAAAAAGGATTTGAAATCTAACAGTCTGCCATGTGGACCATCCAAATTTCTGGAAATCTGGAAGCTTCTAGGAGGACCCCAGGCTGATTTCCTCTCAGCATGCCTGCAGACAGAGCGGTGACCTCTGGGGACCTGCATTTGCAGGGCTCCCCGGGATCTCACCTGGGCACCTCACCTGGGGAGCTGCATCGCAGTAGGAGGGCTCACAAGCTACAGCACTTCTGGGGCACCCCGGAAGCCTTGAATGCTAGCCAAGGAAGGTAACTGTGGAAACCCAGCCTCTTCAAGTTCTGCCTTTCCCAAAGTCTAGAAATTAAAATTATTCTGAAAGCTCCAAACTGGACCCCTGTCATGAACACTTATCTTCTCAGAAACCTCCTATTTAGTAAACCTATTTAGCACTACAGAAAATGCAGTTTTTAAAATCTGGGACAACTCAAAAAAGTCTGGGGGTGGTGGTGTTTGTTTGGGGGGAAGAGGGGGGGAGAGGGAGTGTGTGTGTGTGTGTGTGTGTTAAAGGATTTTTTTAGAAATTTTGATTCTAGAACTGAATGGAACTGGACTGAATTTTTGGGTAAGGAAAGTGCATCCACACTTATGCAATGCCACGAGATAGCACTTTCAGGTTGCCTCTTACTCCAGTTAACCAGGCATACGAATTCAATACAGAACTGTTATTTTAACTTCAAAACAATTTCCTTAAATCTGGTGCCAGAAAGCCTAAGATGCAGAGGGGCCTTTGAAAATAAATTGGTTTTTTTTATTTAACTGAAGGAAATAAGACAACCAGGACTGTTCAGGACGTGTTTTCAAGTTCCCCTAAATTTTTTCCTTCTGACTTAATGGAACAAAATCAGGAGAAAAAGTAACAGGTTGATATCATACCGACATAATAAATCAGGTCCCATAGCTGTTTTAATTTAGACGGGTTCTTCTATCTCTGCATCACCGTTGCATTGTTTACGCGGGGAAGAAGACACAGTAATAAACAAACACAAAGACTTAGGGCTAGTGACCGCCTGGGTATCACTTAGCAACATCAATATTTTTGTGCACAAATAAAGGTCTCCTGCACGGTGCTGGCTGCAAGCATGTGTGTGTGTGTGCGTGCATGTGTGTGCGCGCGTATGCCTCTGTAGCGCTGACCTTGTACGCAGAGGGATTGGTTTGTTGCTGATTGGTCACTCCTTAATTTGGATGTCTAGACATTTCGGTCTGCGTGAGCGAAAGGCAGACATCTAAAGACGTGAGAAGAGATTCTAAGGGACACCAGGACCTTAAAATAATTCCCCGGCAAACTGCACATGTATTTTGTTCGTTTTAAAAATATAGGGTGCAAGTGATTGAATGGAACACATGACTGAAGGCTTTATTTTTTTATTATCATTATTAATTAATATGCTTCTTGGACTTTTTCATGACTGTGATATAAATAGGTAAAGCTTTCTTAAAGGTTATCGGCAGGTGTGAGAGTGTTAATAGAATGATTGGTCTGCTGGCTCTGTGGGACTGTGTTTTCTTCATTTGCTGAGAACCGGAAGCTTTAGAAAATAAATGAACAATGTTTAAAGGACCTACCAAATCTTAATTTAAATGCTGAAACTATAGTCAGGAACATCATCTCACAGAATGTCCAGATGAATAGAAAATTATTGTCCACCATCTGTGTTTTATTCAAAACCTCTCTGAGTGCGAGTGAATGTGTTTATACCCACACGCAGGAAAGGCTCTGCTGTGCCAAATGCTGAGTGCCCTCAATTCCCACCGATGCCGTTGGGCATTTCAGTGTTTCCAGGGCATTAGCCCTATGTTTGCAAAACAGTGACATGCACACACGTTTATTTACAACGGCCCAAATTTTCAGCTGCCCTTTGAATATAAGTGCAAATGGGGCAAACGATCACCCAGTTATCATTTGCGTGGATGGTTATGTTTGGGATACTGGCGATTTGTACAACGAGTTAGAATTTGCTTTTTGGAAAAAAACTACATTTCAATTGAGGAAGCTGTATCGATTGCCTTAGGAATATTTTTCTGTAATAATAAGATCTGGAATGCGACAGAGCTTGAAGGAGCTATTAATATCCCTTGGAGATCTATTTTAGTTTTCTTTGGTTTTAATCCTTTCAGTCATAAATCCCAGAAAACAGCAACTGGTGCTTGAGGAGTTCAGTGTTCAGAAGCAGGCACTCCTCAGCATAGCAGCAACAAATTCTTCTGAAAACTGTGGAAATAGTTAGATTTCAGTAACAGGGGTACTCTGTCCAGTATCACAGTTACTCCCTTGTGGGAACAGCTGTAACAGCATCACAGAATCTTCTATATCAGTATAATATGTCTGCATTACTTCTGTACCATTATAGATGTGTCTGTGCTAGTATAAACTACTTAGGTAAGAATCACACCTCCAACTGGATCAAGTGTACTTGCACATAAACAACAGACCAAATTTTAGAACTAGTTTGTACTGGGAGGACTCCCCGTACAGCATTAGCAGAGTGGTTTCACAGCTGTAGCTGTACTAGTTTGACACACACACACCCTCCCCAATTCACTCAGAGAAATAATTTCAGCATAAAAGTCAGTTTATTTTCAGATAGTTATTTGCTTTAATTCTGTGAGGAAACTGCATATCTAAAGTAGCTTCAGGTTACTTCTACGAGATTGCCCTGTTCCTTTCTATTTTTCCTGGTTTTGCTTTTCCTAACATTTGGCTCAAATATTAATAGTAAACAGCATTACCTTCTGAATTCTGTATCAGGTGAAGAGTTGCCTTCCCTAGAGAAACATCCTAGACTTGTGTAGTGGCAGAGAAAGAACCCACACAGACGCGTGATGGCAAAGCACAAAGCCTGATAGGTCTCCTGATGTTACAAGTACTGCCTCCTCTGGTAAATCTGTCCCATTTTTCAGAGGCAGGCCACTCTTGCTGTATATTCCTTCCTCCCTCTCTTCAGCAACATTTGTCTCTAGTCAATTATTAAAATACATTCAGACCCTAAACCTAGTCAGGCTTCCACTGATGATGGAGCTTCTCCTGAAGCACCAGGAGGGCATTTAAAAACAGGGAAAAAGTGAGGATTTTTTTAGAATGTTAGATTTTAAAACCACTCTTACAGAGCAAATTGTACTTCAAAAATTATTAACTAGGTTAAATAAACACTAGAGGGGTTCACTGTCAATGGTTCCCCTTCCCCCCTTTTTTTTTTGGGGGGGGGGTAATGTGTTAAAATGTTTCATTTGCAGCATCGTCTGCTAGTTCTTGCAATTTTATTTAATATTCCACAGTTTTCTGCACGTTTCCACTCTGAGGTTCTAGTGATTATCTGACAGTCTGGGTTTTAATCGTAACACATAGTGACAAGGAAATTAATGCAAAACAACCCTTTAGTGAGACGTTATGGAAAGAGAAGGTGATACCTGTTTTAAATACAACTGATTCATCCCACATTTGTTCTCTAACCAATTTCGTGCCCACTGTCACATCCCCCATGCTCTTAAGATGCAAGAAACACATGCCCAAGAAGTGATTTAGCCCAGAGGAGTTGCACACATCTGGAGGTCAAGGGACATCACCCACAACATTCTCACCACTTATCTTACTTCTGCAATGCCCTATTTTTGGTGTAGATCTTCAATATCCTTTGGCAGTCAAGCACATCATGGTGTGTGCTTTCACTTCCAAACCTTGCTTAGTTCAGCCTAGATGAATCTTAGTTTGCTGCCTGTTTCCTGGGTTTGCCTGCTGTGGATGCCTGTGACTACAGTCAGCTTTCCTGTTAGGGGAACAGGAAGAGGAAGGGCACATACACCATGGTGCCACCATGCTGCTATCCCACTCCTTTAATGGCACAGGTCTTCTGTTAATCTGTGAGGTGGGCTTCCTAGGACACAGGCTTGCTGGTCCTAATGAAAGCAGGTCCCTCAGTGGTTACTCGCTAGATTGGTGTCAGTGACATCACACATTGTGTCAGTAACACATGGTTATCAAAATGGTTGGTGTGTGTGTTTTGTAACTTTCCCCAGTTGCCTTTCCGGGTACTTTTAGTGGCAGACATTTCTGTTCATGCATTCTTCAGATGAAACTTAGTATTTCTACTGCAAATGCTACAAAACAGCAAAACCAAGATTGTAGTGGGAAGTATTTTAAATTGTGATTTAAAGAAGTATGAATTAAGGTATCATTTGAAAACTAAATTGTATTGAATGTTTTTTGTAATGTCATGATTTTTTATCTGACTGTCATTTGGGTTTATCATATCCATAATTCGGGCTGCCAGTATTCCAGCCAGGCAAGTATCGCACATTTCAGAGTCCCAGTAGGACACTTTAAAAGATTGCATTTTCTTGTAGTCTAGACATATTTTCACAAACAGTCCAGCCTTGGTTAAATGTCTCTGTAGGTCCACACAATTCAGATGCTGCTACTTTTGGGACTATCCTAGAGCTCACTGACCCTGAAACAATATATGAAGTTAACTCATTTATTGGCCATACTGGCAAAACTGTCTGAGCAGCTGCTGCCTTATGCAGTCATTTTGCTCCCATTCTTGTGCTGCCTCCTGTCTTGCTGGCGCACAGGAATTGCTTATCATTTTCCTGATACAGTTTGCTACGTGGCCGCTCAAAGGTTTCTACAGCTACGGCAGAATGGGTACAGCAAGTTGGGGAATACCTATAAGCTGTTCATCAGTTCATCTTGGGATTTTCTTGTTTGTGTCCTTGGGTGCAATCCACCAAGAAGGAAGTATGGAGTATGTACCCAGTGCCCGTAATGCAATGTCCTATTATTCGTAAGCTTCCATTAAGGTCACTTGTTTTGAATCTTTGGAGGGATTTTGCTAGGGATAATCCTGTCCTCTGATATGCTGGTGCTGAAATACAAACTGATGAAAATTGGGAAAAAAATGGTAATCTTTTTTGAATACTCCCCATGTTCTTATGTACAATTTGACTGGATATATTATATGGCTTGATTAACTTGGGTGTACGATTGAGTTTTTTATTACTGTTCAGCTTTAACATTTTCATGTTCCCAGTTGTTAAAATTAAATTTTATGCTAGCACTATAGTAAATAAATAATGTGATCCCATATCAGGACTTTAGACAAGGTATTATCTAAATGAGCTCAACAGAACTGTTTTAATTCCAGTTCCTCCATGATTGTGGTTTTTGGTTTGGGGTGGTTTTTTCATTCTCATCTGTAGTGTTCCCAGCAGTGCAGTAGCCAGGATTTTATTTCTGTCAGAAACGATACTGCTTCAGTCTCGTCTCTGTAAGACTCCACAGGGAGGTTAGAGGGTGGTTATCCTCCGGCTGGCCTGGACCTGGTCCAGCATTCGGTGAGAATGCAAATCCCCTTGAAAGCAGATACCTTCTCTGCAGTGATACTGCCTTTATGCTGTGTGTGCTTCAGGAAGCTCATGAAAAGTTTCTATGTGCATCAAAATACTGTTATTTTTTTAAGGGTACCAAATAATTTGCTTTTCTGAAAGCTTAGTAAAAATATTCCTAGTACTTTTCCTTTTTAATAGCAGAAAAGTCAAGAGTAAATATAAGTGACTCATTGCTTTGCCACAGTGGTGTAGGGGATTACCATTACCACTTTGTTGGAACATAAGTTCAATTGTCAAGGCTTTTGTTGTAGTTCAGCACATTAATTTTTGCTATTGGAGGACTCCACATCTTCCTTGTTTCTTAAGGCATGGTGTGACAGCATGAACTTAAGCAAGTTGGGCTTTCTCGTGTGCCCTCACTGTCCAGGTACAGAGGATTTAGCCAGAAGGTCCGATTTGAGTGGGCGAATCAGCTTTCAGAGAGGATGCGAGCACTGAGTTTCTGGAGCAAAGCTGGAAGGCCCAAAGTCAGCTTTTGTGGGCCAAGGTGCCTTGCCCTCTCCTCTTGCAGGGCCAGCTGCAGTGGGACCGAGCGGGCCCGTGGGGCAAAGGGCGCCGACTCGGAGGATGGTCGGGGCTGCTCTGCGGCTGGACGGCACAGGCGGGAAGCCGGATCCTAACCCGAGAAAGCTGCACCCGCTGCCTGAGGAGCCGGGTCGGGACCGTCAGGCCGGTTGCTCCCTCGGAGGAGCCTATTTGCCCATCCGCCAATTGACCTTAAAGCGGCTGTAAATCAGTTGCTCTCCCCCGATTCAAGTTTTATCTTGCTCGGGCCGTTCAGAAATAACCGCTCGCCGCGGGACTGCCGCGGATTGATGGCCACGCGTTTGCAGGGCCCGGCTATTTCCGTGCGCGGCGGTCAGCGCGTCTCGCTGACATCATGAGGCAGCTATAAAAACCCGGGGCATCACACCTCCCCGCGCACCAGCCCCTCTGTTGATCGCACTGTTGTCACTCCCTTAACA
>VXBZ01008838.1:182744-216317 GCA_013399135.1 Heliornis fulica | reverse complement strand
CATAAATCAAATTCCCTTAATGGTTTAATGAAGAAACTAATTAGTAATCTGATTACAACTAAGGTATTTCATAGCTACAATTGATTAGTCCCTTTCTCTACGCGCACACACACATACACACACACACCCCCACACACCCACACCCACACCCACACATGTCCCCTCCCTGAATCAAAGCCTTTCAACCTGCTCTTCAAAGCTGCCCTTCATCACCTCCATAACTCATGGGGAGAAAGTAGAGAAAGTCTCCAGCAGTTTTCACCGGGGATGAAGACCCAGTTTCACCAACCATTTTCTATGAGCAGGAGACTGGCACCCAGTTGTCCAAACAGGACAGGCAAAAGAGGAGCATCACCTAGGCAAAATGCTGGTGGTTATCTTTCCTGGCTTGCCAGATTTTCTTCTCCAGGCCTTGTCTGCCAGCGTTGAGTTTCACCATTTCAGAACCTGTGCAGCAAGGCATGTTCCTGTTTACCAGGTTGCCTACAGCACCTTCTCATCCCTTCCAAAAGCTGAACCTCCTCATGCAGGTGTCCTCCATGACCTGCCTTCCCCTTCTCTTGGTGGTGCCCCAGGTGCTCCTCCTTGGCCAACAACCACCTCTGCAGCTCCTGCCAACACACGCCGGGGCTGAGCTGCTGGGACGAATGCTACATAGCTCATCTTTTATTGCAGTGGCTATTTTCTTGTTGATAAACATTTCCTAACTGCAGAACTCATCCTTCATCTCATGGAGACATATCTTCATTAGGAAAAATAGATTGTGTTGAAAAATGCTACTGCTAATACGGTAAAATTAGACAGACTTTTTTTAGGATTTTTTTTTCTTTTAATGCTTTTGTGTAGACAGAATAGCTTTCATTTTAAACTTTGCAAGCTATGTTTTCCCTGAACAGTTGTTTGGTTTTGGAAGACTTTGACTTTTGTAACTGTGCACAAGGTGTCATCTTGGTGAGCATCAGCTCAACTCTAAAATCATCTATGGCCTATTTTTTTTTTAGATAATGAGGATTCACTGTTTCCTGAGTAGTCGACAGGAAACAGTGATGAGCATCTTTGAAAAGCAGCCTCATACCATAGAAAACTTGTTGTTTAAAAAAAAATAAAAATTAGCGTACATGTTTGAATGCTAAACTGATATAGGGTACATGGCTTTGAGCATGCCTTGAGCTAACCGAGAGGCTCAAAACGTTTGAGATACCATTAAAGTTAGTTATATGGAGTCAGTGGCATCCCTGTGAGAATTTCACTGGTGCTTACTGTGAAGGGGCACTTGTTTGAGTTCCAGGAGAGACTGAGGTTTTGCTTTTTAACTTTGTTATTAAAAACTAGAACAATAAACCTCGGGGGGGGGTTTCTTTTTCTTTTTTTTAACAAGAGGGGTAGGGTTTCAACAGCTCCTCTCATAGTGTGTATTGATGTAACCTCCAGAGAGATTACCAAGGTTAGATTTTTGAACAAGACAGATCTGTAGATATGTCATTACACATTCAGGAAATGAGAAGTGCTGAGCTCTTTTATAGCTCAACATTTCTGCATTCTGAGAACTTCTGAAACTGTGACCCACTGTATGAAATTATTATGCATCATTAGAGAAAAAAAAAAAGTCAGGTAGCTGAGAAGATAGTTACTATGGCATTCTGCATGGCTTGGGAGAAAGAGCAAGGAGTGAGTGTTGTATATTGGAGGAATGCATCATGCCTATGGCTTCTTCAGATGTCAGGCTTTTACAACCATGTAGACATGGCTTCGGGTTTTCTTCGTGGGTTTGCCACTTGCCTTCAACTGTGCTCAAGGACAGTGGGCTCATCTCACCATGCCTGCTTCTCTACTTACCCTTTGCCCTTCACACCCACCAAAACTTTTGTTAGTTACGGTCCTGCAATGTGCGTGGGCTGCATGCAGCACCACAGGAACTGGTAGGTGCTGTGCCACTGTGTGCAGCCGCACGGGTGTGGGGGTTTCTTTACTTTGATGCCACTGGATTGGAAAAACTTCCTTCAGCTCTGCTTGTGGTTGTGTGGGCTCTGTACCTGTAAAGACGTATTGTAATCATCACCTCATCTCACAGCTGAAGGTCTGCAGCAGAAAGCTGTGAGAGGGCTGGGTTATTGGGAATACTGTCACCAAACATTTTCTGTCAGTTTGCAGTTCTTCAGACCGAAAAGTTGGCCAGTTTCTGTTCTGCTTGATCACATTTACATCCAAGACATTTTCACTGTTAGTCAGAAGTAGTAATTTTCAGGGGAGAAATCATTCTGTCCTTTCCTTCCCCTTTCTAATTTCTGAGGATGCTGATTTCTTTAACAATCCAAGGTGATAAACGATTCCTCTAATACTTAGATGGTGGTGCGCTTATCAGAGCCTGAACATGTTCATGCTGAGGGACTATATAACATGGAGAACCTAAGACTAAAGCCAGCTCACGTGAAGAATTATTTCTAGGACATACTAAGTTTTTGTGCAGGGATTTTTCTGCCATTTTCTCTCAAGTGCTTTTACAGAGAAATAACTGCTCTGGCCTCCCTCATGGACAATGGAAAATGGAGGTATTAGGATTGGACTGATCTGCAACTAGAGGTACAGAGGAGAATGGAAGAGGCTTGCATTACTTCCAAGCCTCACTAGATTTTCTGTCCATTGCTATACTGGTTAGATCATGTTGCTTCCCACCTAATAGTTTATCCCTGGTAAGCTTTGAGCTCAGTCTGGCAATAGCTTGTCATGCCCTCGTGTCACTGGTGTGTTTATTTGAAGGGAGGGAACCCACAAAAATGAATGAAGGAATGTCAGTACTCATTCTTAATTGAGCTTGCTTTAACTTGCCTTAGCTCTCCTGTGTAGTGGAAAGAGTATTTAAGTATATTGAATTTCATGCTGTAAAGATATACATTAACACATGGTGAGGAGTAAATGTAAGTATGCTCTGCTGTTCTGTCTGCTATAACTAATACTATTATCTAGTTTCCACCTCAATCTCTGTTCTTTCCTGTTTCTTTCATTTCAGCTACAGGGAACATGTAACACCCATGTCATCTAGCCTGCACGGCAACCAAAAAACCAGTTTGCCAGTTATGTTGGTGGTGTGAGTAGTCATCTTTAATACCAGGGTCAAAAAGGCTCAAGCACAAATCTTGGGGGTGGTTTCTTTTTGTGAGGTATACTATTTAGATTAGTGCAAAGAACCTGGAAACCTTTTGTTCTTAATGTTGTTAATACACTTGCTTTCAGTGCAATCTCATCTCGCATTCATCTGAAGCACAATACTGACTAATCTTTTCATTTACCTAACCTGTTTATTAAACCCCGAGTTTCCCAGAGCACCAAGGGTAACACATGAAGGTGACTCAGGTACAGTTGAAGAATATAGAGCAGCCTGGAATAAAGGGCTCAAGAATAGCAAGTAGGAGTTATTTACAGCAATTTAAGCTAATCTGTCTCAATGTGTGTGGAAGCTGAGCAGAGAGCCCTCGCGTGAGGGGGCAGTGATGTTCGGCGTGGGAGCTGTGAGTGAGCTCTGCAAGAAGAGGTCTAATATGCCTTTCCTCTGGTGGCCTTCCCTTTTGAAGCAGAGTCACTAACATACAAAACACCAACCGCATAAAATTCCCTGGGAGCTTTTGTGTAGTTTCACACTTCATAAAGAGGCATGGGCTTGCACCTCTTCTCTTTCTTTGTAGACAGTTAATCTTTTTTTTTATTATTTTTTTTAATTTATTTTTTTATTTAAATAGCTTTAGATTTCCGCCTAAGATTTATGGTGTTGCAGTAATCACGTTACTGTATAGACTGAACTTGAGGACCTGTATTTGAAGTTACTTACAGGTATCTCAGAACTGTTTTTTGCAATGAGAATGTGCTTCACAAATCCAGAAATAAATTAAATTTTGGAAAGTGAGATAATCATCTATTTGGCTGTTTTAATCCATTGAGTTTAAATAGTATGTCTTTCCTCTGCGGACTTTTTTTCCCAACCATTTTTTTGATCTCGGATTATTTTTTGCTCAGACACTTCTCTGAACAAGGGAGACCACAAAGCTTTGGCATTCGTAAAAGATACGGTTATAGAATAATAAAAATGTCAGATAATTTGTAATTACTGTTCATTTTCCTAGTTTCACAAACCTCCTGCTTCATCTCCTATTGCTGCTTTTGTACATGTGGATGATTTTATAATGCAGGGTGAAGACATTAGCAGTGTTGATGTGCTTCTACATTTTTGTTAGTATTTTAATTATCATCAATTTCTCTCCTTGTAACATGCCATTAATATTATCATATTCCATGCTTAATGGGAATCAGAGTTCAGGTTCACCTGCAACAACTGTGCTGGTCATTGTTCCTGAAATAAGTCCTTATTTTATTGGTAATTGACAATGTTAAATTTTTCTGGAAAAATGTTGAGAAGGTAGAGAAGAGAGTCTATGACAAAACGGTCAAGGTACAGCCCACACAGCTGAGTCTCTTGAGGAGAACTTCTTTCTTTGAGTGGATACATGGTGTCCATCACTGGTTCCATCAGCATTTCTTTAAAAAACAGTAATGCAGTAGTGAAAAGCAAGTCTTCAGGTTAATTTAATTATGAATACTTCTCTTTCTTTGACTTGCCTCTGGTAGGCTGACAGCACCTTTTCTGTGCCCTCAGAATTTTCTAAGCTGTCAGCCGTGCCCTTACAAATGATTTGAACTTGTGGAAGTGGCAGGGGCAACTTTCGGAAACATGTAGCTGCCAAGTTTCCTGTGATGTGATCTTAAAATAGACCAGACTGGGAAAAGAGGGGAGGACTGTCACCAAGTGCCGCTCTGTTTTTACTTGATCTATATCGGCTGGTGAAGTCCTTTGTGAGCAGAAGAAAGAACCTCACCCCCACCCATTTCCTCTTTTCAGGCTATTTTGGTCTCACTGTGAAGTTCTCAGTGTACTTTCTCAGCCAGAGCAGCATTGTGAGCTCCTTCTGGTAAATCACATTTTCGGGTTGGGGGTGGGGAGGACTGCAAGGGAAAGACAGGAATTTGTCTTTGAACAGGTTGGTTGGTGATTTTTTTTCCCTCTTTGTGTGTGCATGAGGCTGTGCAAGAAAATATTCACTACCCCAGTAAATGTCACGGAAGGTTCCAGTATAATTTCCCCCCCCAAGGTTTACCTAGACAGTTTTCACTCATGTTAGCAGGTGGTATTGATGTTTTCTCTTTTCTTTTTTAAGAAGTTGTTAATTTTAATGAAGATCTACTCCCAGGAAGAAGCATCGGGATCTTAAGGAATTTATGGAATATTCAAGCTGAGTATTCTTAATGCACGGTTGAAAAATGCCACTGTCCAAACATACATCACGGATCTATTTCTGTAGGGAGGCGATAGCCTATTTTTTTCCCCTCCGAAGTTTCCACGAGAATAAGTCAGTTGTTTTCACTGAGGTTTTCGGTAACTCCAGTCACTGTGGGAGAAAGCAGAATTGGAGTCCAATTTTCCGTGTGGACGTAAAGAGCTCTTCTCTCTTCTGTCCATATTCCCAGAAAAACATCTAGAACAGGAAAAAAAAAATCTGAAAGAAGATGTGGAAGTGTGGGAGAGCACATTCTCAGATTTCTCTGCATAAAAAAATCAGGATGATACGAAACATACTCATGTATAGGAGAAAAAAAGAAAGGGGGGTGGGGGTTGGGTTTAGGCTTTGAAGGGGTTTACCATGTGTTTCATTGGGGCATTTTGCTAGTTTTTGCAGAACTGCACAGTCCTACAGTTTCTCAAGTCCTCAAAATTGTGACTACTTGAACCTACCAAAGGCTGAGCACTTTAGAGGAGGAAGGATCTGTATTCAGTGCAAAATTGTCTCTGATATTGTGAATACTAGCTTAATGCTAGGGAACTTTGGGTTGAAATGTTACACTTGGTTAAACGTAAGCATTTTCCAGAAGACCCATAAAAAAAGTTCTCTGGGGGAATGGAAAAAATGACTGATTTGATTTTTTTCCTGTCTTATGGAGTCTAAAATTCCAGAACAAACCAGGAAAAGATTATCATTTGGATCATCCTTCATCACAACAAATCATCATAACAAAAAAAAAACCAAAAAAACCAACTCCAAAACCACAAGGAAAAAAAAAAAGAAGGACTTGCGTTCAGTATCTGAAAAATCTTTGAAGTTTGCCTTTGGGAAAAACGCTCCTTGTGCAGTCACACTGAGGTCAGTTGACAGTTTCTGACTGAGCTCAGACTGATACAGTATTTTTTTGCATTGTAAACACATCTGCCTTCTGGGTGTTTGCATACCCCAAACAGGTACCATTTTAAAAGGGAACAGGTGTTTTCCGGAAGCATTGGCTGCCTTGATTTTGCTCCCAAATTACAGTTTCACCAATGAGGTCTCAATGCCTCAGATGTCTTTTATGCTGCTTGCATTAGACCTGAAGTCTTTAGGGAAGAGTTGAGAAGGAAAGGACTTGGTAATTTTAAATTTCCACATGGCTTAATCTTGGGTTTGGTTGGTATTAAAATCCAAAGTAAAAGTCTGTGCTTTACTATTAACACATGAGAATGTTTTGCAGGTGCGGCAACTTGGAGTCAGTCCTGGTAGCACTGTGTTCCCTTGGTATTTTTATCTTGTCCCATCTTTTCTCTGAGCTGAGGCACCCTGTCTGCAACATCTTATTATTTTCACAGCAGCGGCAGCTCGTTAAGCTCTTTTGCTGGTTCTTCCATCACCTGATGGGCTGGCTCAGTGCATATTGTATTCGTTTTCTCAGAAATATGTCCTTGAGTCTTAACTCACTTGTCTGGGCACCAAACCCACAGTACGTTTGCATCAGTCATCGCTACCTTTCTCATAAAGGTCCAGGTATCGACTTGCTGAGTTTTTTCCCCAAAGTAAAGCTTCGGCAAGGCCAGTAGGCTGGGAGGAGTGGGCAGAACAGCTTACGTTTACAAGCCCAACTTCCCCAGCGTAACTTGTAGCTTTACTACTTGGCTGGCAGGACTAGACCTGGAAACAAATGTCTTATATTTTAAGTTGCGTAAAAGTTTGCTGGAACTGTTGTTTGGGATTTCTTGTTACTTTCTTTAATTCCTTGCTGCTGAAAATCTCTTCTGCATCCTCCTGTCCCTCACTTCTGGTGCCAAAAAAAACCCCAAAAAACAAAGGTATTTTCATTTTAGGATGATGATAAAATTCATTAGAGGTTGGTCAGTCCACAGACCTTCATGAATGTGTTTTAGGGATCCCAGACTCAAACTCCTGCTAAAAAAAACACATGTGAAATAACTCCTTGTACATATTTCTCTGTAGGCCTCTTGTTTTATGATGGCAGGTCATGGAGAAGGATGGCTGACAGGGCTGAGTAAGCAGGGGAAAACACATGGGGTTTCTTTCTGGGAGTGGTAGGAAGCATTTCCACCCTGGTGAGCCGGGCACCGATCACCCAGCCCATCTGATGGTGCTTTATGAGGAAGGTTATTGTAAGCAGCTGAAGTGTTGAGGGTCATAAATTCTGGGATGCATCGACATCTTCATTGGTGCCAGTCCACGACCAGGAACTTTTCTCAGCCAGGCATAGTTCCAGGTGGCCGGGGACAAGACAGGGCTGCGAATTTATAGCCCCAACAGCCTGTTGCTAGAGATTGCTACCGCTGTGCAATAGCCCTCGTTTGTAGTAGCTGGGTCGTGACATTGGCATAAGATACTTCGTGCAGCTGGTCCACGCCAGTGCCAGATACGAGTCCCATGGTACGAGCTGACCCAGCTGCACTGAAAGTCTCATTCTTTTCTCTGTCTTTTTTTTTTAAATCAACAATGCAAAGTGAGGGTTACAGCTCATACGCTCTTGCACCCACGTGCATAAAAGGCGTAGACATTAAGCAAACACAATCCTCTTCTTTCCTCTTCTCTAAGCACAGTAAGGGTTTCTTATGAAACATCTGCAGTTGTCCAGGCTGCATATCTTGCTCCCCTAAAGGCTGGAGGCATGGTTAAAAAAAATACAGAAAAAGTGTGTTTGCATGTGTAGAGAGATATATAAAAATAATGCACATCCCTGTCTTCTATTTCAGTTCTGCTTAGGGAAGAGCAGCTTTGAGTATTGAAATAATGCAAGATGAACATTTTTCTAATGAGCATCGTTTTATTTGAGTCGGAAATACTGAAATAGTGCACATTATTACATAGGTCAGCAACTAAAGCCCAATTACATACTTATTTGTAAATTGTCCAATTGCAAAGGGGCAGCAGTCAGCTTTTCTTTCCTTCCCAATCTAGAGTGTCTCATAGGTACATATTTACAATTCCTACACCAGCTTCATAAGCATAAAATGAGATCCAAGTCTCTTAGTTGCCTTGAGGGTTTTCTAGATTGGGAACAGACTTTGTTTCCCAAGTTTGTCTCTAATCCAATAAAGAGTTTTAAAGCAGTACTATAAAAGAATAGATATAAAAATATAATTAATGAACATTGGATAATGCTGACAAACAAGTGAAGAAACATTTTTTTCTTAATCTTCACTGATGGCAGTCTGACCAGAATTTAGCTCGGAGCAAACTGCCATTCTAATGCATTAAAAAATAATTTGCCAAGACATAAAAAAAAAAAAAAGAAAAAAAGAACTGCTTTAAATAGTGATGTTTAGAAAAATCAACAAATGACGTAAAACCAAGAAAAAAACTTCCAGTTATTTGTTTACTGTTTTTTTATTTCCTCTTGGGAAATCCTGAAGCCAGATTTTCAGGCTATCCTCTGCAATTATGGGAACCCGGAAAGATAAGTTTTTAAATGAATGCCAAGTTTCTCAAGGAGAAACATGACTCCAGGAGCTGGGACTTTAAGAAAAAGAGAAAATGCCACAGTATTTGAGATGGCTTTGTTAACTTTTGACTTTCCCACAGGCCAGAAGAGTCATCCATGGTCCAGGACAAAGAAATATGCGGGTGCCTGGCTCCCACTAAGATCCCCTTGTGAATGGCCTGGTGTTGGCAGTCCTAAGCATGAAGTGCTGCATGGTATCAGTCCCCCAGCCCAGAGGTTACAAAGGGCTTTGAGGGGAAGCATGTAATAAAGGCGAGAGGTGGGAGAGGCCAGGCGCTGCACGCCAGGCTCCGTCCTTCCAGTTTGCCCCTGTTTTTTAAGTAGTAGAGGATGGAGTGATGTGAGAAATGAAGGGTGGAGCTGAGTACTTGCATGAGTAACATCTGCAGGACTGGGCCTGATTCTCTTCCCTCTGAAATCAACAGGCATCTTGCCAGCCCCAGCACTGGGACCAGGATCTGTGCCAGAAAGAAAAGGGAAACCCATTAGGCTCTTTCTGTAGCCTGCTCAAGGAGAATGTGTTGGGTTTTGGTTTCCTCACCCCATAAAAAGGCACAAATAGATGAAAATGAATAATACTATTAAAACAGACACTGCTGCTAACAGCAATAGGGACATGTTTTGTAAGGAACATACTTAGTTGTGCCAGATTTCCTTCAGATGTGCGGGAAGCTTGGCGCCTGGTTGGAGGAGTCAGTCTCTGGGTTGGATGTGGGGGGCATGAAGAACTGGAAGAGGAGATAGATGGCCACTGGTATCTCCGTGGCGGGATTGCCGTGAGGGCAGGGAACGTGTTTGTCTCAGCTTGGGAATGTTGCGTTGCAGCTTTAAAAAGTTTGGAAATAACCATCCTCATGACCTGGACCTTTTCTCTAAGCTTTTCTTTTCTTCTTTTCATTACAGTTAATCTTATTGCTAAATACCAACTCTCTTTTCCCCAAGTAATTTAGTTGGTAATGGCATCTTTGCCTGCTTCTCTACCCCCGTTAAGTTTTTGAGGTGGTTTTCCATTTCTAAAGAGAGGGTTTTTTGGATTGTGTGTTTAAGTATGGTAAATTAGCGTAGAAATAGGCCGACCGATTAGTAACTGCTGGTTTGCCTTTAAAAGCAAATCACATTAAAAACTATTCTTCATATTTCTCAGTGTATGTGCCAGCTATGTGTAATTTTAGCTTGTGGTAGCGGCAGTGGGTCATTTGGGGCAAGGGTAGGCAAGCACTCTGGAATCAGAAGGGAAAGCGGAGTAAACAAAATAACAAAAGCACATGTAATTATTTCTTAAAAAATAGTAGTGCTCCAGTGAGGGTTCAGGAATCCTGCTTGTCGGACAGTCGCAGCTTTGAACCTCATGTGTTTGAAAATTGCTTGCCTGGGTAACGCAGGTTACCACACTGTGTTAGAGCGAGCTCAAGGGTGAACTGTGTGTACTCGGCATTCTTCAGAGTATAAAGCTGCATGGTTTACTGCCGAAAGTTTGTCTCGCTCCTCCATCGCTGTTCTTTTTGGGTAATCCTAAATGTCATAAGTCTCTTTTCCCAAATTGCCTGCAATGATTGCACTGAACCTTCTGAAAGGCAGGCCTCATTTGTAAAGGAAGGATCATCAGTGACTTCTGCGCTGTACTTCTAAAATTGACGGACATCTATTTCTGAGCTGATCAGGAAGCTCCTCTAAACTCCTCGTGCTCTGAAGTTCTCGTAGTTAATGACTGCAGCTTAGTCTGCATTGGAAAATGGTGTGTCAGAGAGGGTTGTGCATAAATCACTCCCCCAACACATTCGGCTTTGCCAGCAGAAATTGGAGGGTAGATGAAATTATTTTTTAAAAAAGAAAAACATTATTTTGCTGGTGTAGTTGATTGCTCTCAAGAGACAGTCTTAAACTATAGTGTCTGAAGGCTTCTTTGCAGGTGTAGGCTGTGGAGGGGTAAGACAGTGTAACGTATAAACTCTGTTAAGTGCTCTCATATTCGGAAAAGTACTTCCTGTCACCAAAATGGCCCGTTTTCAGAAACCCTTCCCAGCCCTACTTAGCCCCGGGTCTGATTCAATGTCTTTTTAGAAATTAATTAATTTAAATTAGTGTGGTTCCCTCCTTATCCTGATGAGTTTAAGGGCGTTTCTTACAGTCAGGCAGAACGTTAAGTTGCCACCAGATCTGGATTCAGTGCTGCCCTGGCTTTGGGCACAGCGTTGGACGAGGTGCCTCGTCCAACGCTGTGCCCAACCCCCTTCTCCAGTCTGAAGGGTTCAGGGGCTCTGGGCAGGGCTGTGCCAGTTCAGTGGCGATGGTAGTATATAGCATGTGCTCTGTGCATAGGGATGACTAATGTAGCTTTCATAGGGGCTGGTGAGGTGATCCAAGAAGATTGCCCAAATGGACCAAAAAAAGGTGATCTTTTAGATCATAGATGTTTTCTGAGTGCTCGGATCTCTCCTCTGCTTCATCTGGTGACCTTTATGGTTCCTCTGCACTTCTCCATCCAAGGCAGGTTTCAGAGGTAGAGGGCTATCAGCGACAACACTTTTAAACTCTAAAGTGTCATGACACTTCCTGTTGTTTTTCTGATTTTGCATCTCTGACATGCAGCAGTGCATGCCATGCAGAATGTCAGCAGCTGTTGTCCAGCTCCCATCCCTCCCTTGCATTCAGTAACTTCACTGTGAAGGAAAACAGTACAGCATTTCCCAATTCCTCTCCAGTGTTCAGAATAATGTTTTTTTAAGGGTATTTTCCTTCTCTGTGACACAGAGGTGATTGACCATATGGTTTAACTGAACATGGTCATGGAGACTTATGAAGAGGTATGTCCTGCCTCTCTGTCACTGTGTTGGCACCACTTATGTTCCCAATCGTGTGGTGCCTCTCTGATTTCCTGTCTCTACATGCCAGATCACGGGAGCTATACAGTCAGCAGCGCTGTACTGGGGCCGGAGCCAAAGACAAGGAGCAAAAGACGTGAGCAAAATTTTTTCCTTGGGTGAAGCCCTACACTAGGGGTCCTAGGTTATTGAGTTGGAATGACTGACCGATGTTTTCTAGCAATTTGAAGGTGGGGCTTGTATCTGGAAGCCCTTCTGTCCCCTCTTTTTAACACTATCCTGGTCCAACAGTGTTGCTGTTTGGGCTGGGTTTAAATTCTGTTGAGACTGCAGGGCTGTGAATAAGGTCCTGGAACCCACCTTGCTGTACCGGTGCTCCACCATGCACTCCGATTTCCCACTTTGCCAGCTCATTCTGAGACTAAAACCGATGTAAAAACCCAACATGTGCCACGTGAACACTCAGATCCTGCATCACAAACTTCTGCTGAGCGGCCTGAATTGTAACAGTGGGATGGCTTGGTTTTGGACTTCAAAGGCACTCAGCAGTGATTTGGAGACTTCGACAGTCTGGAACCCATAGCACTGAACTACCAGTAGCCACGCACGGTTTTCAGCAGAGTTGCAGTTCTGGCCAGCTTGGACCACTGTGTAAGCTAGAAAAAACAAATTATGGAGTAGGCATTACTCAGAGTGCCTCGCAGTGGCAGAACTTCATTTTTTTGTTGATGGAATCGATCTGTTCCGTGATCCAGTGACACTTGGAGAGACCTAATTGTGCTGCCTGCTGGTTTTGAAGCTGTCTTTACAAGATCGCCAGCCATGACGGGGATCTGCTCTCCAGCTAGCATGGCGTGGGCAACCTGCCCTGTTTCCTCACTCTCCTCCTGGAGGTTTTTCTAGATCCTGCCTATTCCCTACAGGTTTCCCTTAATTACTGACGTTCTTGCTGGCCTTTTGGCAGACTGTGACCAGACCTCTCATCTCAGATCCATCAGAGGAGCAGCAGCAAAACCTAGGTTGCTTGCAGCGACTGTTGCATCCTTCCTTTTGTGGCCTGATGTAAGCTGGTGCTTTTCAGTACTGAAGACTGGTTAGCTTTTTCTTTTTTTCCAATGGCATGGGAAGGCTTGTCTGAGAATGACTTCATAATTAGGCTCTTAGGATCCAAAATAGACATGGGCATCTGGTTGGGACAGTAGGCTGTAGGGCTTTTGGTTCGTTTGCTTTTGGGTGGTATGGTTCATTTTGTTTTACTTTGAGATGTCACTTGAACAGAGATTTGTCCTCACTTAACAATAATCTATGATCTGGAGGTAAATGTATGTTTAATGATGCCCTGGTGTTTATAGAATGATTAGGGGTTTGTTTGACAGGTCTTTCACACGATAGGATCTGTGCTTTGGGGCTGCACTCTTTGCAAAACTGAGAATGAAGAAGCTCTACGGGGTTTAAGATAAATCAATCCCTATTTCATCTTTCCTCCCATGGTGAATTTGCTCCCATGGTGGTTGCATAAGGCAACCCAGCTGAGCAAAGCCTCAGTAAAAGAGAAGCAGATTGCTACTTGCTTTCTGTCAACTTGCCACACTCCTTCTGTACATGCTGCTTCTACACCAGCTGCAGATTACCACAGTAAATAGCTTCCAAAACTCCAGCGGTCCTTACCCTCCTAAGCCTCTGCTCACTAGCATGGCTGAAAGGTTGTTGCGCTACAGTGGCACAGCTTGTCCACCGATGCTGCATGGTAGGAGCCGGTTTATTATCGGTGCCCTTTTTGGTACTTTCATCGCCCCAGCTGGTCATCCATTTCAGCTCTTGGAAATGGAGCGAATTGGATATCCAGAAACGTGAACAATCACAAGCTTTGGGTTGTGCAGCGTCGCTTGAGGAACTTCCACTGAGACCAGACCCAGTACGCAGAAGTTGTTGGGAGCAGTCTGGAAATCCTTTGCTGGAAGGGCATGAAGAAATCCAAGGTAGTGTTACCTTTTCATGATAATGGATACAAGCAGACCATCAGAATTAAGGAACTTTTCACCAATCCTCACTTCCCTAATGTTCAAGGTGCATGCCCTGCAGGACCGGAAATCGAGACCGTACTTTATTAGTTTGTAAATCCGCAGGTTTTAGACAATTTGCATCAGCGTGAGGCTCACCGTGCCAGTGGCACAGTCCCCCTTCCAAGTAGAACTGACTCACAGCTGCCCAGCTTCTCCATTACTAAGGGTGCAGGTTTTCTGCTGTCCCGAACGGGATGCAGGAGGCAAGTTAGCGTGATAGTTCTGGCTTGCAAAGAGCTACGGTTTTGCTGTGGGTTTTTTTTTTGCTTGCTCCATCTAAGTTAGCAAGGTATCTGTTTTATAGTGGCGGGTACAGCATGAGCCTACACTGGCATGCTCTAGCTACCTTCCTACATACTTGCTTTCATCCAAGTTGTACAGTGTGAGGAAAGACTTGGCATTGTCTTCCTGACTTACCAAATCTACTGTTAGTCATGTCTTTGGGAGATGGTGGCAGTTCTTCACCTCCCACACATAGCCTAGTTATAGTCTTTTACTGGGCTCAATATGAATTTAAAAAAAAATTCAAATATCCTAATTCTCCAGCTTCTTCAAGTGCAAATGGAAATAATTGGTAAATGCTACAGTTCTGTTTGTCTGATGAGAACGGCAGCCTATGCTATCAACGGCGTTTTTTCCTTCCCATCCCCCTCTTGCTGTTGTGGTAGGGCGAATTGCATCATTTTTAATAAGATTACAGCTATTTGCATTTTAAGGTGTTCAGGGTATTAGCTGGCGGTGTGTCAGTTTGGTCTGTCTGAGCTGGCTTTGGTCACCTCCCATAAAGGTTAGAGAGTTCAAAAATATTGTGTCTTGTTGAACCGAGAGTCTAGACATGTCTGGAGAGATCCTTAGTTTTCAGGGTTTGTCTAAGCTTTGTTTCAATAGGGGTGTGAAAGCTACCAAAACTGACAAGCTGCACAAAGGTTTGAAAGTCATTTGAGTACTGTGTGGGTGAGAAATGCCTGTATCTGTACTCTTAGTCAAGGAACAGTAAAAAGGGCACACATGAAAAAATAAAGAGCACTGTCAAGCAAATAAAAGGTCCTTTATTTGCGTGTACAAATGGAGAAGGAGTTTGGGCTTGCTCCTGGCTTTGCTGTAGAAACTGAGGTGTGCCATCGAGACCTCTGCGTGCCAGGCTGTGGTCCTCTGTTGGCATTTGGTCTGATCTGCGCAACCTTTCTTGGACGTGAGCCAGGCAACAGCCTTCCCTGAGGCTTCAGGAATGAAAGAAAATAGCAATAAATATGCAAAATATTATTTCTGCAGGACTGCACACTGCATCTCTACTGGAGTCCCAGCTGAAGGAGGTGGTCGCGTGCTCCTTGCCAGCCCTCCATCCTTCTCAGGTACTTTCCCTGTGTGCCACCTTTCTGGTCAAGAGTGCTTTCTCTGAAGACCCTTGGATCCCTGGCTTGAAAAGGCCCATTACCTTTTCTCTTCCAATTCCAGAGAACCTCTTTTGCCCTTTGAGGGGAAAAGAGCTTATTGTCCAAGAACACGGTTTTCAGGGAGAGATCTCCAAACACGCATTACTGCATTGATACCAAAAGCTCTCTTGAATCATGGAGAGTTTAATGGATCCTAACTGACATGGGGCAGTTGCCCGAGTCTTGACAGGTACTGCTGTATTGTTCACTCTCTGTAGGAGTCCCTGTATGCTGGGGTCATCTCACCTTGTATAGACACTTCGAAGAGTTGGTTGAAGTAGGAATGCTTAAGGATATGCCACGGGGAACAGTTTTGCAGTTGCTGACAGTTGGACAAAACACTGGAATTAGACACTGTTTTTCTTCCCCAAAAGCTTGCAATTTCTCAACTACCAGATGAAGTAACCTGGGAAAAGGAAAAAGGAACGATTAACATAAGCAAAATATCCTTGTTGAGGTTTCCTAGAGAGGAATTTATGCAGAACTGGTCTCTGCAAGTTTCTACAGGCAAATTATATTCTTGACCATTCTTCAGTTCTCCTGGTAGTTGGAATATTTCAAAGCCCAAATTTCTGGAACTCAGTAAATAAGAATGTCGAGTTTCAGTTTAAAAAAAAAAAAGTACTGTAGTAAAGCATGTTTCTAGAAATGCAGACTAAATCTTTAAAGTATGGCTTTGGTAACCTCAAATGTTTTAAGCAACAGAAAGCAAAGGAACAGTATTTTTTTTTAGTCTTGGGATTGACTTCAAGTGAGCAATACTAGAATTACCAGTATAGAATTATCAGTAGTGATAAAGGCTCTTGAATGATTTAACCTCCTCGGCAGTTATGTTTAATTTGAAGTGCAGAGAGAGACAGCAGCCAGTTTATTTCCCCGGTTGTTTCGGCACCATTGGTGATATATTTGTGGGTTTGTATATTTAATACAGGCTTTGATGTTTTCCCTTATGCATCTTTTTATTATATAAATAATGTCCTTGTTTCTTCGTGTTTGTTGTTAGTGTGTGCAAATACATTCATCTTTTGTTTCACCCTTCCCTGGTGACCTGTTACATTTAGTTATAGGATATGCAGAAAGGAAATAATTAGTCTAACTTTGATCTGCCCTTGAAATTGTGCTGGGCTTTTAAACCACCGTAGAAGTGGAACAGTAAGTTTGTTTCTGCTCTCCTCAGCAACAAAGCACGGAGTGAGTCTAGGCATTGTAAATTATATTCTCACAATAGCCTAAAGAGCCAGTTTTTAACAAAAGAGTTGGATATGGAGACTTTTCTTTCCAGAGCAGAGATGCTGCAGATAGGGCAGTGGCATTCCAGGAAATCCTGAACTGTGAAATCGGAAGAGACCATTGGATCATCACTTCTGAGCACCTGCATGGGCACCCGTTTCATCTCACCCGCTTACTTTCAAACACTCCCTTACCTTAATTAGGGAGTTTTTTCCACTTTTTTACATTGAAGCTTACTTTAATGTCGATGTATTTCTTCTCTCTCTCTCTTTTTTTTTTTTTTTTTTTGCACTATGGCATTCTGCTTGGCATGGCAGGATCAAATTATTAAAGGTTCCCTGCTCAAAGGAGCTCAGGGAAGGGAGGAATCTGCCAGAAGTTATTTGAAGTGGGCTGTGAAATTTGCAAACTGTTGGGAAGAAACCAGGTATAGTTTTCTGTTCCTGGTCACCATAGTCTGGACAGGGAGCAAAGTTTTGGTGATAAAACAAAAATTAAACAGCTTTGAAACACGTTTTTCTCAGCTGCTGGTACTGGAGAAGACTCTTGGGTAGTGTGGCCACAGCATTTGAACTATGTGTCCATCCAGTTTATTTCCTTTTACTGAAGCTTTTTTTTTTTTTTGTTTTTAAGCCTTTAATTATGTGCAGTGTGTTTTGTTTTTTGAGATGCCAAAATACTAAAAAGTAGTTAATAGGAAGATAGGAAACACCTTTCTTTCTGTTAGTTTCTGGACCTTGTTTTCGATGCTTCTTTTACTGCTCAGAAATAAAGAGCAGAAAGCATTTGGAATACAGAACAGACAGTGGGTGCTTTTTCTCGTGCTACTTCCTTTTGTGTGGCTCTGTGTGTTTACTGCATGTGGCATGTGACAGACCATGTCACTAAACACAACATCTACTCTTCTTATAAACACCTTCAGGGACAGTGACTGAACAGCCTCCCTGGGCAGCCTGTTCCAATATCTGACAACCCTTTCAGTAAAGACATTTTTCCTAATATCCAACCTAAACTTCCCCTAATCTCACCTCCTGTTTCATAAGCAATTCGTCTTTGATGTAGTTCCAGACCTCAAGATCATAGATGCGAGGACTGTCTTTTTTTTTTTAATTATGCAGTGCTCAGGTTGTGATTGACTGAAGGTTCTTTATGTTCCTGTAGTACAAATGGTGAGAATGAACTAATCTTACCAAGGTGTTCTTTAGCAACCGTGGATGAAATGTGAAACCAAGATCTTTGTAGATCCTCTGATGAAAGATCCCACTGTATAGTTTGCATTTGGTTTATCTGTTATTACTACTGAGTGATAGTTTCCAGTCTTCTTCAAGTATTTTTGTTCCTTTCATCTATTACCTGTGCGTATTTCCTGCCCGAAGCCTTCATGTTGTTGCTTCAAGATGATGACATCCCCTATGCTGTACCCCAGAGTTAGATGCAGTAGTTTATAAAAGTGTCTTTTTATGCTTCACACTACTATGATGCTAAATTATTTAGGTTTTTCAAAAGGCATTTAGTCCTCTGCTGGAGGAGGATTCAAAAGTGTACAGCAGTGGTGGTTATTACTCAATGTATGTTTGTCCGTAAATGCGTATGAAAGGTAGGGATGGTAATTTTAGTTTCACTGAATCTACCGGGCTGGAAACTGAATGTAAATCAGAGTATGTATTTCTCTGTTGTGTTTTGCCTCTAGCAGCTTTTAGAATCACAAATGCACATTTTTAATGACTAAATGTAACATTAACAGAGCGCCATTCTGCCCCAATTGTTTCATCGGAGAATGGAGTTGCTGGAGACTGCTTTTAAGTAGCCACGTCCATCTAATCAAGGTTTCTCCTTTCCCCCTGAAAAAAAAAAAAAAAAAGGGAAAAGACTATTAAAGAGCAGAGAAAATGAGATTATTCATTTCTGTGCAAGTTTTGGAGTGGCAGCTGGAATGCGAAGGAAGAGGTCATGTTGTACAGCTGCGCAAAAGACACTTTTCTCCAGCAGCTGTTATTTTTGGTGAGCCCACAGGTGAGCTCACAGGTGGGCAGGATGCTGTATGGTACCCGGGGCTGGGACCCAACTGTGGTGTCATGATGGGACACGTGCATTATGTGGGCTGTGTGGAAAACACCACCAGAGGTGGCATATTGTAAAGGGTGTAGGGGCATCTTTAGGGTGTTTTATTTTCTCTTTTAGTTTTTAAGTAAAACCCTGCTGCATTTTAGGAAATTAACAAAGAGCGAAACTAACATTTTGGAAAGCCACCATAGCCTTTCTCTCGGTTTTGCATTTCTACACTCCCTAAACACAAGGTGCTGCTTTGCTGGATGTTGAGGCTGGGAGCACAGGGTTGAGTGTTGCTGCAGCATCCTTGTTCTTTGTGGCTGCAATTTGGAAAGGACCTTTGCCTAGATGGTAAACAGCCTTCAGCCAAGGTACTTGGGGATCAGCAGCTTCCTCATGTCAGTAGGGACATGGTGGTTCAGCATCCACTCCTCTCCCCCGGCATGCCATGGCAGGGAGCTTGCAGCTTGCAGAGAGCGGAAGGATATTTGGTGTTATCCTGCCTATACCTGTGGGCAATCTGCAGAGTAGCTGGTGGCATCTTGCTGCTGTGGGAGGAAGTCTGAGTCCCACTGGACAGGAGTTGGGGTTTGTGGGGTCTGTAAGGACGAGTGGAGCTTGGACAGCTAGAAGACTCCACGTGGCATCAGCTCCTTGCGCCTCCCTTTCCAGTAACATGAAACTTCACATCTTAAATGAAGTGATTCATGTACACAATTTAAAAAACAAGGAAAAAGATAAAAAAGTAAAGGCAAGGTTGATGTAAGGAAAGGCAGAGAAGCTCTTGACAGACCCAAGGACAAGCATGATTCAGAAGCCGTGCATCCGGCTGGTGATGAGATAACATGCAAGAGATTGTCCCTTCCCATCCCACCTGTGCCGGCAGGTTGGGAGGTCTGTGCTGGGCCAGGCGTCCTGCCAGCTCCCTGAAAGGAAGGCTTTCCAGGGGGGTCCGGGCTTTCACACGCTGTACCCTCTGACGGGGCTCACAGGGCGGGGGGAAGAGACGGAGGAAGAAAAAGCAGCACAACTGCTTTAAAGGGTATGACCTTAAAGGAAAAGGAGTTGGAAAAGCCTAAGATAAAGACGGTCCAGAACATCCTTAAGGCTGCCAAGCCTAAAATTAGCCGCAGGCTAGGCTTTTATTTCCTTGCAGGCTCACATGTCACACGCATCTTCCCCCAGTTGGCCCACTCTGCAAGGACGGCGAGTGCTGACGTCGAGGAGCACTTGACTCCCTGGGAATAGGTTTCTTGTGACTTCTGTACTCCCCGTTGTCACACGATGGGAACAGGCGGACGACACGGCTGAACTGTCGTCACATGCGTCGGGCACGCGCAGTGCGGCACTGCTGACAGCCGCTGTCCTGGGACTGTTGGTATTGACGGCCTAAGCATTGTTGACTGCAAGGAGGATGAAAGTTACTGTTGGTGACCAGATGAGGTATTAAGTGCAGAGCTGATGTTGGGAGTCCGTGCACATGACACAATTCACCGTGTCACTTACACAGTGGTTTAAAATGTGGGTGGTGGATCGGGAACAGGCAGCAGGGGGATGCTGGTGCCACGTCCCACCCACATGGTGTAACATCTGTCACATTTCAGTGGGGCACCTATTAACAGTAACGCCCAAAAAAATCCACATTTGCCAGATGAGAAAAAAACAACAACCAACAACATCTGGGCTTAACTTGGCCATTCTGGGTGGGCCAGAACAACCTTGAAAGTTTATCCTTGGGGCTGCATTTCTGCTCAGATACGGTTTGATCCTCGTGTCAGCACATTAAAATGGAGTAGTGTGACTGTATAGTCACTACTGTTTAAGATAAGTGTATCTATTAAACAGACATGCTGTTAAGTCAGACTTACCCTCTGAGCTCTGAAACAGGCTATTCAGAAGTGGCTTAGCACCGTTGTATCCACATTACACAGCATAAAAGCCTGTTAGATACGTGTTCGCCTTGGAGCCCTGCGATGGAGCAGGAGCCTTCCTGGTGCTTACCAGTTGGTGCCTACCAACTCCGTGTGACACTTGGGCAGTGCTGGAGGGCAGGAGCACCTGCAAACCAGCCCGCGCTGGTACTTTTGGCTTCTGCTAGCTGCCGTGCGCGGGAATGATCCGCCCAGGATGTTTCAGGAACACAGAAGGGATTCGGGTTTTCATTTTCCATTTTGCTTCTCCCTGCCTCTCCCGTTTTCTCCGGCCGCCTAAGGACAGCCGTGGTGTTACAGCTGCCGCCTTTAATCCCCTTTGACTGGACTGAGATTTCAGCCGAGCGGCACCTACGTTACAGGGAGGGAGAGGCACCGAGTCTAATGCCGCTCTAAGGGTTTTACACTTGTCTCCTTGCTCGCTGCATAGCCGGGATAAGTCGTAACCGTTCCTCCAAATCCCTGCGAGTTTTTCTTCAGAATGAAGTGATTAACTTGTGCTGTAAACTTCCCCTTGTCTAGGGCATCCAGGCCTTGTGCTGAGCTTGACAGCATTCAAGATCTCGTGCCCACATAGACTATTAGGTTCTGCTTATCCTTCGTTTCCACTGCCTGGTGAAATATTAGATAACGGGGAAAGAGCTTATCTTACATGCGTCTGAACTGACAAATATGGCAGCCTTTCAGTAAAAAGGCTAATGCAGACGAGGCCTTTTTCCTGGCTAGAATAAGAATGAGGCCGGCGCTTCTCTTCTGCCGCTGACAACGGTCAGATGCGTGCGGCATGATTTCCATAGCATCCAGACAGTCGGAGCACCTAATATCTACCTGTCTAGTCAATACATCAGCTTTGCTAGAGCGGGGAGCTGAAGTTTGTCATTGAGGCGGGTTTCTAATGCAGCACAAATGGATCTTTCAGCCATACTCCAGGGTAAACATTGTAAGCCGTGCAAATTTATTTACCAGCAGTGACAAATAACTGTGTCAGTCACTTTTGTTTTCTTCCCTAAATAAGATGTTCTCTATAAGTGCCCTTATGGATTTAATTTTTGTAGCTTTATGCGTGGGGGTGGGGGAGGAGGAGGAGGGTTTCTTGTTGTTTGAACAGGTTAGTATTAGTGTTTATTTTCCTCTGTGTTTCTGCACGTGAAAAATTAGTTTAAGTTTGGACTCGATGACCTTAATGGTCTTTTCCACCCTAAATGATTCTGTTACTCTAATAACCTTCAGGAATGGAGAATCATTCCATGGTTTTTCAGTTTGAAGGTAGCAGCTTGGAAACACTGTCCTGGTAGCGGTATTGAGGGGAATTTGGCTTAAAAACATAGCTGAGACATGAGTCTTTGCCATGCCAGGGCTACCTGGAGGGACAAGAGGAGCGGAAAGGAGGGGGCTGCTTTGCCCGCAGGGTGCTGAGCAAAGCCTGTTACTCGTTTCAGAAGTTTCTTGGCTCATCGCAGGCATAGAGAGCTGTGCTTGAAGTTTAACACTTCCATTTTGAGAAAGAATACTCACTGTTTTAACGTGGCATATTTCTGCATCGTACAGATATTTTGGGAAATTGTTTTCCCAGCCGTAAATCCTAAACTGTACATTTGCTGTCGAATTCTCAGCCACCAGCTAAAACCCAAAGCGTCTGGCAGCCCGTAAAGCTGGGGATCTGGTGGGGGAAACCGGTAGCCTTTTTAGAAATGAAGGGATACAAGTTACTGGGCAGCTCGCTGCAGTACGGCGAAACACAAGCGTGCTCTGAATGGAGGAAGTGGAAAGAGTTGTTAGCTGGGCAAGCCAGACACACCTAGACAGCATCCTGAGCTGTTGCCAACCCACATGGGGCTTTTGGACCTTTTCCAAGCTTTGTTCCTGAAAATAAATAGTTCAAGATGGGAAACTTTGAAGATTGCATTGACCAGTGAGTCATGCCTCTGGGTGTGAGCTTTAAGGGAGAGAGCTCAGGCTTCAGATTTGGGTTAGAGGCTTCCCAAGTAAAAAGCAGCCCTCAAAGTTTAGCCTATGTTTTGTTTGTTTGTGGGAGGTGGTTTGCAATTTGTTCTTGTTATTTATTCCTTTTAAATGGGATTTATTCTGGTCTTAGAAAATGAGAAAGGGCTGTCAATCTGATTATTTAGTTTAGCTGTTGACTTGCTTTGTAGCTGCAGTTCGTATAAAATGATCACCTCTGTATCTGTTTCACGGGAGAAGCACATGAGAAATCAAGTAGCAGCTATAAACCAGTTTGAATATGTAAAACAATGGATATATGCTAGCTATTATGTTATTTATTTAATGCTTTGATAGCCATGTTGCAAAACAAAATGAGGAGGTGGGGATATCTTTTGGAACAGAATATACTGCAGCACCTGCCTTGATCTGCCTCAGACATCTGCACTGTAAAGTACAAATGATGCTGAAAGATGCACTGAGGGAGCAAGTGGGTTACAGTACCGTCGTGTTAGAAGTGACAAAATGTGCAGGCAACAGAGAAACTACTTTGGTTTCAGGCAGAATTGTAAAGTATTAACTGAAGAAATAGATTAGAAAAAGATAAAATACTAACATTTTGGAAACCGGAGCTCAGTTCTTTACACAATGTAATTCACACTAGGCTAAAAACAACAACAAAAAAAAGGGTGACTTTTTCTTCTAGCAGAAAAAAAAAAAAGACCCTCAAAATTCTGAGATTTCACACTGGGGACCACAACTCTTACCTCTAAAGGGAAAACCAAACCAACCAAAAAAAAGCCTTCCCAAAAATGTTTGGAGGTGTTCAGGTTAAAGCTGGCTTTGAGGGAGACACCTACAATGAGCTCCTAGTCTGAGCTTTCAGAGTGAGAAATATGAGAGGACATGAAGGAAAAATGCCAGAGTCCTTTTTAATTCAGAACGTCTAAGCCGTCTGCCCAAAAAAGGACAGATTCGATCTGAGAGCCAGTCTGGGTTGTATGACAGATTCATGTTCCTTATATGTACAACCTTGGCTTGAGCAATTCCCTTCTTCCCGTCTTCGGTGTGTAAGACAGAAACCAGATATATTGACAGCAAGGTAAAGGTATTCAACGTGTCTAAAAACAACCAGGATGAGCACGGGAAAGTGTGTGCCTTTTCTAATTAATGTAACAAAACTGTGCTAATATGATGACATGCAGCTTCCACAGTGCCAACTCTGCGCCGCCATCCTTAGTGCCATACGGCAGCGTTTCTCAGACTGCATGCTAGAGCCATCAGCGATGGGTGCACCAGGATTTCTCCCCTGAGACCCTTTTGTGTACCCACCACAGCCAGGGCACTGAAAACAGAGGTGGGCCTAGAAGTTCTTGCTGTGGAGTATAAACTTTGTGAGGGAAATAATTGAAAGTGTGTGCTGCGCTTGTTTGAGACTACAAGAGTGGCGTGGTGTGTATAGGGAGGATAGACTGCCCTGCCTGGGGGCAGAGACTGTGCCCCCAGGTCTTTGCCATATGCCACAGGGAGTTGGTGTGCATGGTCCTCCTGATAATGGCATAGCCCTAGCATTGCAGGTGGGAAAGGGTGTGCTCATAGGTGTTGGATGCATGCATCCAACGTCTGGCATGCAGCATGTGAGGGGCCCAGGATGGCACGTGCAGGTGGCCAGCACATGCCTCCGGTATCAGATGCGTCCCAGAACCCACACGCGTGTTGGATATGCACTGCGCTGGCAAACCGCACACTCTCACGAGTCATTTGTCTGGGACTTGTGAATGGCAGAAAGGCTGGTCTGAGCTGCTGCACAGATCAGGATGCCGGGCATCCTGAAATCCTGGACAAATCCCCTTAGTGCTTTTGGTAAATCTGCAACTGGGATTTACCACTGTGACAGCACATCCTAAGCATGATAAAAATAGCTTGTCTCCCAGCATTTCAAACCTGACTCACGTCCCACAGTTAATGGGTGAGCAGTCAAGGCTGCTTCTTGAATCGTTGCACGAAGCGTTCCTGGTGGCAGAGGATCACAAAGCTGCATTGCAATGCGCTTGCCTGGCTCAGGACGATTCTCTGCAGCTTTGGCTTAAAACTCAGCGGATCAGAAATACAGCAGAGACCCCTGATCTTAGGCCAAAAGGGATGATGGAGGCATCTGTCTGCCCTTTGCTTCTCTAGAGAGCTACATCAGTCTTGCACTGTGCCATCATCTCCTGCCCTCCTTGGCTGGGCAGAAAGCAAAACCCCATCTCTCTGTAGGCAGCCTAACAGGTTTTAACCCTTTAATTAATCCTAATGAAAACCAGGGGTTTTACTAAAAACTAGGACCACGCCACATTTGAAGCATCAGTAGTTTTGCTACCCCGGTGGGGTAATACGGAGAAGTGAGAGGGAGTGAGCGCGTTTTTCCTGCCCCAAGTGTGCGAACGCACGTGGGAGAGTGCAGTTTCTCTGTTAGCCTGAAAACCGGTATCTTACTCTCAAAACTTCCTCCCCAACAAGGAGATTCACACAGAAAGTCTCGCCCCACCCAAATGAGGTGTAATGGTACCTCTTTAGTGGGCTACACAAAAATGCTGCTGGTGAGTCAGTACAGTATTGGTTGTACAGCTGTATGGAGTGGAATCATAGGATGAAGTAGTTTAAAATGCAGCCACCTGTCCAAAAATACCACCCAACCAACTGTAAGATACATCAGCTGTCAGTTCGAATGTGTCTGCGGAGATTTCAAGCAAATTTGGGGTTTTACTGTGGCACCCAGGAAAGTGGTGCCAGCCTTTCGCTCACTGGCAAAGGGCACCTGTCCATTTGTCAGGTTTTTAAAATGCACCATTGCAATTTAACAGCTCTTGTGTCATCTTCAGATTTTGGGCTCCGCAGCACAAATTTACACTACTGGTACCAGGCAGCGTGTGAAGACTGGAGTGAGGCCCTGCTCTGCATAGGTGCTGCTGTGGTACCAAGAGAGGGGAGTGGGGACAGGCAGGGGGGCTGAGGGGATTTTCCTTATGTCACTATCAGGTCTCTGATAGAGCTGGGGAGAGAAGCTGCATCTCAGTCTGATCTCGTAGCCGGTAGACCATAAATATCTCCTGAGCCACACATTTGGAGCAGTCTAAATTCTGTATGCAGGGTTGGTTTTCCTTTTATTTCTCAGTCCCTAAAATTCTCCTATGAGACACATTGAGTTTAATTGTACCCTTCCCATTCCAGTATTGTGCTGGTAGTACAGGAAAAAAGGTGGTTGGAAGAGCAGCATTAGAAAGCACCCTCCAGCCTTTGCTGAGATCCCAGCTCTGTCCTGGGGCTTGTGCAGAAACACCTATCCCTCCCCAGCCGCCTGGCTCGGTACCATCACAGCCCTGAGAGCACTGGGGACCCCACTGCTCCACTCAGTGCTTGTGTCACCAAGTTTTGTTTCTGCCTCTTGGCTTCAACCCTGAATTCCCCAGAGGTGCAGGAGGTACCCTGGCTTTATGAGTAAGAGGTTGATGGTCTTCATGGTAAACGATCCATCTGCCTTCCCGTTGTACGCGCAGTGTATTGGAAGCGGCTTGAGTTTGTAGATGCTCTTAGTTCTAGCTGAAAAGAAGAACACTGTCACTGGATTGGTGGGAATGGCCTCGTTTTATGTAAGGTAGATGCGGATTTCAGCTTCAAATCGAGTTACTAGGGTGCTGTCCATCAAGTGAGGTTGGGAAATAAGCTTTTTAGAAACTATGCCACTTTGGACATGCTGCTTTAATATATTTCTGGCTGCAGCAGGGCAAGACATAGAAATCTTATGCTGTCACCACATGGAGCTGTACAGCGTGGTGGGTTGGGGTTTTTTTAGTTGTTTTTTTTTTTTATGGTTTCTCTCTCTTGCACTCTGTCATATGGAAACCAGATCAAGATTATGAAATTATTGCCCACAAACTGTGATCTTTTTTTCTCTTTTGTGGTGGGAACTGACAAGTCAGTGATGGCTTAGCGCTGTTGGTACTAGCTGTTCATGCTGCACGCATTTGTATGTATCAGGAAGTGCCGAACTTGGCGTGCTTCTCGGTTGGCACACAGGCTGGTGAAACGTCAGATTTTTAATTGTGATAAAGTTCATGGAATTAAAAAAAAACATGGCAGATGTTTCCTTTTGTCAGAGCTGAACTGAATCATTAAAATGTGATATGATGTACTATGAACGAGTCAGCGTAAACACCATCCCTTTGAATGTGTCAGAAGACTGCAGAACGTAGACCATTCATGGTAATGTTAAAAACCATGTGGTCTGCATGCTGTATTACCAGGCTTGTCTTTTTAAATGCAGAGCATGAATCTTATGAATTTTTTACTGCCTTTATACAAAATGAAAAGATAACATATTCTGCTTTGGTAAAAATAGCACAGTAACTTCTGCAATGTGGTTGTCATTTCTCTGGTGGTTTACCAAGAGGTCTGCTTTTCACAAGCAGCAGTGACATATCCCATTCCCATTCCCGTTGAGTGCTCAGCTTGCTCGCCTAATTCCCTCCTTTTAGAAGATGTAGTTTTGGGAAGTTTTACTCCTTTGCCAGTCTGAAAGAAGCCACAGAAACACTGCTGCTGTCTGAGGGACAGTAGGTTAAAACTGTCTTCTGGTGAGTGGCTATGGAAAAACTGCTGGAAGCATCCCACAGCCGACATTCTCTGTAGACTTTCTCTCCCATCTCCTCCTCACATCTGATAATATTCTCACTTAGGCCATTAGTCAGAAAAGCATTGCTTCAGGAGAAACTCCCTGATGCTTCCTTGTGAGCTGAGGACACTATCTGCAGTGATTCTCGTTCTCCGTGGCCTAAGACATCTTGACTGGTTTTTATTCCCGGTGTTGTCAGTTCTCAAGACTTTGATGTAAATTAAGTGGTTTTCTTAAAGCTTCCGCTGCTGGAATTAAGGGAGTTCAAGAATATCTTCATTCTGCCTTAATGGTCAAGAAAATGCTAGAGCAGTGTGATCAAACCTTATCCCAATTTGAGGGAGCCTGACAACAGCTTTTGAATGCTAGGGGCTGAGAGTAAAACACTCTGCTAAATCATACAGTGAGTTATGAGCTGCAGAAATCTCGGTCTCCATCTCTTTTGGGGACTGCAAGTTTATTTTTGATGGGGTTGCAGAAGCCAGAAGTAATGAACTTAGCTAAACAGCCACACAGGATTCGGTGATAACCATTGCTAACGGCAAAGCATGTATAGTTTTGCACGGTGGCAGTTTGTGGGTACACGGTATGGTATGCTTTTTTAAATTAGCATAAGTTTTTACACCTCTCTTGCACCGCAGGAACTTAATCCATCATGAAACCTTGTTAGACGCTGCACCATTGTATCCTGAGGCAGGTGTGAGATTTGTGTGAGTCACCGATTTGCAATCAAACTGAAGGAAACTGAGTCTACAATTCTGAGGGAAGAAGCTGCCCATTTGGGATGCATTTACACTGCTCTTCTTGTATAAAACATTAGTGGTATAAACTATCCGGTATTGTTAGGAGAAGAAATTTAACAATGCAAATAAAACAAAACACTGTGGCAGAGCAATTTTATGCTTGATTGTAATGTTTAATGGCATGTTCTCATAGAGATTTTCCCATCCTTCAGACCTGTCGTGTCTGTGACTCACTTGATTTCCGATGGTTTGAACATCCCCCCATTTCATTCCTAGAGTTGTTTTCTCTAGAGCAGTTTCTGCGAACATGCTGCAGCATGAGGTTATCTAGGGTTAATTTCCCCTATGATTACACATCCAGACAGCATGTGTGTAAGTGCTGCAAGACAAATGATAAGAAAACCGTAGGATAAAAGAAAACAAAGAAAATTCCTTTGGTTTGCTTGTAGATCCATTTTCCAGTATGCCCCTTACATTCAGTGTTAATACTAGCTTATATGGACATCATAGTTCTTTGCAAACACTTTTTCTGTCACTTCTGACCTCAGACTTTGCATTATGTTGATTTCCTTTCTCCTCTACATCTCTTTGGGTACATTTTCCAGATTCCTCAATTCCTCTCTTCATCCTTTACTTTCAGGTACTAGACAGAACAGCACCATCATTGAGGCAGAGCTTCATACCCCCAAACCAGCAGATACTCGTGGTAGAAATAAAATACAGGTCTTCACATTCTACTCATATTTTTAGTACCTTATTGTCTCCATGGTTCTGCTTTCCCTTCTTATCTTGTATCTGTGTCTTGCCCTTAGGTCCCTTTCTTAGATCAGGGTTGCTGGATTTTCTTGTGATCTTAAACAGTGTCTGCAGTGTCCAGTCTTTCGAAGCCTTTCCATACAACTTAGTCAGAAAGTACTTAAGTATCATGATAGTCTGGTAATCTGCAGTCAAGGGTCCATTGTTTTCTTTTCTGGGCTGCCAGGGTGGGTTTTTTCAGCAATTGAGATTTATGGAGTGAATAATCCACCTGGCAGGAGACTAGAAAGAATTCTTTAGTGGGAGAATAAGTGTTCTTTTTTGGGTACAAAATACTGCTAATAGCTTATTTAGCAACCTATATTTCTACAGCAGGGCTTTCGTTTTTTGTGTTGGTGGTGGATTCTTGCACATGAATAGGTTCTAGCACCCATCCTAATTCCATCTCTCATTTGAGTTTCATCTGTTCCTACTGTAGGATAATACATGGTGTGATCTCTCAGCTTTTTAATGTGGTCCTTAATGCATCTCTTCTAGCCTCATGTTTGAGCGGGCTAAAAAAAAATAATAAAATAATAATGAGAGATGATTCTACCCTGTACTTGCTGAGAATTGCCTGGAAACCATGGAAAGCTCAGGCAGCGTCATGCTGCAACCGCTGAGACTCCGCAGAGTCCAGTACCAGGTACTAATTGCAATTACTGCTGGGAGAACTCTGAATAACAATTACAAAAAACAAAAAATAATAATCCACTGTGCTGCTTTCTTGCCTTTTCTTTTACTTAAGTGGTTTGTTTTTACAAACAGTGGTTAGATTTGAGCTTGAAATAAGCCAAAAGCTGTGGAATGTGATCAAAAAGAAAGATGGAAGGGACTTCAGTGTTTTCAGGGCAGCTGAATATGTTATGAGTTTTTAATAGAACTAGATGGAGGACTGAACTAGTCAATGATTAAAACAAGTGGAAGTCACTGGGTAAGAGTGTTCAGCACAATGGGTTCCCGTGTGAAATTCTGGTTCTTAGCCACCCGGTTGCCTTGTCCCTTTAGGGATATTTTCATGGTCTGGGTAGCCTGAGCTGCCTATAACCCTCAGATTTACAGCTGCCTTTCCCTGCCCGGAGTTTCTCATTCCTTATGCATCACCACTAGGGAAATTCTGTACCTGTTTTTCAGCAGTGGCATGGGAGCAACGAAGTTACCAGCAGCGCAATCTCCAGGGTAAACAGGGCCAGCGATTATTCTCACCGTACCACTTAACCCCACTGGAGGAGACAACTGTAAATTGTCTGTGTCAAGCCAGCATGTGAGGACTAATAGAACTGCAGTGGGGATAATTCACGAGTAGATTTTTCTCACTCGCCAGTGTAAACAGAGCTAGGGCTAGTCAGGTCTGAAACGGTGATTACTTTTAAAACGGCGTGTTATAATTCCGTGTCCCAGATTTGAACTCTCCTTCCAGCACAGGAAAACAAACCACCGTACACGTGGCCAGCCCGTGGACCACGCAGGCTGTGCAACTTACTGTACACATGAGGACTGCTGTGTTTTTCTAGGAAACAAGATTTGGAGGGAGCTCTTCAACCGAAGATTGCAAGGTGTGTTGTTTTGTTGGGGTTTTTTGTAAAAAAAAGACTTTCATAATCCTTCCTATTAAAGCAAGTAAAGAAGAGCTTTAATAGCAAGTTAATTTAGAGACCTTACACACTGTCCTCCTCTGTGTTAAATCCCTCCACCAAACTTGCTTGATTTTGTTGGGTTTTTTTTTTGTTTTTGTTTTTTTTTGTTTGGGTCACTAATCTCTCCACACTGCTCTTGCCTGCTTGTTCCTTGCACCTAATCACATCCAGCAGAATGACATCATAGATGTAGATATGCACCTGCTGGCAAATGAGTTACCTGAATTCATGGCAGATGAGAAAAGCACTTTTCCTTTCCCTGCCGTATTATCATTCCTCAGTATCTTCTTCTGACATACTTCACCTGTAAACCCCAAATTTAACTAAAAAGGTGAACGTTCACCCCAAAAGTTGGCAGATTGAGAGGTGGGGACATGGGGTGTTCAGCAGGTGCATCTCTGGTTGCTTGAAGCCCATCTAGGTGCAGACCCATACCAAAAGGGTCCAAGTGTCCTGCTCCGTCCCTCACTGTTACCCACCTGCTTCTTTTTTTTGTGTTTGAGTCAGTCAGACCTTTCCACCTGTGAGTGGAGACCTGGTCCAGCTCATCTGTGCTTCAGCTGCATCACCACCTGCGTGCACACTGGGGCTGGCACAAGACAGACAGCAGGAAGAAGCCAGGGCTGTGTCCCCACAGCTGACAGCTTGACACAGGGCTGGAACAGCAGCAGGTGGCAATTGTCTGGGTAGTCAGAAAAACTGGGCTTCCTGTCCAAGCCCCTTCGCCCACCCGAGGGGCTGAAAGCAGAGCTCTCCCATGACATCATGTGCTGCCACAACATGGCTTTGACCATGCAGCATTGTCCTGATGTCACCGGGAAGAGGCACATATGGACACATGGCCCTGTGTGAAGAGTTAATGGTGGTAGATTTGTGCCTATCTCAGTTTTCTGGGCTGAAGTTATGTGCGTGGCCCCAAACTGTGTCACAGCACAGGGACAGGGGAGCATCTCTGCACACAACCCCGCTGTCCAGGTTCCCCAGATGAGTGACCCCAAGAGGCTGGCTGCAGGCAGGAGGAACTACCCCTGAATTTTCCGCTTTCAAGACTCAGAGTTTTGTCTTACTCTTAGAGTAAGGGCTGCCCAAGAGCATGCCCACAGTCAGTAATGTATTTAGAGAAAAAGCAAAGAAAAATAGAGAAAAGTAGCAGAAATGTGAAACTTGTACTGAAAAAGCAGCATATGTCCAGTTTTAGTCACCAAAGCACAACTGTGTTTCCTTACACTGATGAGATTAGCATCTTTGCTATTAGTAAACCAAAATGAAAAAAATCAGGTTTTGTTGTTGTGGGTTCCAGAATGAGGAGTTTTGTTTTCCCAGCCAAGACTGAGAAGCCAGATCAGTAACATGTCCTTTATAAAACTCCACCTAAATGTTACCAAGTTTAACAAGTCCTTAGCTTTATTATTAATGTGCTAGACTTGTAATGGCTTATGGAGGAGCATTATGACTCAGTGTGCTTAGGGAGCTTTGACCACAGCAGCCGTCCTGTCCTGCTCAGAGGTTGTGGTGGAACATGTTACCAGGAGGGGCACTTCAGAAGGAAGCAGGTCCCTTGTCCTTGTTGACAAAGCAGCTTCTGTGGGCTGCCTGGCACTTGCTGGGCATTTGTTCAGCCCCTGAAGGGATTGATTCACATAAAAACTTGATGATAAATTCTTAACAAATCAGCAATGAGCCAAATACCATTGAGAATATTCTTGAGGATGTATATCAGGTGCGTTGCTTATGGATAAAGCAGTACGTAACCATTTTGCAGTTGTTGTGCCTGGACTTGTACAATAATACTAAACAAATTTTGGTGGGTAGGGAAGTCACAGGCTAGAGAGGGATTAAAGTGTGTGTGAAGTCCATGCGCTAAATTCGCTGTCTTGCCAAAGCCATTGTTTTATGCTGTAGGTCAATGGCCTTCAGGAACTGGAAAGACTTTAAACATCCAGGCTTCTGTTGGAGGAGACCAAAGTACAGGAGCAGCATTAACACGAATATATTAATATTATGAATGCTTATCTGAAGCTTACTTCTTGTTTAAACGTGAGGTTTGGGAAGGATATATTTGGGTCAGCCTTTGGTCAAACTTTGTTGAGGTTTTGTTTTGTTTTGTTTTGTTTTTTGAAACTTTGTTTTACATTTCAGTCCTTGACAATGGAGAATTTGAAACAGGGATATAATCAGCCTCACGAGCAACTCTGTACACACAAAGCAGGTCATTTCCATACAACAGCCATGTTTAAGAGGAAGGTTTGTTGAATTGTTTTCAAGGAACTCTAGGGGTGATGGGATTCTAGTTTTGAAGGTGCTCCACAGCTGCTATCTCTACTGGATTATTTTCCTCTTTTGGTGCTGTGGTCAGTTAATACTCCACTTGCACAAAAACATTCTGTCGACACACAATATAAAATCATTCTGCTCTTCTAGGAACTCTCAGAGGATATTTATTTACAGTCCACAAATGCTGCCCCCCAGCTTGACTGTACTGTTTGGATTGGGGCTTTAGACCTTGCAGTAGTGAGCTAAACGTCAACAACATCAACTGAATCCAGACAGTGAGGAGACCCTGTAACCCAATGAGGGCTCTGCTGTGTGTGGTGGATCCGTATGTCAGGATGCATGATGGATACATATCCCAGGAGGTGTGCATCTCCACAGTATTTTAAACCCCCTGACTTTCCCTAGTGCAAGCTGGATCGGTGACAGCAAGCTGGCTCACTCCTCTCAGCTCTTTCCCCACCTGGATTTTACTCTTTGACTTAAGGGATCTGGGTTTTTTTGAGACTGGTCCATTGGGTTTGTAGATCTGACAGGTGGGTCTGTGCTCATGGTCAGCTCTAGAGCATGTCCTGGGGACTGGGACCATTGTGGCCACACTGTGAGGGTGTGCAGTGCCAGCGAGGGGCTGTGCTGAGCCAGCCGGGAGACTGGAACTAAGACATGACTACTCCCCAGCGTTGTGGCCCTGCTCCTCTACCTCCCGAGACCAAGCGTAGACCAGAAGGCGAACTCCCTTTTCCTGCTCACTGATCTCGTAGGGTACTTTGTGATGCTACCATCGCCCAGAGAAGTTACGGGGAGCTGGAGGAAGGATTGCCCGGGCTAGTCAATCAGGTGTAGGAGGAACGTCCTGGGCCTTAAGAGACATCGTGCTAAGGAGGGACGCGGTGCTAACCGGGCTTCCCGCCGCGGCAGGGACTCCTGCGGAGGCTACGCTGCTCCTGGAGCAGCAGCCTTCAAGTCCCTGCTACCATCTTGCGAGCCCCGGTTGGGGAACCCGTGAAAAAAACCTATGAAGTGGTACCGCGCCCGGCTGGGTCTCCCCGGTGGTTAACCCGCCCGGCCCCCCGCCCGGCTCTCCCTGAAACGCCGCGGAGCCAGGCTGCGGCTGTGCAGCCCGTCAGGGTTTCTGCGGTCACCTTCACCGGTGCCGTACCAGACGGGACGCTGAGGACGGGGCTCCCGTACCGGTGCCTTTCCAGGCCGGG
>VXBZ01008838.1:153949-182506 GCA_013399135.1 Heliornis fulica | reverse complement strand
TTTTTTGTTGTTGTTGCGGTTTGGGTTTTTTTGTTTTGTTTTTTTTTTTCTTTCCGATCGCTGTTATTCTTTAATCGAGCCTCCTCCCGCCGGGGCCCCGCTGTCAGCGGCCCGGGGCGTCTCTCCTGTCTGTCCGTCTGTGCGTGCGCGCACACGCGGCTGGGGGCACGGGAGGGGTGGGGGGTGGGAGCGGGCCGGTGCCGGCCCTGCCCGCCTGCCGGGCTGCCTCTCCGCGGCGCGCCGCCGGTAGCTGGCGGTCGGTGGCCGTGGTCTGAGCCACGGGGACGCTGCCCCGCGCAGCGCTTAGCGGGCAGCCCGAGGACGGTGTCCACTGGCTGCATGGAGCCCGGGGCCGCCTGTGATGCGGTGCCCACCGCGGGGGCTGGCGGAGCGGCTTGAGCCCCACGTCCGCCGGAGGCGAGCATGTCAAGTGAGCGGCTTAACCGGACAGCGGTGAAGGATGCGCGGTTAAAAGACCTGTTGTTGGAAAGAGGTACCCGTCTGTTCGGCCGGTGTGTCCGCACGGGCAGGGCTGCGGCGAGCTTCGTACCCCGGAGCGAAACTCAACTTGACGGCCCCGCCGGCTGGGAGAGCGCTCGCTGGCAGAGCCGCGGGCGGCGGGAGGCTCCTGGCCCGGCCGGCTGTCTGCGGAGGGGTCTCGGGGCCGCGGTCCTTGCGTGGTTGTTGGTAGGGCTCTGAACGGCTTGCGGTGCCGTGCTTCTCCGTGAAGGTGTTTCCAACGACACGTAGCTGCGTGTCGTGAGAAATGTGCTCCTGGGGGTTGGCGGGGGGGAACGGACCCACGTTATATTCCTTGTACGTGAAGGAACAGGTACGTGTTCCCAGAACCTGCCCCCCACTCTGGGGGGCACTGATTGGGCAGAAGGAGGTGCCGGGCTGGGGGGCGCGGGGTGCCGCAAGGGCCCTCGGTGCCCGTCAGCTGTGGGGCCGGGGCCGGCAGCTGCCAGGAGCTCTGCAGGTCGCCTTGAGCAGCACTGGGCACAGACTGACCGCTGCTGCTGTGGCTCCTGTCTCTTTGCTTTTCTCCCTTCGCAACTTAAGGCAGAGCAGAGGGAAGGAGAGGTTGGAAATCGCCTTTCCCTCCGGTTCTCATTGAGGAAATCCTCTCGAACGTCAGTGGGATGCTTTGGTGTGTTCAAGTGTCTGCCATGCAGAGCTGGGCTTGGAGTATGCCATGTGCCACACACACCTGGGCGCTGTGGGGATTACTCTTTATTTATTTTAAAATTGTATAGTTACATGTTTTCCAAATGATCCCCCCACCCCCCAAGGGAGATGCTCACGGTCCTACTACTTTATTCCTGAAGGAGGGGTGCTGTCCCCCACCACGGAAATGCTGGGGCCTTGATAAATTTAGAAGACTCTGCACTTGGCAGATAGAGAAGTAACATGTCATTCCAGTGATCTTTGCGTTCTAGGAAAGCCTAAATCAACGTTGCTTGTTTTGCATGCTGCCCTTTAGCAACAGACTCTGAATTTCCAGTCTGAAGTATTGCATGGACCCAGGAAAAAAAGAGTTTGGGGTAAAGAAAGCCCCTGATAGGTAGTAGCCGCAGAATGGGAATGGCAGCAATTGTCAGCTGCCCTCAGTCTGTGCTCTGTGCTTCTGAGCCAAGAAAAAAATTACTTTTTACCTAAGCATGATTTTGGTGGGGTTGTTTTGTAATTATTAATTCTGTGCTTCCTGCCTTTTGATCTCTCGGTGCCGACATTGTTAGCTTCCAGCGGCTTGGGGGAGGCAGAGGAAATTGCGCATGGGATTGGTAGCAAAAACAGAGCAAAGCACTGACTAATCAAATTTTGTGAAAATGCTGGTGGTCTTGATGAGTGGATGCTACTTACAAGCAGAGAGAAATTAAATGATAGATGTGTCGTTGCCCTCTGCTTTTTCTTTAACCTTAAATAAGTTTAATGCTACTGAAACGATGGCAGAACCTCAACACTTAGATGGTGGCATACCGGTGCCCTCTAGTAACTCGTGACAAAGGTCTGGACCTCAACACCAGCCTCTGCTGGACACCAGGGCACTTGCATTTCCTGTTGCCTGAGCTTTTGCTATCAAGAAATCTTAGAATATTGAAACTGCCTTGGGTTTCCTCTAGTTCTGCTACAGGTTGTTCTGTATTCTGTGTGTGAGCAGCATTGTTCTAGCTGTGCTTCATAACGGTGGTGTGTTTATGTAAGTGTACTGGTGTTACACAGAAGGCTGAGGATGACTGCAAATGAAAGAGATAAGCTTGGGGGGAGGGTGGGGGAAGCTAGTCTTCACTGGTGTCTGGCTTGTCTCTATGTTATTCTTCCCTCATTGGCTTTTTAAAACAGCCATCAATACCTGATCCCCAAAGTTGATGTTTGGGTGCCCAAAAGTACTGCCGATTTGGCGAAGTGCTGAAACTGAGCAACCTGAGCTGCTGTTCTGCTTTTTCTACCAGCCTAGCAACCAAAGACCTCCTTGCATTAACTGGAGTTGTCTTTCAAGATGAGAGCATCTCCTGTGAGCAATGCAGTTTCCATAGAAATATGTGCAACTGTGTAACTCCAGAGGGCAATTTCTCTCCTTAAGTTGCTCAGCCTTGCTGCTCCAGTATAGCCGAAAGGGTGCAAGAGTGACTCATTTCTAAATATATTTAATATTTGTAGTATAGGCAGGACTTCAGATAAGGTGACGGGCTCTGATGGAGTTCATTGTAATTGTATCTCTTGCAACAGCCAAGGTCCCAGGTTCATTTTTAACCTGGAACTATCTTGTTCTAGAATGGCACATCTCTTTTTACATTTTTACCTGAATGGGAATGTCCTAGAAAACCTAATTTTACTCTGGAAAGAAGTAAGTAGTCGAAAGTCCACATGGCGTGTAGATTCAGTAGGTTGGTTTGCACTTGATTTGGAGAGCTTTTGTGCAATTCGGCTGATTTAAAAAAAAGAGTTTTTAAAAAAATTAAAGATCATTTACTAGACACAGTGTCCGTCTTCCTTTCTCTGTGGCCTCTGCTGTGAAGCTCATGGAACCCTATGAGCTCTAGTGGCATTGTGGGCGGCTGTTAAAATGGTGGGGTTTGTGTGTGTGTTCTTGTTTGGTGCCTTTTTTTTTTGTTTGGTTTTTTTGTTCCCCCCCTCCCCGGTGAAATTTTTGACCTATCCAAAAGGTTTGTCTATGGTGTTCGTCCTGAAGAACTTTCTACCTGTGAAGAATACAGAGATGGGTATCACAAAGAATTATCTTGGCTTGGACCTGCAGCCGCTCGTACCAGTTGATCAGCACTGCCAAAATCAAAATAATTTTCATGCTTTTTTTAATAGTTTTCTTTACAAAACTCTTTGAAGTGGACAGCAGTGGCATCTTATTCTAGATCAGTTATGATGAAATTCTGAGGGCTGTTTCATATTATTGCTTTGATGGGCAATATTCTGTAATATGATTGACTTTTTTGTTTCTTCTTTGTTTTAGCTGAACTGGAGTTTGTTCAAATCATCATTATAATTGTGGTTATAACTGTTATGGTGGTAGTGATCATCTGCTTGTTGAACCATTACAAACTCTCGACACGCTCCTTCATCAACCGACAGAGCCAAAGCAGAAGGCAGGAAGAAACTCTGCAGACGGTGAGTGTGAGCCCCTTGCACCAAACTGCTTCTCCTTGTGCTGTGTATGGGACTGCAGCAAAGCCTCCTGAGGGGCTCCGCTACGGGCCTCTGTGGGAAAAACTTCTGATGTCACTTTTAACAGTACCTGTAGCGAAGCCATCGGCTGAGGTTGTCAGTGGGAGGGGGAATAACATAAATTTAAGATATACTGTCTTTGAGTATTTTTAGCTCCTGGTATGCCTTATGTAGCTTATTTTTGTTTTGCATGTCGAGGCTCAGATGTGACATCCTGTTTGCCGCTGCTGTAATTTAAAGGGGGCGGAGGGGGGATGAACAGAACTCACCTGGGGTACAAAGATTTGAAATACGCTTTGTGACTTCATGTGTACTAGTGTCCTGGAGTGGTATCGCTGTCGCTGTTTTGTCAAGCTGTGGTAACTGTTTGCTGGATCCGAGAGACAGGCCCAGGAGAATGTAATGTGTGTTTGCACTCAAACAGCGGGAGCGTGTTAGGAAAAGGATCCCTCCAAGGATCCGTAGTTGTGAAGAAGTGTTGCTGTAGAGCTTAAGACCAAATCTCATTTGAGACTTCTTAAGGCTGACTTTAGTCAACCCAGCAGTAAATAGGTACCTCTTGCCTTGTGAGCCAGAAGTTTGCAGGGTGGGATGTGCTGCTCCCCCGTGAGGGTTAGTCACAGGGTATCCCTGACCTTGGGACGTCCCCCAAGCCACAAAGGGGCTGTGGAGTTACAGGGTTGACCTTCTTTTGATGTGCTTCTCAGTGCCCTTGGCCCCTTTGACTGCAGGGACCACGGGGCCATTTGTGAGGGTGGCCTTTTAATGCATTGGATTCCTGGCAACAGCATTGGATTCATGTAGTTTCGTGGCTTTGTTTAATGTCACTGACCAGGGGCGGGGAGGGCAGGAGAGAAGAAATAATTGTCCAGTTGTAACAGAAAGGTGCAGTCCCATAATGGTTTAAACTAGTTGTAAGTTGGATTTCAACCAGATCAGCAAGCAAGGTGCCTGGGCAGCAGGAGAGGAGGCAGAGATCCCTGAGCAGCTGCTATAGAGCCACCCCTGCCAATCCTGGGAATTGGCAGCAACTTCCAAAGCTGGCTGTGATGGATGGTGAAGGCAGGATTCTCAAAGCTCTCGCTTAGCACATCACCTGGATACTTCTGCTGGGGTGAATAGATCTTATTTTGGAGGTGATGTGGGGAAGAAAGGAGCTGTCTCTTCAAGGGGATGTTGCCTCATTCACTAGCACTTCAGTGCTGCAGGAATATTTAGCTCTAATTTGGTTATAGATGAAATGGAAACTTGTCAAATCTTAACCTTGTGGACTTCAGGACTGGAAAAATTAGGTTGAATGTTGCTTTGAAATGGATGCTGTAATTCAAGAATCATACTTCTGTCCACAAAGTGTTAGCTGTAATTGCTCCAAGTACCTAAAATGAAATAATTTGAGGTAAAGGGAGCGCATTTTCAACTTCACAAATCTTTTAAAACTGCAATAAGCTGTCAGATGCATGAAGTAACCCATTATTTCCTTTGTATGGTTCATTAGTATTGTCTATTATCAGAGCAAGTGGTGCCTTTTCTCTTGGATGTGATGAAGAAATACCACCTTCTAGTGAAGAGCAACATGCAGTTTGGCAGTGGGGACTTGGGAACTGCTTTAGTATCCAGAACTGCTCTTAAATTAAAACACTGTCTTTCAGTTCAGAGGCACCATTATAAGTGATGATAATCGTAGCCAAGTCAGCACTGCATGGGAATTGATGATTGGTTTGTAATAACCAATTACTAATTCTCTTTGGTATAGGTTTATCACTCTTACTTATCTGGAATTCTGATAAGCTGAAGCTATTCTTGAAATAAAGTCATACTTATAGAGAATGGGACTTTGGATGTCTCTGAGGTCAGATGTCAAATATATTGGAGTTTTCCTTTGTCTCAGGTGGTAGAAGGAAATTCTGATAGAAACTGGCTGTGTGCCACTTGCACTCTGAACCTTAAAAGCAGTGTGCAGTGGGGGGGGGCGGGTTGGGGAAACTAATACATCTGCTCTGCAGTGTGAAACTGGAATCAGCCCAACTGTTCTCGCTGTCCATGGCAGACTGAGTTGCACAAGGTAAATCCGTAGTGTGAACACTAAGAAGCAGGCTGGCTTAGATACTTCTAAACATGTATTTTTTTTAACCGTATGCAAAATGCTATCAATAAATGGATTATATTCCAAGGGAGCATTTTTTTAATGGTATATAAACTCTGAAAACACTTAAATGTTTATTGACCACTGGTGTCTGAAGGAAATACTGTTCTTACTCAAGCATTCTATTGATGGAGAAACAGTGAATGGAAGTAGAGGAGTTACAGCTATGTTTCTTAAAATGGTAAAGCAAATTGACTGTGGGTTAGTTCCTGTAGTGACCTATGAAGTGAACCCCCTTTCATGCAACCAAGGAAGCAAACGTGTGTCAAGATGCAGAATCATGCCTTTCCTACTCTGATGGGCCTTTTTTTGTCCTGTTGTTACCTTCAGTTTTCCTTTTCCTCAAGCCTGTCCTATAAAAGATAATCATACCTTCTAACATCTTGAGCTATGGCTGAATTGCACAGATTTCTGGGCCTGGGAAGACCAACTATCGATTGTTCTGGTTCTTCTAGAAAGCATAACAGAAATGTAGTAGGCAATTTATCTCTTCCTTGTTGCCAGCCTCACACCTGTAAAACTCAAGAGTCGGACCTCTGAAATAATGAAATAAAATATGTTTGTGGATTTCTTCTGTCTGAACTTCATGTTTTAGAAAAGAAAAGCCTGGAAATAGAAATTATCATTTTCTTCCAAGTCTAGAAATTAGATCATTTAAAGGATAAAACATCACTGGAATCACAAGACTTGGAAAGAGGCTGATTCCAGGGGGGGAAATGTTGCTCTGACAAGTGGGTGCTCAAAAGCAGTTATCACATATCTTTCTGTAAATATATTTTCCTGTGTGATCACCAGTTCATCTTTATCTCTTTTTTTTTTTTTCCTTTTCATCCCCTCTGGAGTCTCATCTTCCAGTCTTCATCTGGTCGTTGTTTACTTGTTTTTGTCACACTGGTTATGTGCTGATGCCTTGAACAGATGACAGCAGGGGCAGGAGACCCTTGGAGTGCTCAGGAGTGCTCAGGAGTGCTGGATGCTTCTGCAGCAGTGCAGAACATTCAAAGTCTGTTCTAACATGTAGTGGAAATGTGAGTTTTGGGGTTGTAACTGTGAAAGGGGAAAGATGCTGAGTCTTGACATGAGCAGCAACCCAAAGCGAGCGTGCACAGTGCTGAATGGTCTGTATGTACTGTGACAGATAAAATAGTGAACATTTCCCTCTGCTGGCTGATCCATCAGCAGTGTTTGGCTTCACAGTTTGGTGGGCCCAGCTTGGAAGAGCATCTGAAGCAGGGGTGCAAAGGCTGTAGGGTGTGGAGAGTACCTGGACCATGCCTGGGGCTGCTTCCCTAGGGCAACACAATCTCCCACCACCTTTCCGGTGGGAGCGACTGATGCTGCTGGCAGTGCTGGTGGGTTTCAGAGCAGAGCCACATGTCAGCCGTGGAAAGGCACATCCACGCACAGGGTATGTGTCTGATGTCCCAGGGGAGGTGTATGTTGTGGCAGGGCTGGCTGTGCCTCGGGAGGTCTGGCATTGTGCTGGGAGGGCAGTGTTGCTGGTAACCAAAGCATCCTGTTGGAATGTAGGTGGTAGCTGTGGCAGAGTGGCTGCCAGGGTACTCTGCTGCTTGGGAGAAAAGCAGGACAAACCTTGCATTCTGGCCTTTTAAATCTTAGTGTCATCACCAGTGACTTCTAGGGGCTGCTGAGGGAAAAGAGATTAAGTGACTTGCGGGGAGGTACTTAATGAGCTTCTGATGTTCTGAAACTGATTCCTCCTTCCCATCTATGTGGCTTCTGGTTTTGCATCTTTTCTCTTATGAACTGGATGTTGGGCGACTAGTGACCACTTCTACTGCCCTGGTCCAGCTCCTTGAAGCAAAGTCCCATACCCATCACACAAGATGCTCACGCTGACCAGCCCCTGCCTGCCAGCACAGAGGGCAGCTTGGTTGCAGGGACCAGTCAGCTTGTGTTAGGACATACACGGATAATGCCTGTCTCAAATGCCAAGCTCCAGGGACACAACTGTAAAAATACTGCCCTCCTTCTTGGAACAGCTATTTCAGAGTAAAAGGGGAACATCAGGAGGGTGACAGAAATTACTCAATACTGACAGCTGCAGGGATTTGTTGGTTATTTCAAATGTTAGTTTTGCCTTTTGGCCTTTTAAATTATTCCCCACCAGTGTTAGCATCATTCTTTCTGTTCCTTGCTGGCATCCCCAGCTCACTCATTTTCACGTTTTTCCTTGATCCCAGTGGGAACAAGAACCCAGTCTGTAGCTGGGAAGAGAATGTGAGTGCTGTGGGCCACCAGGCTTTGCCAGACCTTTTCCTGTGCACCAAGCATCGGGTGGCAGGAGCTGGATGTCGGCAGTTCTGCTGCCCGTGTGGGGGACGCGGGCTTGCCTCTCCTCAGGGTGTGCTGCCAGGAGGACAGTGTGTGCTGGCTGCTGCTCCTCTTTGAAGTCTGCCACAGTAAAGTCAGGACATATTAAAAAGGGCAGGATTGTCTAGGAAGTCTGCAGGTAGGGCTGTGAGGGAGGAATGCTGGCTCTGAATGGCTCCTGGTGCAGTGTGTCACTATGAGCTACCTGGTCTAGCTCCAAATCAAGGAGGAAGGATGGTAGTACTGATTTCCTTCACTTGGACAAAGTAAAGATTACTTAAAGTGGTAAAGTGCTAGGAAGTTGGGGAAATAAGTTTCAAAGCATTAAGTAATATAAATTATCCCTGTCCGTGTAGTCCACCTCCCTACAAGTGAAAGGGTTGGCACTCTGTAGCTACCTCTACTACAGCTTGTCCTTGATGCAGTGATGGCTCTGCCAGATGCAGTAACCTCTCCTGCCCTTGGGGAAACCCATCTCCTAAAGGTATGAGCAGCCCTGCCGGAACACTGCCCCTTCTCTTGGGGACAGCGCAGTAGCAATGGCTCGCTTGTATTCGGCGGGGAGCGAGTCTTAAAAGCTGCGGTGGTCCCCCTCTCGCCGAGGAAGGGGCAGGGAGGAACGAGCCCCTGGGTCTTCTTCCAGAGCATTTTGAGGAAGCATCTGGTTTAGTGTGCTGTAATGTGTCGCTGCCACCTAGGGCCAGCGTCAGGGACTACACTGCTGTCTGGAACTTCCTTTGCAGAACAGGTGCATATTTGTGTGTATGTATATACACACATTACAAATAATCTGGAGTTTAATTAAGGGGAGAAGAACACTCTTCTTAATACCTGCCATGCACTTCAGAAAGTGAAAAACTTACTCTTGCTTCTCAGAAAATAGAATTTTGGTGAGAGTGAAACTGAAACATGGAGAAAAACCTGAAAATTTCTTAAGATTCAGTAAAAAAAATGAAATTTGTATTATATGGGATAGTTGTGGTTTAACTCCTGCTGCCAAACAAGTACCACTCAGCGCCTTGCTCACTCCTCTCCTATGATTGGAGAGGGAGGAGGAGGGTGGAAATCAGAAGAGTAAAAGTAAGAGCTCCTGGGCTGAGATACAGACAGTTTTAATAGAGAAGGCAAAAGCTGCGCACACAAGCAAAGCAAACCAAGGAATTCATTCCCCTCTCCCCATGGACAGGAAGGAGTTCAGCCATTCCCAGGACAGCAGGGCTCCATCACGTGTAATGATGACATGGGATGACAAACACCATGACTGTGAATGCCCCCCACTTCTCCTGGCTTTATATGCTCAGCATGACATCATGTGGTATGGGATATCCTGTTGGGCAGTTGGGGTCAGCTGTCCCAGCTGTGTCCCCTCCCAGCACCTTGTGTACCCCCTGCCTACTCACTGGTGGGGTGAGAAGCAGCAAAGGCCTTGGTTCTGTGCAAGCTCTGCTCTGCAGTAACAAAAACATCCCTGTGTTACCAATACTGCTTCCAGCACAAATCCAAAGCACAGCCCTGAACTAGCTACTGTGAAGGAAAATAACTCTGTCAACTGATACCAGCACACCCAGTTACCTGGTAGTTCCTTCCATATCTCTTTTCCTCTGTCACCATTTTAAGACTTGTCTGTGCACTAAGTAAGAGTGTAGTACTTTTCCTACTTTGGGTCATTCAGTCTGGCCTTTTGTAGTGGCAGTGAGAGAATCCTGTACTGTGTCACTGGACTGACCACACACACACAGGTGGTGAGGTTGGTCTGCATGTGGTGTGAGAACTGGTATCTTGCAAGCATAGGTGTGCTGAGCACATGCTACTCAGCCATCTGCTCAGGCTCCTGGGGTAGAGATCTTACTGGAGGTTGGCTGCTGACAAATGCTTTGTTCAGCCTGCTGCTCTCTCCAGAGAAGGGAGTAGCTGCCGGTGGGTTCAGAGGCTGTGGTGTTTCCCATCCTTGAATCTGAAGGATCTTGCACCCTTGGAGTTCAGCTGCATCCTAAGCAGTGTACTCCATTATCTCAGTGAGGAGTGCCTTGGGCTCCTTTTGTCTCATTGCCTTGGGCCAACTGTCCGAGCACCCTGGTTGTACCCTGTAGCAGCCACAGCACTTCCAGGTAGGGTTGTTTGCTGTGCTGGGGTTCAGGCATCAGTAGTAGAACTAACAGACAACTCTGATCTTCCACCAGGTTGTTCCTGTTCAGCAGTGCTGGTACCAGGTCTGTGCGTCTCAGCTCAGGACATGGGCCCTGAGGAGTTTTTCTGCATATGCTGCTCTTGCCTCTTCTTCCTCTCCTGTTGTAGCAGAGATGTGCCCTGGGACAGGAGTTGTCATTTCCACTTCCATGTTGGAAACTCTCTTTCTTAAGGGGCTTTCAGTAACATGAGTGGTGGTGATAGATTGAATATTCCTTTCTGGATTGGGCTTGCCTTTTTTTCTCTCTGAGCTCGAACATTCTAAAGGATGGACCGAGACTAAACAAAGCTACACGCTATTTCATTCTTCAGGCCAGCACTCAGGAACCAGCAGTTGGTCTGTGTATGGCCTGTAGTTCGTGGGTCGTTAATTGCGCACTAACTTTGACTAGTATGTTTTACATAGCAATTGCAGCAGGCTTTGGAGCCTGCCGGGTCAGCTGCTGGGCTCCTGCTTGTGTTTGATCATGCAGACACTCCCTCAGATACTTCAAAATGAGGGTGTCTGGTGATAGTGGAAGGGAAGGTGGCTACAAGCCTGTATATGCACGTATGTATATGTGATACACAGTTACAGTGTCTTCTAGTGACAAAACCTTACAGGGGCACTGAAATACCTGGGTCTAAGACTTGTCTTTTGTTTGGGGCCTTTGCAGTGGGGATACTTGGGAAAGGAAGTTGTAAATATTTGCAGTTGTCAGCCACCTCCTATCTTTGCTCTCTAAAGCTAGAGGAGAGCAGTGACAGAACAGTTTTGTTATTCAAAGCATTTCCCTTAACAGCTGAATCCTGTGGGAGATTCCTCTTAGAACAGCTTTCCTCTGCAGTGGACACTCCTCACAGGATCACAGACAGCTTTTGGCCTCCGAGTGTCCTGATGCACATCTAGTTATGTCTATCTTTACATCTGAAATATGTCAGAAGATGCTATGGTGAGAAGCAGCAGTACAGTGAGATTTGAAAGTTGTGTATCCAGGGTACTGCTTTTGGGGACAGTATGTGTTTTCCTTCCTGTTCCTGAAAGTTCTTGTGTCTGTAAAATCTTACAACTTGAATGTGCCCCAAGAAAATGGTCATGACCATACAATGTTTTGATTTTCTCTTTTTGCACCAAGATTGAAATGCTGTGCTGCATAGCTGTTCTGGTGTGTCCTTTTCAACTTCAAAATTTTCCAATAAAATCTCTCAGTCGGGGTGGTTACTGCTGCTGTAAAGGATTGAGGAGAAAAGTAATGATATGCCTTAATCTGTTTTTCCTTATTGGCATGTTGTCTCGCCTTTCGTTCTGCCCTGCATGCAGCACGGTGTCAGAACAGACTTTTGAGGCATGAGAGAGAAAATACTTTGGCCTGAGAAGGTGGTTGGGGAAGTGGTTGGAAGAGGGGAACTGGTGGCTGAAACCTCATCTGTTTAATTACTGTTCATGGTGGGAATTGGGACACTGACAGTTTTGACCAGCATATTATAGCTGGGCTTAGAGCGCCTGTCTCTTCACGGGGATTACAGACGCCAGGTTTTGTTGCGGATTGTTCTGGCTCTGGTGTGCTCTCGGGATCCTGGCTGGCAGGTCAGCTTCATCAGACCCGCAGACTGTGCTGATGTGACCTTGTCACAGGTTGGGAGGTGAAGTGCTAAAGTCTCCTGTCATCTCTCTCTGTTACTGCGCACTCAGCATGGCAACCGGTTTGCTGGGTCCTTACGGCTGGGTGTGTTGGCTGGTGTCTTGGCACTTGCAAAACAGACCACACTTGACTTGCTGGGGTGCAGAGCTGCTGTTTGCTCCAGTTTTGGAAAGCAGGGGTGGGATGTTACTCCTTTATCACTTTTCTCCAGGTGGAGATGGCCAGTCTTTAAAAGCTGACTGCTCTTTTTGGAGTGTCTGAGGTAGGATGGTGATGTTGTCTAATAATCTTTCTCTTTTGTTGTGTTTTTCTACATTGCAGGAGGGGTGCTTGTGGCCTTCAGAAAGCTCGGTTTCGCGCCAGGGTGCTTCAGAGGTACAGACAGATTTCTCTCTATGTTCACCACTGTGCTTTCCTCTGTCCTGTTGTGTGTATTCCTCTCCTTTCAAAAACATGCATCTATTTAGTAAATAAAGTTTTTTCAGTGTAGACCAAGAGCCAGATTCATGTGGATGCCTGACCCAGCCTTAACTCCCGTTCCATAAATGCTTAGGATTTTTTCATTAAAATAATGAAATTTTGCCTACCTGACCCCTCATCTCCATCTGCAGCTCCTTGTATCAGAATAGACATGCACAGGTAAATAAGTGGTGGAGATGTGTCTCTCAGGCAGTGGCTCAGTGATGTGAGTATTCAGTGGAATCTGTGAGACCAGTTACTCTTATCCCCGTGTTTTTCCTGGATTTGCAGTGTGTATCCTGTCACTGGTATCTCTGGTCTTCTGGCGAGTGCCAATCCCTGGCCTGAGGGGTAATTTGTTGCTCCAAGTGGTGCATCTCACCTGTGGCAAACAGTATCTGTGAGGGTCAAGAGCCAAAGACCGTGCATGGACCCAAAAATGAGAAGAGCAGTTTGGTAGATCTAGTTCTGGGATAGGCCAAGTGAGGAGCAGCAGCTTCTCAGGGAGTGTCTTGAACTCTTTCTTCCACTTAAAAAGCCTGACCACCTCCAGGGCTTAATACACCAAGGACATTTTTTCCAATCAAGGCAGAAGCCTTGCAGGTCCTCCCCAGAGGCTGAGTTCTGGCTGAGATTGGTGAGGAGGAGGATGACACTTGATACACTCTAGTAGCGAAGGCGTGAGATATGCTGGGCTGTGACAAAATGCACTGAAATGACCGCCTGAATTCTTTGGTGACGTTAACTCTGAGTAGGAGGGGACGGCTCAGACTGCAGCTGAAACTCAGCAGTGAGACGTTTTCGTAGAACCGGGTAATTGCCAAGACTAGAGAGAAAGTGTTTCCTACGTACAGAAACAGAATTGTTTTCTCTCGGCTCCGCATGTTTTAATGTCAGGAGGAACTGTGTGAGGTCTTGGCCTTCCTTCGTGGAGCTGTTCTCAAGTGTCTTGTGTTAGATCCTTCCCACAACTCCTACCTGTTCTCGCATGCGTGTGTGTGGGAGCACACGTGAATGAGATCTGCTGGGCTTAAACTTTTGAGAGAGGTGGCAGAGAGACATTTTTTCTGGTTTATCAGCTCTTTGTAAATATGGAGCACCCACAGTACTTTGCTCAGACGGGACTCACGTGTCTGTCTCTTCCCATTTCAGATCATGTATGCCCCAAGGTCCAGAGACAGGTTTACCGCCCCATCTTTTATGCAGCGGGACCGTTTCAGTCGCTTCCAGCCCACTTACCCTTACATGCAGCATGAGATTGACCTTCCTCCGACCATCTCCCTCTCTGACGGGGAAGAACCGCCACCGTACCAAGGCCCATGCACCCTGCAGCTCCGGGACCCAGAACAGCAGATGGAGCTCAACCGGGAATCTGTCAGGGCACCACCCAACCGAACCATTTTTGATAGCGACTTGATAGACATCTCGATGTACAATGGGGGCCCCTGCCCACCAAGCAGCAATTCGGGCATAAGTGCAACCAACTATAGCAGTAACGGAAGGATGGAAGGACCACCCCCGACGTACAGTGAGGTCATGGGGCATTACCCAGGCTCCTCTTTTTTCCATCACCAGCACAGCAACGCGCCTCCTTCCTCACAGAGGGGGAGCAGACTTCAGTTTCAGCAGAACAATTCAGAGAGCACAATAGTCCCCAGCAAAGGCCAAGACCGCAAGCCAGGAAACCTGGTCTAAGTTACTGGCCCAGGTGCGTTTGTACTGAAGACGAGAGATTGAAGCAGAGCGGTGGAGGAAGACCCCCATGCTCCAGTGCACAATGTTGTTACGTTTCACGTGGTACAACTGAGTAAAACCAAACCTGCAAACCAGATCTTTGTTTCTGATTCCTTTCAGGGGAACTGTATGCAAAGCAGATTGAAAGAAATACAAACTTCCATTCAGTTTGTCTACGAGCAGTGTTTCAGGGGAGAGGGGGGGTATATTATTTTTTTTTAATAAACTATTTCAATTATTTAATTCTAAAAGTTAACTTAGCACAGAAATGAAGCTTGTACAGCCTGTTTCATACTCACTGAATGGCAGAAGGAAGAAGGTGGTTTTGCTAGATAAATGGGGGAAGAATTGGCCAGTTAGCTTTTTTTTTTCTCCCAGGGTGTGGATTTATTTTATTTTATTTTTAATATGAAACGAAATTCCTGTTTTGTGTGCCAAGGTATAAAGTTGAGAACTTAGATGGATGCAAGGAATTAATTTGTGTTGTGATAAATGTGTTTTAAAAAGTTGCACTATCTTAATGTTTTAAAAAAATATATATGAGGGAACTGTTTTATGTGAAGTTCTTCTGTATGTTGTCTTTTCACCTGTGGAATAATGATAGAGCCCCAGAAGTAATCTGGAGGAGTTTGCTCCCCCTCCCCCCCACCTTCCCCCAGGTTTGCTAGAAAAAGGGGACAGGACTTAGCCTAACATCTCTTGAGTTTTACAAAGCAAGAAATACAGGGACACTTAACTTGTCTTTGCAATAATTTGCATTCAAATAACAGCATGTTGATGAAGTGTCTTGGAGACTTTGGGATGGAAGAAGGCAAGCATTGATATCCCAGCGTTTTCCATCGCGTAGGGTTTAGGTATTTTGCAGTGTAGACTCTTTGTTTCCTAAGTGGCAGAACAGAATCCCAGATGTGTTGATTTGTGTCGGTTCTAATGGAGCGCTGCCATTCTTTTCATAACGCAGTACCGCCAGTACTTACGGTTTTAGAGAATTTTGTCCTCGCTGTAGCCTAAAAGTGTATTTAGTCACATATCATGACATTATGCAATAAATGGTTTAAAAACGCAAGGCAGGGTTTTTCCCCTGCAATGCTCTTAAATTACGTGAGACTGTTGTGCTTTTCACTCTCCGTCTCATCCTGTAGATACTGAAATTCAGTCCTGGAGATCCGTCCTGGAGTAGAAGCGAAGGGGCCTTTGTAGCTGTAACCCCCACCTCACCTCACCCCGTGCAGTTTCCGCAGCAGTACCGCGAGCACTCGTGACAGTGGTGCTGACTTCTGTGATGTCTCTGGCAGTGATGTGGGAGCACCAGTTATGGCCCCCCTCCCCTCAAACCCTTTAGCTCTGAGCCCTGTTGCGGAACCATGCCGTCCCCCCCTCCCTGTGCACGTCATCCAGTCGACGCCAGCAGGACTATGCTCATGGGTAAAGGTGACTTGCGTGTAACTAAGTGTCTGTAAGCCCTAGTTTTGCCGTGCCGGTCTTAAGAGCAGTTGGAAAATGCTGCCTGCCTGTGAGACGGCACGCGGGGTGGTTCTTGCCCGTCTGTTTCCATGCGGAAGCGCAGGCAGCACTGGAAGGCAGCTGGCAGCTGGCCATAGTGGCATCACAAGCACATGAAAAAGCACAACTTGCACTTAAAATGCATTTTGGAAATGGACTTAGAGTAAGAACCTTTAGAGTCTTAGCTTGACTAGTTTCTAACACATATGTGTACGTGTGGGTGTCACAGACCTTTCCACTTTTAAGATCTTTCACTCTTTCTCAATTATTATTTTTTTTTTAAGCCTTGTGCTTGGTTGGGGGCAGCAGCCACTGGGTGCCCTTAGCGCGCTCTGGAGAAGCGCTGTCCCCCGTGTGCCCGGTCCCATGGCCGGAGGCTGGATTTCTGCAGGACTTCTGTTCACCGGGGGCTCTGAGAACTGAAGTGCATCTTTGATCTATGCAGAGTTTTAATGCCAAAACAGTATGCGTGTCTGTGTGCGTGTTTTATGGGCCTCGGTGTGGGTTAATCATGAGGTGGTTTGGGTTTGTTCCAGTTCAGAACAAGTTTGTGTCACTGTTAGTCTGAATATGCAGCCTCATTTGTTTCTCTGATTGTCTTTTGGTCTGAGTCACGCTGGTAATGCAGAGTAAAGCTGCCTTTTAATTTATGTGTTATTTGAAGGGATGGAGAGAGAGAGAGAGAGAGTGAGAGATTGTATGATGGGATTTGCTTCCTCTCCCCTGCAGACTCACAGGATGGGTGTTCAGGAGATGACTAGGTGGCTCTCAGTCAGCTAAGGGCTCTTGTCATGTCTGGTTCCTGGGAATAAAGCTGTGAAATTTTTGCAAACAATCTATTCATTCTTAGTTTTAAAAAAACCCCAACAACAACAGGAAAACACAGAAAATGTTGGCTGTGGTATTCAGTGACTTCTGTTGTCCTTCAGAAGTGAGCTTTGAAGTCAGAGAACGTGTGTGCGTGCACAGACACTGTGCTGTTGCCTAAACAAGGATTATTTAGCCCAGAAGCCTTTAGGTGAGAACAGCTGGAACTCACTTGTCGTGGCAGAGCACACCTTGACTGGGCCTTGGGCTTGGGATTTGGGGAGTACCAACTCCCCCCATGCACAGGCCTCGGTGAAGTGAGCCTTCAAAGTCACCTCTTGCAAGATACTTTCTTTGAAGACAGCCTTTTGCCATCTTCTGCTGTCTCTTCGTGCCAGTGGATTTACGCACTTCCTGTTAGTGTTGTCCGGTATGGCGTGTGTGCTGGTGTCTCTTAAGTCTTCTTGACTGAGGAAGCTTTTTTTTTTTACATGTAGAAAACATAATCTGTTGCAGTTCTGTAGAAAAGGTTTGTTAAAAAAGAACTTGGTATTTGCTCACCTCATCATTGTATTTCCTCTTGCATCTTCGCCTTCTCATTGTATTCTGTCGTCCAAAGCGAATGAGCAGCCAGTGTACCCACCAGCTCCGGGGGTGTAGTCACCTGGTGCTTGCTGTGGGTGAGTCTGCAACCCCCTACTTGGGTTTGGGGCCTCTCCGGGGAGTAAATGTGGCGTTCTCTGGTGAGTATTAGTCAGCTCCAGTGGGGTAACGTTCTCCTGTTGTTACAGTGAGAGAGACAGGCCTTTGCTAGCAGAGCAGAATGGTCAGAGAAGGAATGTCGACGCTGTTGATGCTCACAGGCTTAGGGACTAGTGGTCTCTGCAGATAGGTAATTCAGTGAAGCATTTTTGGAAAGTGCCCTCTGAAAGTGCCCTGAATTGTTAAACTGTGTTCCACTGCTACTCAGATGAAGCTTTGTAAGTTGTAAAAGATTTCTGCAAACATTGTAGAGTTAATTGTGTAGATTATACCTCCATACTGCTGTTTAGATTTATAATGCATAAAACCCACACACTATGTGTATGGAGACATCTCCAGAAGTACACTCTACCTAGTCTTCACCAGAAGTAAGTGTGTACTTCTGTGTGTCAGATCATATTGTCTGAATTCAGGTTGCATCTCCTGACCTCTGCCCAGTAACCCATTTTCCCAAAATTCAGTCCAGAGATGTCCCTGCTTTAGAGATCTTTTCAAGTTAAAAGATTTGTTGTTTTGTTGTTTTTGTTTTTTGTTTTGTTTTTTTTTAATGTACCTTTAAGAAATAAAGCTTTATGATCTCTGTCCTACCCCAGAGGTTAATTTTTCCCTTAGGTGGATTGGCACAGCTCCCTTCCCGGCACTAAACATGCCTCATCTTTGGTGTTTTCCTGTGATCTTCACCTGGAAAGGGCAGGCGGGTTAGAACCAGAGAAGAGGTTTCTCTCCCAGTTCCCTGATGGATCACTGGGCTCCAGCTTGGGATGTACATTTAGCCTGACTGTGATTGGGTTTGTCTCAGTGCTGTAAGAACAGGCTTTGTGTGTGTGATGCTGCTTCAAAGAGTGAGGGAGGAGTATGAAGATTAGTACCGAGCCAGCAGCGCAGCATTTGGATCCTTCTGTCGTGGTGGCGTGTGCAGAATTCACGGTACTTCTTGCAGGTTGGTTGGTTTTGTCAGGGAGGATCTACTTAAGCCACTCCTCGTCCTGTCACTGATGAACTCAGCACTTAACCCACTCTGTCTGCTGTGACTGTATCACAGCATATTTTTCCCTTCCAAGTACAGATACTCAGGCATATGCTCCAAGTACAAGTCCTTGGTGACTACTGAGGAAGGTGTTCGTGTTCCTGCAGTCACCGAATCCGTAGGAGCCACGAGTCATGCTGTGCTTTGTTTGGCTTTTTATTACTGCTTGCCCACTTGTCTCACCAGTTTGTTCTGGCTGGAAGCTGCTCCTGTTACCCCAAATCTCTGAATTTTGGGGTTGCAAAAATTTAAAGAAAAAAGTGTTGCCGAGATGTTGGTTTTTTTTCTGTGGACGTGGTTCAGGGAAGGACAAGGAGTGGAATGGCATAATTTCTGACAGCGTGCGCTTTCTTCATGATAGGGGAGGAAGCCTTCTCCTGCTGGAGAGCCCCGTGTGTAGGCAGTCTGGAACAGCGGTCATCCCTGACCCTGCCGGGTAGTGAGCTATCCGACCTTCAAACCCATGGGGCCATTGGCAAGGGATGTTTGAGTGGTTTGAAGAAGACTGACTGCTAACTGTTGTCTGACTCTGAGCCCTGAACGCTCATGGTAGCTACAGTGACCTCCTTTCACTGGCAAAACAAAACAAAAAGGTAGCGTGCCAGTGGCAACAGATACGCGCCACACTTGTTCTTTCAGCTCTTCTTGTGCCTTTTGGGTTTGCTGGTACCTCTAAAGGTGTTCAGGATTATTCACAAGTTCTCTCTGACTGTTACCGTTAAGTTGCATCCCTGTGCATGCCGGTCCCTGTCCCCCGGTTATCTCTGTGCCAGTCGCCGTGCCGCAGTCCCCTCCCAGAGGTGCGGCGTGGCTGTGTGCGGTGCTCTCAGAACGGCCCTGGGTCATCAGGCAAACGGCTGGAGGCATGAGGAGTATTAATTTGCGTTTCAGGCCCGTAACTGGCATGGCCCTGATGGTGTTGGTAGGAGGGTTTCTTGCTGCGCAAGTTCTTGCCCATGACAGGGTGCTCCAGCGCATCTTCCATCCGACAGCTCTCTCCTTCCGGGTCAGCTTTGAAAACCCTGGTGTGTGTGGGACAATGCTAATGTAGACTTCACGTGTGGGCGCACGGGGAAGAAATGGCCTTCACACGCTGTGAATCTCAGAAGCATGTTCCTTCCGTCCTAGCTGGTGCAGAGAGCAGAGTGCTCTGTTAGTGCAGTCAGTTCTGATGAAGGTTCCGATGAAGGCCAGCTTGTGATTGCATCTTTGCTTTTCAGGTAAAGGCGTTGCAGATAGTTTAATTACATGGGTCTGGTCTTTTCCCACACTGTGTTGCCAGCCAGTGCAGTTGTATCTTTTCTCCTAAACTATCCCCAGAGGCGTCAGTTCTTTAAACTCCTGGAAAGAGAGGCTCCCACTCAATTGTCCGAGACCTGTTGAGGCCTTGCAAAGCACGGGAAAGTCCCCTGTGATAAGGATGTGTTGAATCTACAGAGGTTTCCCATCTGAAGACTCTATGTCAGGAAATTTAAAGTTGTGAGAGTGGCTCAGATGAATATGTTGTTTGGCAAGATGTTTAATACTTCACATTTTACATTATTTTGCAGCCTGTGCTCGTTATCAAGGGTGTAAATGACCTTGTGACCTCTTCCCAGCAAACCCAAGTATGGCTGGCGGCTCAGTGTGGCCTTGCCACAGCAGAGGAGTCTACAGGTGGTCCCTTGAAATCGCAACTGTTTGCATTAAATATACATTAGGGCCGCTGATGCTGGTGTCTGTAGCTGCTTGCTGCGTTTCTCCTGGTTTCAACGGGGAAAGCCAAACATGACTGGGCACTGAGGAGCGCTGTGAACTCTCCTGGCCCTTCCTTCTGCCTTGCTGTCCTTTCCTTGGTTTTCAGATGAACACGAGCACCTGGCTGGTGCTGGCGTCACTTCCCTGCTAGGAGAGACCATCCCTCTTTATGTTGGTTAACAGTAAAGAAACGGACTTGGATACTCCCCCCACCATCCCTCCGACGGCCGTGTGACTTAACTGCCAGAGATGACCCTTTGCCATACTGCTGCTGCTGCCTGAAATGGTTTGGTGCGCAAGCGCTCTGAGGTGGCGTGACGCATGTAGGGTCTCGTGGGTGACGACGCCGTCTCTTCCTTTCTCCCCTTGGTTTGTGCCCGTCTGTCTGCCGTGGTAGGTTCATTCATAAATGATACGCGTCCGTGCTGGATAGAGTTTTGAGGAGGTTTGTGTGTCGGTAGTTTGTAAGCAACTAAGGTGCCTCATGTTCAGGTCTGAGCAGATGGGAACCCCCTTGCACTCGGGAGGGCCTGATCCAAAGCTCAGTGATGTTGGGAGGAAGACTCTTGCTAACTTCAGAGGCTTTGGATCAGGCCTTACACTCCCACCTTTGCTGTGCCTCACTTAAAATGGTGCTTTTTCAGTTGTCTTTTTTTTTTTCCCCTTCTTAGTGTTTGTTTGGGGTTTTTTTTTCCTTTGTATGGTGCTGTGTATAACTTGAATATATTATGCACATATCCTACCCAATGGGTAGAACAGAAAAACATACAAAAACAAATAGATGTTAATACTGTAAGATAATGTATAGATGATACCAGTTTTCACACACACACACACACACACACACACACACACACACACACACACAAGAAAAAAAAGGTATAGACTTTGTGAATGCCATCTTCTGTGCTTGGTCTTTTTTTGTAAGAAAATATGCAAGTGAATGCATACAAATGACAAAAAGTCAATGTATTTTATTTTCCTATTGAATATGAATCTAATATCATAAGGGACAATGTTGATACAAATCCTTTTTCACTAGCCTGTGTATAGCAATGGGTGATTTGATGTGTCTGCTGCAAAGATTTGTCCTCTTTTTTTTTTTTTTCTTAAATGTGTCACTTTAAGAAAGGAGAAAAACAACCCCACAAAACAAACAAAATCTCCACAGCTTTAACTCTGTAACTAGATGCTTCTCTCATGGGCTGTTGCCTCGCTGACTTGGACCAGTGTTAGTTATTACTTCCCTAACAGATATTTACTATTATCCTTGATTAGTGCTGTTGGGGTTTAAAAAAAAAAAAACAACAAAAAAACCCCTTATAAATGGGCCAGAATCACCTTTCAAATCTCTGTATCCACTTTCTAGATCTGGAGAGAGGCTCAGACAGGTGGGAACTGGCCCCAACCATCCTTGAAAAACAACCTAGGCCAGCGCAAGTGCCGTGACAAGAGCCACCCCTTGCTCTGTGGCCACCACGGGCGCGTCCTCCAGCGTCCCGAGGCCAGGTGCGCAGCTGGGGCTTGCTTGTGGCCTTGCCTGTGGGGTAGATAAAAAAAGAACATGGTTGGTGCGAGCTGAAGGCAGGGTTTGAGCATCAGCTTTTGAGTCGGTAGCACTGCTGCTGTGTTCGCCTCTGACAACAGTGGCTTGACCCAGGCTCATGTTTAAGATTACAGAGAAATGCCTAAACCTGTTTAGACCCAATGCAGGAAGCGGTGTGGAAGGGAATTCAACGCTTTTAACTTTCTGCCAGGCTCCCTCAGCACTTTGGTTCTCCCGTGGCGTCTCCACGCTTTTGGCTGCCTGTCCCCGTGCCCACACGTGCTCCCAGCGCGGGCTCTTCAGTAAATCAAATACCTCAGGAAAATTCCGTATGAAGTTCTAGTGTAGAGACTTGCAGATGCTGTACTTATTTTTCTAAACTGTTTGTTCTGACTGTCCCAGGGTGGGCGATACAAAGGTGTATCAGTCAGGACAGACTCGTCCTCTCGCAGCTGGAGACTGACTGACGTGTCATAAGTGCTCGTGTCTATGCGTAGTGTTTTCATCCTTGTCCGGCTCTAACCGCAGATGTAAGGTAGCAACGCGTTGGGGTACCTATGAGATGGCATTTTTTTTGGTTTTCAGATGACGAGCGAAGCGCTATGCTAAAATTCACGCGCCTTATCCGGGGCCCAGCAAAGTCAAGGGTGAGGCTTCCTCTGGTTTGGGTGGGCTTTCAGTCCAGCCCTCCGTCACGCTCGGGAATGGTGTCCCGGAGGACAGTCCTTCACGACTTTTCTGTTGACCTGAAACTTTCAGCTCCGCATTTGCCTGTACATACCTTTTTAAAAGCTCTTCCAGGAGTCCTGTTTCTGAATGTTGATCACGGTTGGTTTGGGTTTGTTTGGGGTTTTGTGTTTTTGTTTCGTTCTAAAGAAGTGTGGAAGTTACTTATGGCCAGTTCTGCCAGCACCAAGCCCTCACCGGTAGCCTGGGTCCATCCCTCTGCCTGTGGAGCTGTTTTCTCACTGAGCACGTGCCGTAGGGAAATCCGTGTGTTTCATGGCTGTCGGCTGTTAACTCGCCCATCCGTGGTCAGGGCACAGAGCAATGGCTTTGGCAACCTGCCTCGCCTGGCCGCTGTCATGTTTCTGTTCGCACCACTTCTGTTCGGTGCCACTTGTGCGCGCGAAGGGAGAGAAGCACACAAAGGGGCCTAGGCCTTGGCTAGGAAGAGACTGTACTGAGCAAACCTCACGCCGGAGGACTCTAGGGTAGGATTTACTGTAGCGAAACTTGCGTATTGAGTGGACCAAGCACGAGCGCATCGCCTCTTAGAGGCGCTGATTTGCCGCAGTGGAGAGAGCAGACTGCGCTTTCCATTAGCCACAGAGTGCGGCAGGCAGCCAGGATTATCGGAGCTAAGTAGCAGCAGAAGTTATGAGAGCCTCAGGCATCATAGACCTGGACAGCAAAACCAATTATACGTTCACCTTAATGTTCTTTAATGAAGCTTTTCTACTTACTTGCAGTACCGAGGCCACATGAGCATGGGTAGGGTTTGGTCTTTGCATGGCTGTCAGCTGCCCAGCGCTGCTGCGCTCAGAGCGTTTCACGAAGGTATGTTCGTTAGTCAGGCTGTTACACTTAAGATAACCATCTAATGCCTGTTTGTAGAGTGTTGACCCTTCCTTTGTTGTTTCTTGCTAGTTACTTTACAGTGTAAAATGCTTTATTGCTTTATGGATTATTTTTTTCCTTTGTATATCTGACATTGTGGCTCTCAAGATCTCGTTTTCAACTAGTCTCTTGGTTTCGTCCATTTTGTTTGAAGCTATTCTGAAATATGTACAGCACTATCAACAATATTTAATCTTTCTTTTAAACTTTATTGTTGTAATAACAAATCTATTAAAACCAGTAAGACTTTTTACATCTGTATTGGAATTTCTCAATAGCTGTTCATATGATGCTATGACAAACCTGGCTTGCTTTTAATTTTTTATTTTTTGTTATTTTTATTTTCCTTTTAACACAATTGATTTGTTGCTTTTTTTTTCCACCATAACTCCCCGTTATATACAGGAAAAGATTTCAACTGTTGTGTATCTGACTCTTTTAATTGAACAAATGGTGATGTCCTAGTTTTTAGACCTAAGGTCTGTTTATTGCAATACTTTTAAACGAAGATGTTGCTCTAAGTGCTGTTGTTAGTTTTAAATACAGATTTTATGCTTGTTCTTAATATGCCTTGGTTAAACCACGGCGCAAAATTATTAAAAACCATGAAATGTGTTTGTCTCCTGGTGAGTTTATTTTCTCTCTGAAGTGGAAAAACAAAATGCCACGTCAGAGGCAGAACACTTGGGTGCTGTTCCGTGAGACAAGGACTCCTCATCTTCCCTGGCTGGTTTGCTGATGGAGCCTGGTTGCTGATCATGAAGGAGTTGGAGGGTGGACTCAGCCCTTGAAACATCAGGGAGGGACCTGGGGCGCGGATGCCTGACGAGGATTTTGCATCCGTGTTCTGATGCACCCTTGGGGGGTGAATACCACGATGATGTCAGATGTTTCTGCCCGAGGCAGCTGTCGGAACCCCACCTGTCATCCCTGGAGTTAACAGTCTAGACTTGGTCTAAGCCCCTCTGTGATTTCAAGTCCTTTGAGCTGAGTAGCCCCAGCTCAATCTCACTGGAAGCGCTGGCTGTCTGTCACTGCCCCAGCACATCGGTGCTGACTGCCCAGGCTAGGGATAAGCGGTGGCCCTGACTGGCGGCAAAAATCGATTAATAGAACAGAGGGGTAGGGCTCATGGGGCGTGGGGGCAAAGCACAGCCTGGTTTAGGAAACCTGGGGCAGGCTTTGGGTGGCACTCGTGATGAGTAATTATGCTACAGTGCAGGGCAGAGAGAGAGGTGATGTAATTGGTTGGAAACAGAGGGGCCCATGAAAGACACTGGTAACATGTGCAGGTCTCTACAAGGCAGATGGAACCACTCATGGCTGGCACCTGTCCCTTTGCTGTGTTGAAGCTTCACAAGACCAGGAACGTTTGCTTTTATCCAGAGCAGTTAATGGCTGCTTGGGTGTAAGTATAAAGCGATCCTTTCCTTAGCATTTTTATTAATTAAATCTCTCTCTTGTGCTATATTTTATAGCCATGCTCGCTGGAGCTTGATCTCTGCCGTTGGGATGCCGTGCGTAGAGCGGGGTCATACTTGGAACCCAGGGCTTCTTTGCAGGTCTTTTTGAGAAGTGGACAAGCTTTCAACCTGCTTCTGACACCTGCTCACGCCAAGCAGCCTTCCCTTACCCTCGGGTAGGAACCAGGGGGTGCTCCCCTTTCCTCCATTCTTTCCAAGTGGTTTGGTTCTTTAGATGTCACAGTACTTACTTTTGGTTCAAAAGTGACCGTGTTCTCTTCCTCTAACTGCCACGAATCAGCCCTCCTCCACCCTCAGCATTTTAATTCTTCTTTTGTACTTGGGAAATCGCCGGTTCCTTAGTGCTTGGAAGTGCTCCACCAAGTCTCCAAGCTTCTGCTTCTCCTCTGCTGTCTGAACCCTAAACTCCCTGGAAACTGCTTTGATCTTTTGCTTAATCTGGTTTTAATTGTATTTATTTTTGTTTTATAATATGCCATTCTGTTTGATTGTGTTTTAATATCTCTGCCAATGGTTGCAGCTCAGAACTCGGCTATAAACGGGATGTCTCATCTCAGTAGGGTTCATTTTTCCTGTTAAAAGATTAATACAGTGGCTGCTGCAGCACTGTGAAACCTCTCGGTCTGGCTTCCAGGCTCCCAGCAGTATTGAGTCTCATTACAAACACCCTGTTTCTAACATCCCAAACCCTTTTCTTCCAAAGACCCCCCTCTGTAATGAGACTTCGCTACTTAGACAAAAATTAATTAGGCTTCTCTCATTATCACTGTTTTGATCAGCTGTGCTTTAAATGAGTTCTAATTAAAATGCACATTTAAAAAGCCTTGCTGCTGAATCCTGTTCTAATCGCTGGCGTCTGCTGCGGCGGTGCCCTGCTTTTGTGCGGTTTGCATTGTGCCGCTCTTACAGAAGCCTGGCACTGATTGGCATCAGAACTTGTACCAGGGGTTGGGGTTTTTTTTGGGCTTGTTTTCTACTTTTTTTCCCCAGACTGACTGCCAAACGATTGCTCCTGAGAGTGGGGATTACAGACGGGATCCTCTACATGTGGTAAAACTGATGAGCCGAGTTTCTCAGTATCCCATGCGGTCCCTAGTGTTACTTGTCCCCACCGTGTGTCAGCTCATAAGACAGAAACGATGAGCTGTCCTTACTGCTATTTAACTGCCTGTTTCTGTTTACCTTAGGGGCTCCAAGTCACCCTTAGTGCATGATTTAAGTGGGCAGGTCTGTGTGATGGCTGTCCAGCCCATGCTAAGCCGAGGCAGCTCTGCGGGGGTGCCGGCGGACATGCTGGCTGCAGCAAGAGGTGTGTGGAAGGCTTGCTCTCCCTAATGAAGGGACTGATGGGTAAACCAGGAGACGCTCCCTCTAAAACATTTGATACCCTTTAATGGTTTCTACTGTGAAGCTCGTTGCAGGGGTGCAGCAGAAAGGTGCTAATACTGTTTTAAAGACGACGAAACATGCATTAAGCAGGACGTGGAAGGTCTCGGCACAGCCGGTGGCAGTGCTGGGAGTACCCTTCCCATTGCCACTGTTCCCAGTCTCTGTGACTGTGAGGTGTGGCTTCTTGCCCCTCACTCATAACACACCTGTACCAGTCTCATCCCAAGCTAGTTTTTCTAGGTTTGGCTGCTAATTGCAGAGGCTCAGGCAAGCTGCCAGGACGTAGCCATTCCTCGCCAGGAGAAAGAGGTTGTCTTTTTCATGGAGGCCAAAGTGCCATCTTTGAGCCCCCGAAGCTCCCTCAGTGCCAACACCAGATCACTCCAGATTAATTTAACATTTGCAGACATTACAGTGATTGACAGTCTAGTTGACTGGAAAATTCCAGTTTAATCCCACCCTGTGTGCCACAGACATGGGCTCAGACAGCTTGACCTACATTTAACCCTGGGCAGCAAGAAACTCTTAGGGGAAAAAACAAAACAACAAAAAACAAAAACCAATAAAGAAAAAGTTTTTCCATCTCAAAGCAGTGAGAATGTTCTGGCTTCTTACGTGCCCCTGTGCATACACCCAGAACCGTGTTACTGCTGCAGAGGTGTCCTAAGCTGAGCCAGCTCTGCCCTAGTTGGCGTTACCTGGTGAAGAAGCCCCGTCAGTCAAACGGAGCAGTGCGGGTGTGCTTGCCCAGCCGGGCTGGTGGCAGCAGCGCAGTGCGTAGGAGCCAGGTCTCACCTCACAAAGGGGCTCGGCTTGTAACCGCAGCAAAACTTGCCTAGAGCTGCAAACGGTATAGCTCTCGGAGAAACACTGACGAGGTGGTGGCGGCGGCTTCCACGCAGGGGCTGTCAGGAAACGCGCAACAGGTAAAGCCTGACTGACAGACGCAGGGACTGACTGAAGGACTGCAAAGTCAGTCTGGTGGTTTGGCCCCCTCATTCGCAGCTCAGAGGTGCCGGCAGTGCCGCGGCAGTTTAGGTGCGTGTCGTTTGGGTGCGGTATGAGGTGTCACAGGGGCTCAGCCAGCCATGCGCCGGCGCGTGTGACAACCGTGTGGCTGCGTGGTAACGCCATGAGCTCCTCAGCACACAGGTCCCTCACCTGCCAGCACTGCGTGCTGTGTGCTGCTGATGGGGCGCCTGCAGACACCAACGTGTGTCCTAGCGCGGGCCGCACGCCGGGTGGGGGACGGACCCTTCGGGCCAGAGGCTGCACAGAGCTTGGTAACAGCAGCTGTCGGGTTCTCCCTGAGCCCACCCATGTGCTGCTGGCTCACACAGCCGGGACGGGACGATCAGATGGCGCAGCGCGACCCGCTGTTTTCCCACGTAGGTAATGACCAGGAGCTGGGCACTGTTGGGACCACCATTAGCCCTGTGGCTCCTGGCCAGAGAGCGGCATTTGCTGCTGTGCCTGGGAGGAACAAGTGCGCTCTCGGCACTGGTGGTGGTGGTGTCCTGCATCACAAGGACGTCACCTGTCTGGCGCCTGCAAAATACTGAGCTGCTTTCAGTTACACCAACTGGCCACAGAAAAAGAAGTAACAGAGCTGCAGGTNTTTTATTAACAGTGCTGGAGAATTTGTCTGAGGTAGCAGCACCTCCAGTTGCAGTTTAGTCTATTTCTGGCCACTTGTCCAGACACAGCAGCAGTTAGTTAAAAACCTTTACTGCCTGTTTATGACTCTCTCTTCCTGCTTGTATTAGATTTATGGATTTCTTTCCTCCCCAAACAAGCCCGTGGATCCCACGCCATCTGCTCCTTGCTGTGATTGTCCCATCAATTCAGCAAACTTAAGCCCAAACTCAATGCTACATGTTGCCTCGTGGACTTATGAAATCAAGCCAGATTCTTTAAGATCATCTTCTTCAAACTACCCGGATAATTCCTAGAGGATAACCGTGAGTGCCTACTGCTGCTGCTGGGAAGCGGTGCACAAGGATGACTGCAGTGAGATGTGCTCAGCTGACACGCTGATGGGGACAGAATCAGCAAAAATGTGTTTTGACTTTGTCTCCAGACCATCACAGGTCACTGTTTGGGCTCCAGCCCATTTAGGCTGCAACACCAAATCAGGCACCAACCTTGACCACGACTGGCTGTGGTCTCTGTCCAAGCTGTTATTTTGATTGGCAGTGTTTTCAGCCACTGCCTCAGCTCCACCCATTGCTCAGGCCATGATGTCAGCTCAGGCCTCATCTTGGGCTGAGCCTTCAGACCCAGCCTGATGTCAGGCCATGGCTTGTCTCCAGGCCTGACTTTGGCTCTGGCTCCACCCTTGGACATGATTTTGACTCCTTGTGACCCTTCCAGCTCAGGATGTCCTGTGAGTCTATGACTGGGCTGCAACTTCTGCTCCAGCCCAGAATCAGGCGATTCTTGGGCTCTGGCCCACTAGTCCCAGTCTCACTCAACACATTTCTGTTTTGCAAAGAAATGGAGCGACCCCCCCCCCCCCCCCC
>VXBZ01008838.1:134279-153942 GCA_013399135.1 Heliornis fulica | reverse complement strand
CCCCCCCACACCCCGCCATTGCCCAAAGGACAGGGTAAGGACCGGCCCTTTCCCAGGAGGATGCCGAGTTGCATGGGGAATGTGGCAGGCCCTGCTAGCACCAACTGGGTGGTCCTGTAGGCAACAGAAAGTGTGCCTGGGCTTCTCACCTGAGGGCCCTTGGCACTCTGCTGGGAGCTCCCTTCCTCAGGTCACTTCCTTGTTGGCTGCTCCCAGCTCTGCTGCCAAACTGATTTCACAGGCTACCGCCCTGGCTTCTCTGCTGCTTCTGTGCTGCCCAATTGGAGGGACACCGCCACCATGTGGAAGTGTGCCAGCTGCACTGGCCTGGGGACACCAGGAAGAGGAGATCCAGTGTTGTCCCAAGAACACCCTTGCCTGACGTACCTCACCTCATCCAGAGGGATGGATGCTGGCTTCCAGGCCTGGGGATGAGATCTGCACCCCCAGTTCTGTGGCAAGAGCTATGGAAATTGTTATAAATGAGATAGTTGGATGTTCATCCTCTTTTTCCTGTAGGTAAAACTGTATTGCAGCTGGCTATGTGCTGGGCACACAGCCAACTCTGTAATTCATTCCCTGGGTGACCCAGGACCTCCCTGGCTGGTCTCCACATTAATGAGACCAAGCATTGATTCCAGATGAAGTTGACTTGAGACAAGGTCACAAATACAACCCAGCATTCAACTAATGATCACAAAAGCTCTCAAGGTTGGATTTTTCATCTTGAAGATTTCTCATCCTGCTTAGTGCAGATCAATCCACATAATCATGTGCTTAGTTAACTGACAGCCTGGGTGGAAGGGGCAGCTGTCCCAGAAACTCCTCATGGTTGCTCACCGAGTAACAGTACGCTGGAGAGACACTTGCCATTTCTGCAGAAGCAGAAACATGGGCTAGAAAGATCTCCTGTCTTAACTCCATGCAGTGGTCACCTTGTGGTGGATCAGGTGGTAACCGTTTTGCTAGTGACAGATCACTTCTGCACAAGCCCCCTGGACACAGGGAAGGGCAAGAGGGTGGGGGGACTAAAAGAGTGTATCTGTGTAATGAACAGATCCTGACACAGCTCAGGACTACAGACTTATCCCAGGTCACCAAGGTGCCCCTGTGCAACCCCTGCCAAACACAAAGAAGAGATGGATCCTGTGAGCTGCACCGAGAGGTTTCCACTCGTGACCCTGGGCTGAGAGCACGACCATGCTGTTGTACTGGGGCAGACTGGGGGCTTCACAGGGTGCTGCAGGACACCTACAGCAGCACCTGCAACAACGGAAACCCAGAACAAACCCCAACACACAGAGGTGGGTGTGGGGACAGGAAAAGCTCAAAAGAGAAAAGCATCAGTTAACTCCAATCCTCCAGCAGGGCTCATCTCAGCAGCATTAAGAGTTCACAGAGTTATTGTTTAATAATATTTATCAGAAACAGGGCACTCTACATCTCCAGGGCACCAGATATACAATGATTATTCCTCACAACACCCCTGTGAGGTAAGCATTAGGTTGTGGTTACTATTTCGCATGTGGACAGAGGCAGAGAAATTGTAATCAGCCCTACACAGTTAAACACAGGGAGGCCCTCAGTGACTTGACTGAAGACCTAAGTGGGGTAGAGCTGATAATTTATCAGCCATATTTTTTTCCTCTAGTCAATTACAGTGCTCCAGGTCCAACTCTGTTGCTTTCTCACATCCCTCCCCAAAACCCCACCTTTGTTAAACAAGATACAGAGAGTTGCTACAAAGTGAAATAGAGAAACACCGCACTTCAATTTAGCCTACATTTGAATAAAAACATGGGAGAAGTTTGCTTGCCCAATCAAGTAGATTGCTTCAATCTTTAGTCCTTTATGACATCTGAGACAACATTTCAGCTGCGAGGAAGCACTTGCTTGACCTAATAAATCACGGGGATGAGTGTGGTAGACTGTGATCCCTGTCTAAGAAAGGATTCTTACTTTAAATTGTTCCTCCGAACTCTGAGGGATTCTGAATAGAGCTCTGGGGTTTAGTAACTCTGCATTTATTTATAAAGCCCCTTAGTACAACAGTTTCACAAGTAAACTTCTCTTTCTGATGGTTTTGTTCTGAAAATGAAATACTACTTAAACGTAACAAAAAGTCCTAGTTTTTAATGTACAATTATAAACTTTATTTCTACTGTAATCAACTTTAGGAAAAAAGTTTACTTGACAGTACAGCTATGGCGATTAACTCATCTTCCTATAGCTTTCAGTTGAGACTTCTGAAGAGATACACCATCCAGGAGAGATTAACAGTCTCAACCTCAAAGCTATCACAGCTCAGCTGAAGTCACTGTAGCCACCATAATTCCTGCCAGCACTGTGGCTGACCTGTTGATTCCTTCATGTGCAGTATCGGTGACAAAGGTCTATCTCTAACTCGAGAGATGATCACAACTGAAGAGGACTGGGCCCAATGCACTCTGTAAGCCACAACAGGCTGCTTTACCAGGAGACAAACCTCCAGTCTAATGGAATAATGGCTGTGCACTAGGATGGAAGTAGTGGATTTTGGAAGAAGCCATCTTCATTTCTGAGGGGTGCAGGGGGGGAACAGAGGGAAGAGTAACTACTAACAGCATTAGCAGTGGACACACGAGTGTCTAATCAGAGACTTGCTTTTTCTTGTATAAACTGAAATCTTGTCACAGCCTCTTCCCTAGGGAGCTTTAACCTTGGTGAACATTCGTAATTCTGAAATCCACAGAGCCGTTGTAGTCTCCAGACAAGGGAAAAAGAAGAGGAAAAAAAAGCTCAGAAGTGCACTTTGTACATCTTGCCTCACAAAGGGTTAAAGTGCTAAGTTTGATATATTCAAAAATTAAGTATCTCTCCTAGTCCTTTATTTTTTTAAATGAAACTTTATCTTTGGTTTCTTGTATCTTTTCTGTAATTTTATCCTTCGTCTCCTCCATCTTCTCTGTAATTTTATCCTTTGTCTCCTCCATCCTGTCTTGCAGATATTCCTTCACTGGTGGCGGTGTGGACATGTAGCCACTCTTACGTAGGTATTTAACAGTAATAGATGTTCCTCCCAAAGTCACAGTGTATCTGGCAGGGGTGGCAATCTTAAAGAAACCAAAGAACAAACCATGTCAATAAACCAGGACAATAAAGGTATTTTTAATACTGGGATTTTATTTTGGTGAGATACTGAAAAGACTTTCTATTTTTAAGAAGATAAGCCAGTTCTGCAGTGCATCCCCCAGGGATGGATGCCTTTTACTTCAGGCATCCTTTTGACAAAGCCAGCACAGTCATTAGACTTCCATTTAAAAAACAAAACAAAAAAACAGAGACCAACAAACCTCTCTGTGCAGCTGGTGGGACGAGCATTGGGCATCTCGGAACAGACAGTATGTGAACACTGAACCATATAAGCAAAGAGTACTGATCACAAGATATTATTTAAATTCTAAAACTCATGAGAGTATAGGCATCTTTCAGCCACAATCAGGACCCTCACACAAACAGCCAGAGCTAAAAGAGACCTTAAGAGGTCAGCTAATCCAAGACACAACCACCCAGGTTTGTTCTGGACAGGCTAATCTGTTCTTTCAGAACTTCAGAGAGAAAGCCTGCACAATATTACTTTTGCAACCTACTCTAGTGCTTCCACACCTTGAAAGTTTCTTCCAACCTTGCCAGATCTCCCAGCTATAATAAAAGATTTATACTGAACCACATTTATTTTCTGGTCTCTTTTAGGCACAGGAATAACTGGCAAGAGTAGTACTTTTATACTTTGTTTGGGGAAATAACCCTTTTAAGTAACAGGTCAGCAGCAGATGACATTCAGAAACAGAACAGGTAAGTGCCACTGAAAGTGAACACAGTACTTTTGTTTTTGCAGGGTCTGACGCGTTTCGGGTTTCCCAGACACGGGCCCTGCACATACAAAGCGTGAGAGAGACACCCACACCCGAATGTCAGCAACTGCTTCAAACGGACACTGAAAGTACTCGACAGTGACGGGCAACTAAACTAGTTCCCCAAGAATACAAACTAGTGAATCCTCCAGGATAAAAATATCTGTACTTCTATCTGGAAATCACAGTGTGTTTAGACTTTACGTAATTGAGGTGTTCAGACTTTACCTCCTTATCCCTGTTAATTATGTCAGGGATACAGAAGAGTAACTTAACTGTAATGAAATCTCTGAGGGCAGACAACAGTTCTGCAGCAAACAAAGATATTACTTTAGAAATAATTTTTAGGCTCCTTGAAGGAACACGGAACCCTTATCAACTTCCACGTGACTATCTTTACTTGAGTATTCACTTCTGCAGTAAGTCTAACTACCTAGGAGAGAAAACAGCTTTAGTTCTTCCTGCTGTAAACAGACGAGCCCCGTTTAGTTCACCGAGCCAGGTTTAGAGCCTATTCACAAGCTATAATTATACTTACCTTATACAATGCATACGCAGTTAACGCATTTCCACTCTGTGAATTCTTCAGGATGTTTACTATGCTGTCTGGTAAGCCAATCAACTCTAGGAATGGAACAACGTTCACTCCTCTACAAAAGAAAAAAAAATGGCAACCTGAATTGAACTTTGAAACCTGAACAGCATTTTACATACCATTTCCAGTCTGCATTATACAAACTTTGTAATTTGATACCTAACTATTTTCTCATGCAAGGAATACACTCACGGGGTATATGCTTCTGTATGTACAGGAAAATTAATGTTCTTCTCACCATTCCACCAAGAACTGACCTATTGTTCCTGCTGGGCTACAACTTACCTCCAAACAGAATAAGCTGGGACACAGGTAAGTAGATATAATGGTGAGAAGATACCTACTTGGGGTCCAGCTTCACATTCTGTTTTGGCTAAAGTTACCTTCCCCCATCCCTGCTTTTCCAAACTTCAGATTGGCCTACAGCATGCCCAGAAGCACCAAATCCAGACTTCACTGTCCTCTGTTCACTTTTAAATGCATCAAACAAACCTAACGTGGCAAAAGGAAATTAAACATTGTGTTATATGGACTAGACTTCAGGGGGGTTGTGCCCATTTTTCTAACTTGTCAACATAAGGTGGCAAGATGGGTGGAGGGATACAGTTTCTTTCTGCTTGAAAACCAGGGGATGTACCACCAGCACCAACTAAAGAGCCAGCCTGGCTTTACATGACAGTAGAAAGCTACCTAGGGTTATAGAAGACCTGATTTCCCAATATTTAGAAATGTTGTATTATCAGTACTGTTATCCATTTTACCTAACACTTAAGCATTATTCTGTGCATGAGAATGCTTTAGCATCAGGAACAATACCTGCAGTAATTTACTAGCAGTAACCTACACATACCTCTAGGGTACAAAACAGAGACCTAGTCAGATCTGATAGACAGCATTAGCGATGCTTACTCTCATACCATTCTGGAAGTCATTTTTGCATTTCAAGAGGGTGCTGCTCTTGTGGTATGACAAACTGAAGCTTTGTTACAATTAAACTGAAATATTTACCTAGAATTTTTCTCATCCATCAAGTACTATTTTAGCAGCCAACTTAAGTGCTTCAAGAAAAGTAATCTTCACTCAATCTGAAATGCCTGGATAAAAGTATCATCCTGAATTAATCCAAAGCAAAATATTTTTATAGCTCAAGACCTTTATTCCTCTGACATGAGCTAAATTTAGTATGACATTTGGATCTATAGCTCCTAGAAAGGGCAATTATGCCAGCTGGTTAGAGTAACTAAAACAAACACTTGTGCAGTAAGGCATTCTGATGTCAAAGCCCCATCCTTGCTGCCACAAAGTGTCATTGTTCCATGCTTTCTATTATTAAACATACAACACTAGCAAGCCAGAGATAAACATTTACTTACATTTAGCAATCCATGTGCAGATAGACAAAACCTCTTTCATCTGACCTAGCAGCAGTAGCTGATATAGTATGTTTTGGGGTTTTTTTCCTAATTAATGCCATTTTCCAGAACAGCATCTGGCACAGGCTACAGCTGACAAACAGTGGAGTACTTTTTTTTTTTTTCAATCACACTAAAGACCAGAAACAGAAATAGAAAAGGAAAAGGTGAACATGGCTTATGAGGAGCTCAGAGTGAGGTGAATAAAATGGAAATCCAATGATGAGGGAGGACTGGGGAGGAAGAAGATAGGAAGTGGTAAATCACTTCAGTTAGAAATTATTACTACATCCTAAAAAGCACCTCCTACCTGTAACAGGGATATAAGGCTACATTTTCACATGACCTGTGAAAGTCAGTCTCAATTCAACAGCAGTACTGGGCACTGCAATGAAATGTCAACTTACTTCATGGCTGCATAGTAAAAGGATCCAAACCATACAGTGGAAGTCAGGAGGTGCACTGGAATCATGACTTTTCCATACTGTTTAAAAGTCTTCTTGAATCTCTGAACGAGACTAATGGACTTGTCTTGTAATGGGTCAGGATCTGAAGAATCTGACTCTGCAGAGCTCTGCTGGGGTGATTCGGTGCCCGAAGCCAAAGGATTTCTCTCTTCTGGTACTTTGTGAGGAGCATCTGGTGGCTGTGATGAAGAAGCACTTTTCTTTGAGGCAAAGCGTGCTGCCCCTGCATGAAGACAGCGTTTTGGAGGGTCCAGTGCCAAAATCACTTTGCATCCAACATTAGACAACGCTGTTTGTCCTTTCAAGCACTGAGCGATACCAGTGCGAGGGAAAGCCAAACACGTCCCGTGCACCAGCTGAGACGCGGCACATAACAGCCTCCGCTGCATTCTGATCAAGCCTGGTTGAGGTTTCTATAGAGAGGAAATAACGAAAGAGTAAATAAATGTCAATAATATGATTAATTGCTCCAATGCCACTTGAGATTCACAAACTTAAAAATTACTTTATATTCTTCTACTTTCAAAGGTTTTCCCTACCTTGCTTTGCAGTTATTACCTTCTATAATTAAGCAAATCACTTTAGCTTTCTGAACTAAAATGGCCCATTCATGTAACAGACACCATTCCTCACAGTTAAAATGCTCATTTTAAGTTCTGTAGTGCAAACAACTGTTCTATCTGCATAAACTGGCAGTTACTGAAAGTTAACTTTGAAGCTTCACTTCTAATAACAGCTAATAGTTTGACTGATACTTTCAGTAATAAATGTAGTACAAACTCACTGAAGTGCAATTAAAATAAAAAAAAAAGTACTGACACCAAAATTTAATGATTTTCACGTTCTATATTATTTTGAACTGGAAGTTCATGCAGTAAAAAGCCCCACCAATAATAAACCAATAGTCAGTAATACTAACAGCAGCAAACCTAACACCACAACAGCCTGCCAGTATACATCTTATAGGAAGGGGGACAGTACTGTTGAATGCCATGTACTAACAGGATCAAAACTGAACCACAACTTCAAAAATATTTCAACGCAAAAAATAATTTAAAACTATATAACTCAATATTACAATTTTGAATACTGAACCTGAAAGTTCAAGAGAGCTGTCAAGAGACACCTACAAAAGAAGAATTTTGTTTGGCGTGCACTGACATCCAGAGCCACCCCCACCCTCCTCCCATGCACACTTTGAGCTAGTGAATGAAAAACTCTCCTTTCCTTTCTACAAACTCTGAAAGTTAAAGAACTAACCACCTTCCACACACCCCCTCCCAAAATTGCCACCAACTGATTTTATGTAACAAAGGCCAGTTGTCAGTTAAATAAAAAGTTGTAATATTTCAGAAGCTTTTACATTTATAATGATCGTCGTAACAATTCTAGATCCAAACTAGAAATATTTCAAGTTTCAGTTAAACTCTGCTGTCATCCTCATGTCTGCTTCCCCTTCACCTGTAGCCTTAGTAATATTTCAACCAGGCATTTTGTTAGATAATTTGTCTAGGCTGCTATTGAAAAATGTCAGTATTTCATAATATAAGCAGAAGTATTTTAAAAAACTGAAGTAGTACATACCCTTTATTACTCTCCAGATAGGCAACAAGAAAAGTATGACAAAATTTGTATCTTCAAAAAATTGCAACTCTTCCCTGGTTCCCCAGCTCTCAAATATATACCTTCAACATACTGATGAGTCTGCTGAAGTAGAATAAAAAAGGGCACATTTAGAGAAAAAGCAGCAACAGCAAACTCATATTATGAAGCTTTTTTGGTCAGCTTGAAGCCTTCCGTACCAAAGAAGTTGTTGGTATAAATTCCCCTTCAGATAGGGGCACACTAACAGGAGAAATTTTTTCTGTGTAGCTTTTTAGTTCCTCAACTGTGAGCTACTGTTTCCTTCCATGAGAGAAAGGTTTCATAACCCAAACACATCTGTTGGAACATTCCTGCCTAAATGTTTTCTACATATTTTTAGGTTATTGTTGTGCTTCTATTAATTACAATTGCTAGAACTATGTCAGGAAGAGACAGGAGGAATGGTTTCAAACTCCCTAGAAACTTCCACCTTTCATGTGGAGCAGAGAGACTTGTTGAACTCATACTAACAGAGGAGATACTACATCAACTCAAAGAGAACTCGGGTCTCTATGTAAGCAAGCAGTTACTCACTCCTGTTGAGTTACTTGGCTCTCACTGAGCTAGAAGTACTGCTATGGAGCTGTACATCAGCGATGGTACTACCTCTCAACAAGTTAGTCTGGAAGTAGCAACTGTTCGTGGTAAAACACTGGTTTTACAAGAAACTGAGTTTGTTGCTGACTTGTCAGATCCAGATGCAACTGCTTCTTGAAACAAAAAGTAGTGAAAACACTCAGCAAAACTGAAGTGTTAAGATGGCACTCACAGACCAGCTGCCTTCCTGATTTACACAAATTACAACAACAAACTGGAAGGATACAACTACATTTCTTGCCTACTGCCACTCCTTTCCAGAGGGACAACAGCTCTCCTGAGGGGACTGTTTTCTCCTCTCACTAACAGTACAAGACACACTGAGCATCTGTGCTAAGTAGGTTCTTAACTGATTAAGCAAAGGACACCTATCCATTTGTGGGAATCCGGGAGCTTGAGTCAGACTTCTGCTGTTCATCTATTTTCAGGGAAGGGTAATCTACTGAAAAATACCTGTTCCACACAAACTTTGAAAGCTGCCACCATATGTATGGGAAATCATGCTCAGCACTCTGATTTTGGTTCATTAATGTTATTAACAGGACTCTATTCCTCCACTGCCTCAGGAGGAGAGCATTCTTCTGGACAGAAACAAGAAACCAAGTAAGTATCTCTGAGTTTTCCCATTATATGAACTGTATATAAAGCAGCGTTTCTCAGAACACCTTTTTTAGGTTTTGCTGCCCACCTACTGACAGCACAAAAGTAACACCACATCTCTGGTACACTGCAATGACTGCAGAACACTGCAGCATGAGATGCTTTCCTGGGCTGAGACTTCTCAATGTGAAGGAGGGATGGCTCACCACTATGTGTGCAATACTCATCAGTCAGTAGCTAACACAGTTGTGACCGGTAGACAAACTTCGAGGCCTCTGCTCGGAGTCTGCTGCACCATACAAGCCTTAAAAATAGAATGCCATTGATGGCTTTAAAGCAAGAGAAGTACCAGAGCCACTGACAAGACTTGCCGTGCCACTTTGTTTCTGTATCCCCAGATAGAAGGTCCCTCCCCATCAACAGTAGCCCCTGGAAGTGTCCTGAGCCTCACAGGCACAGATGATAGTATGGTTTCCACTAACATTCTGTCACACAGCTTACTTTTTGCTTCTCCACCTCAAAAAACACTGTGTTATATATCACGTATCTAGCAAAAAAGACTTAGATATGGCAGTGCTTATATTTGAGAGCATAAAAGAACCCAGGTTTTTGAAAACAAGGTTGGGATTTTCCTAATGACCATACTGCGTTTTACAGGCACACGCTTCATTTTACTGATCGAAATGACCAAAGGAGAGGCGTGAAGTGTCAGTAAGCAGAGGATGATGCTGCCACCCAGCAGCACTGAAAGACTAGATGAGGGAAGCATTACATTTATAATTGCTACAGCAGGATGTAGGAAAGGCAAATGAATGAAATCTGTTACTTAATACAGCACACACTTACTAAATTAAAAAAAAAAAATTGCTGGGGGCAATAGGTGCAGCTGCTCAATTGTAATATTTTAATTACTTGTCTCATCATCACAAACAGATCTTAACCAGGACAAAGAACTCAAAAGTGCACATTAAATGTGGTAGAGGTCTGAAGAAATATAAAACTAGTTTCATTCCTCTAAAACTTAAGATGCAATTAGTGAAAGGAAGTTTGTAGTGCCCTGTGCAATCAACAAGCTCCAAGAAAAAGGGCATCAGTCCATAGTACCTAAAATTCTCTAAGTGTAATATTTCCCCCTTAAGGAAAATACTGGAGTTATGCAAGTTATACAGTTGCCCCAGTAACTTCTGGTTACTAAAACCCCTCAGATTCTAAGGAAGCCTAGATGTTACCCACAATTACACTCAAAGAAACAAGTTTTGAAAGGTTTGAGGGTTTTTTTCCTTTCCATGCTGCTGTATGATGCTGCGCAGAAAAGGACAGAAGCCAGAAGCTTCAGATACCAAGGTGGTAAACCAGCTGGTCTGTGGCATGAGAAATTTGTTGGGGTGGGGGGGATGACAACAAAGGGTGTTTTAAAGCATCTTTGATTTCTACATTAGCTTTCTCTTAAAAATGCCAGAGGAAAAAATAATTAAAATAAATCCAACAGGGATGCCCAATGACAAATATAGATGTTCTCTGCTGCAAGAATCCCATGTAGTCAGTGACTGAAGAGATGGTAGAAGGACAAATGAAGTAATGATATACAAACACTTCTGGAATAAAGTCTCCTCTTCAGCACTGTCATGTTCTGACTAGCTATTAGTATTAACTCCAGCTGGCTGTAAACTGAGCTGAAGGGATCTTGGCTGTCTAGGACATACTCTTGGGATTCTTGAGCATCCATGTAGTTCCTGAAGGCATGTCTGTCTCATGGCAAGCTACTGAAATGCCTTCAGTATGCTGAAATGCTGACATAAAGGAGTGCTCTAGTGACCTCGAGTAAAAAGCAGAGATCAGCTCCTCATCACAGTGACAGGGGTTTCGTTTAGGAAACTTTTGTACATCCATAATTTGTATTAGCTTTGGCACATACCTGCAGGCATACCCTATCTCCTGTGCTTCCTCTGCTAAGTCTTTGCCTTCCACTGCTTACTAGTAAGCAGAGGTTAGACTTGCTTTTGTTCCTGAGAACAACAAAAACATTCAGGGTCTTTTAATGTCACAGAGTTGGTCTACCACATACTGGTGGCTTTGCACACACACTAACACTTAAAAGCAGAAAAAGAAAGATCCTTGGAAGAAACAGAAGCAACGAGCCAGGCCAAAGATTCAAAGGCCACTGTAGATATCTGCTGATGGAAAGAGAAGTCATGCCAGAGACACTGTCTGATGACACTTTCATCAGGATAATTTATGTAAAAAGCTTCCCTGTTATAATTTTTTGAGCTAGCATAGAAGTTAAAATAGAAGCATGGGAGTGCATGCAAGATGGCAGAAAAATGAGTGTAAGTTCTCTTCTAAAAGAGGCCAGAAAGCATCTGAGAGAATTGACAGTATGCTTTATGTAGCCCAGACTGGTTTATTTTCTCAGTTCTACCAGAAACATTCTGGACACAGTCTGTAAATATGGATGAATTTACAGCATTTTTACTTGTTTTGTTACTATTTAAAAAAAGAACATTAATTATACCACAGTAGAGTTCCCAATGAAAATCCATGAGGTTTTCCTACTCCCAAGGCATCTTCATGAAACCAAAGAATTAATTTACATTCTTGTCATTTTTAGTGTGAAATCAAGCATGCTTTGAGGGCTGTATGTTGTATATAAAAAAGAATTTTGAAAGGCCACAAACTAAGTTTTCAGAAATCCTTTCCAGCTCACCTTCTAGATTGCATAAAAGCAAATGTACAGAGATCTTACCCAAACAGCTCGGTTTAATAGAAAACCCCACTACACTGCTCACACTTTTACTAAACATAATAATAAAAATTGGTTTTCACATTTAAATTGCTCTTTTCAAGAACTTATTGACAGCATATTTAAAAAAAATAAAAAGTTTGCCAAACTAACAAACCAAAATAAGAAAACCACAACTGAAAACAAAACATATATGGTTGCCTAAAGGTCTGGGAACACAATTTAAAAGCATTGCTGTTTTTCCCAAACAGTAACTCTTTAACTACAGTGTTTCAAGATAGCATGCAGCCACTATCCATGGACAGGAAAACAGGAGCTTAAGGGAACATTTTATTCTCTACATTAGTACTTTCAAACTGTATGAATGGGCACTTGGAATTTCTGTCTTGACCTCTACTACTTTTGCAGTGTCCCTGATACAATCTGCTACTCATTCTAAACTAAAAAACTTGGCTAAAATTTAAAGCTTGTGCATCACTAGCTGTCCAATTCTGTCTAACATTATGGGTTGTCTAAAAACCAAAAGTCTAACACCACATTTTGGCTTAAAGGAAGCAGTAAGTCATGTGAAATTTATGAAAACCTTCTCAAAAAAGAAATCATCACATTCAAATGAGAGTGTAAACTCTTCCAGACAAGTTACCCTCAAACATTAGCCCAGTCCCACCTCTATTGTGATTAATCTCTGTAACAGGTTTGCTTAGTAAAAAGCTGTAAGTTTTTCATTTATCATATCACTACAGTTCAATACTAATATCAGCGGAGACAAGTCAACTTTTTTAACCCTTATTTTATCTAATGTCTTTTTCTATTAGATCTAGCTTAGTTTTTGCTACTATTTTTACACTAGCTCATACTACAACACATTTAGTGAAGTAAAGAAAGCAGAATAAACCCTCATACAGTACTTACATGTAGTAGTGAAGATTGCTCTGCAACCTTCTGAAACTTCAGTATTGGAAAGCACAACAAAAAGTAGCTTTAGATAGAAGAGTTTTTGTAGACATTTATGAAGTTTGAACACTGGATTCAGAAGGCAAAGCAGGAGAACCTAATGCAATGCCTGCATGTTGAGTTATGGATCTGGAATGCTAAGCAGGAGGCTTAACAGCTGTCCTGCATCCAATCAACATGACAGCGGTACTCCCATTTCCCTCTGTTGGAAGGCATTCGATCTTACACTCGCACGCAGCTAAACATTCTATATAAGTGTAAATGTTCTCAAACTCTTCTAAAAAGAATCACAACCCATTGTAGCACTTTCTGCTCCCCAGAACTTCGTTTTAGTAACAGGTGAAATTCGAACTATGCTTGGGTTCCTTCATTCCGAGGTTTCACTCTGCCCTCTACTGAATTTTTACTTAAGTTCATCTCTTCTACCAAGAGCACAATGCTGCTCGACTCTCCATGATTCCTTCCAACAGGAACATGTCAAGGGGAAGGGGAAAAACCTGCTTTTTAGAGTGCTACCTGATTTGATATTTTGTCCATTTGCTGCTCTATAGACACACCTGCAGTAATAAGCAAGACAGAGAAGTGATGCTTTCAGAGCTGCATGAAGCTTAGTGACAGTCACGTACTAAAGAGGATAAAAAGCTCCTCTGCTAGTTCAAAGCAGGGATTGTACTCATCTGATTACTGTTTTGCCCTTCCAACCCATACCTTTCGCTTTAAGCCAGTGATCCAACTCTGTCTCCTTCCTACCTCACCTCTTTGCAGCCTCTTTCCCAAGAAAGCCCAACGGCAGCCTCACTCCTCCCAGCGCATCGTTATTTCATCCGCTTCAGAACACTTTTTTCTGTCACACAGTTTCCAAGTGGACAGCCATTAACACAGAGGGCTATGTGTGTGTGATGTGTCCTGCAAAGCATGGGGAAGCTTCTACCACAGAACTAAAAGGGGTTGCAAAAGGTAATTCAGATAGGCAAGCCTCATGTCAGCATTTTCCTATACATGACTTTGAACTCCCCCAGAAAAAAAGACAGACCAATGAAAGTGGTGAGGGATTTGAGGCTAACACACAAATAAACACACAGATCAGTTTCCTACACATCACTACAACCCTCTGAGAATCTCTCAGGATCTCCCCTCTTTATAATTCATTGAGCTTCTACTTGGCAGGTTCCTCACCTGTTTCAGCTGCCACTGAGCATCTCAAGAGTTCTAAGTTCTATATTCAAGGCTCAGGTATTTCTTTTATGAAGTTCTGCTACTACTCTAATGAGTGGTACACAGAGCTGCTGTGCACATGTTCATGAAGGGAAAAATCTTTTCGCTGAGACATCAATAACAGTCAGAAGGTTGCAGACAAAACTGAACTCCAGCTTTCTCAAGACTTCCTGCTTTTCATAATTTGGATTCTAGTGGCCCAGCTCATTATTGATTTGATAGTCTTTCCAGTCACTCAGGGCTTTGCTGACGTAGACAAATTATTAAAATAATATTAAAACAGCTCTTGGGAGTTATAGCCTAGTATTTATTCCTGAAAGGTCTAATGAAGCATTGCAGATACCATGACTGTGGATACCACGACTTTCACCAAAACAAATGGTGCTAACCCAAATAAAGTTCTGTCTCAGGTATTCAAATACTCTCTCTTGACTAATTATAAAATGCATTTATTAGCAATGTACTTAAACTTTGATCTTAGAATCAACTTTGCACAGCCTTCTGCCTCATCTTCCATTGTGACAACCAAAACTGTCTCTTTTCTAGCCTTGATAAATGCTATTTTTGCGACCTTGGATCTTTGCAGGTCTTGTCTCATTGTTTTGCATCTCTTCCTGCCATAACCCAGGTGTAATCAACAGTACTGGCTGCAATAATGCAAATTATGTAACAATTTTACAAAACACTTAAAATACCCCCCCCCCCAAATAACAAGTCTTTTACCCAAACTCTCCCAAAGCACTTCCAAAACTTTCAACAAAGATGCTTTAGAAAAAAAACCTCTAAAGTCTTACAGTTAGGAACGAAGTAGGAATAAATGTAACCCAGCACCACAGTGGGGGAAAAAAACCCCAAAAACAAATCCAACCCACCACACCCCAGTTTCACTAAGAACAGAACTGACAGTGCAAGCATTAGGTTCAAGATTTTTTCCTCTATTCTCTCACTACATTTATTTTATATTTTCAAGCACTGAAAAGCTGTCATTCACACACACACCCCCAATTACAGAACATTCATCTTCCAGCAGAATTACTGTTGGCAGACATTCACTTCCAGTATAAATCTTTTCTAAATATTCAAAGTAAGTGTTGAATTCTCTGTTGTGAATTCAAACTTGTCCATATGGGGAAATATGTGTAGTATCAATCAGAGTATCTTGAAAAATTATGTGTGAAGAGGCTGATCATAACATTTACAGAACACACACATGCTCAAAACCACACACATCTAATTTTTAGCAAATGCTGTTGCCCACATCTCCACAAATTAATGTGAATTGCTCTTATTAAAAAAATATTAATTTAATAACTTGATAGCCGAGTAGATAAATCTTTTGCCTGGAGAATGTGATTGCTAATGCGAACACCACAATGACGCCTTCTACAAGTGTACAAAAGATGAGACTCAGTTGTGTCTTTACACCAGAAGGAACCCTGATGGAACTTCAGTAACAGGACCCTAATAACATTCCCAGTCATAGACTGAAGTAGCAGATTCACTAAGTTGCTGTATTCACACAGAGAGGAAAACTGTGACTGCAGCACCACAACCTTTGAGTACAATCTGCAAGTTGAGATCGACAAAGGACAAGGCTCGTATTTCAGCAGAGAAATATCCCTCCATCAGAAAGTACTATCCTGTGGCCTGAGACAGCAGGAAGCAGAGATGTATTTAATTTTATCATCAGCAATGCTGGCTTTTAATTTTATTATATTAAAGTATATTAAATATAAATATATTAAAATAACAATATTAAGAGCAGAGCTCTATGGAGAAGGACCTGGGGGTCCTGGTGGATGGCAGGTTGGCCATGAACCAGCAGTGTGCCCTGGTGGCNAGCTGGGGCTGTGCAGCCTTGAGAAGACTGAGAGGGGATCTCATCAATGCTTATCAATATCTGAAGTGTGAGAGACAAAGGGAGATGACCAACCTCTTCTCAGTGGCCTGTGGGGACAGGACAAGGGGCAATGGTCACAAGTTGGGACCACAGGAGGTTCTGCAATGATGAGAGAAAGAACTTCTTCACAGTGGGGTGACAGAGCACTGGAACAGGCTGCCCAGGGCAGGTTGTGGAGTCTCCTTCTCTGGAGATATTCAAGACCCATCTGGACAGCTACCTGTGTGACCTGCTCTAGGGAACCTGCTTTGGCAGGGGGGTTGGACTCAAAGATCTCTGGAGGTCCCTTCCAACCCCTACAATTCTGTAACTGTTAACTGACTAGTGCACACCGGGGCTAAGCATCACCCTTACTGTTAGAAGATAAATTCTACTTAATAATTCCACCAACCACTTTCTGAAGAGACAAAACTGATGCAAAGCCACTAGTGTTTTTATTTAGAGACAGCAAAATCCATCCAAAGTTTCCCAGGGCCCCATCCAGCCTGGCCTTGAACACCTCCAGGACTGGGGCATCCACCACCTCTCTGAGCAGCCTGTTCCAGCACCCTGGCACTCTTTCTGTGAGGAACTTCCCCCAATATCTAACCTAACCATTCCCTCCTCTGGCTTAAAACTCCTTCAGCTACACAACTTGTTCTGTTTATGTAAGAACTGTGGCACGTGGTCAAGGTCAGGTTTTGGACAAGATTAAATAGTAGATCCACAGAATTAAAGTTTACAGCCCAGCTAAGCAGAACTTTCATACTCTGTTTGCTCACGTCAGAAAAAGACCTAGTTTTACCATTCACATGTCTTTGTTCCAAAAGAACGCTTGAAACATCAAAAAATGTAAGATTTTGTTCGACTCACACAATGAGTAGCAGTTCTAAGATGGTGTGGGGAGAACTGAGTGATGGAAAGCACTGGGTAGAAAAGATTTGAGCTGCTCAGAGGAAACACAAAGTTTACGGAACACAGATCACTATTTGCTCTGCAGACAGATCATTATCCTGGCAGAAGACCAGACCCCAGCCAGGGTAAAGCCCTATTGTATAATCCCAGTGCCTTAAAGGAGAAAGTATTTCTGCCCTTTACTGCTTGCTTACTAAGACAGAAGGTTAGAGGACTGATGTAACTAGACAGACCAATGTGGGCTACAAACACCTGGTTAAACCCTAATTTTCCTGACAATCTGAAGTGATACATTCTTGACTTAAAATGAACCAAGTATGTTGGACTGAACATACCTACACTGATATCTACAAGATCATCTGAACGTAGGAAGTTATCGCCACAGTAGATCACAAGGATTTAACTGAATGATGTCTACTCTTACTGAGTTTTATTGTAACAACAGGGGCATGAAAAATAATCTGTGCTTACTAGAGCTGTCACGATCCAACATTTAAAAATTAAGAAACAGCCCTGTAGCTTGAACAACATTTTTTTTTTCCCAATTGTTGCCACACCAGAATCTACTAGAGATACTTTACAGTCATTAAGAATCTCTGACTTCCATCCTTAATCTAAAGAGACAGAACTAGGTAGTAACCTTTCAGTATATCAAGGTAAAGTCCTAATGATCCATTGTGATGATACTTTACTGTCCAGGAAGACTGTAATCATGTTATGGGCCCAGGCTTCAGTTTTTCCCATGGTTTTATTGCATTCTTAATACTGAAAGATTGCCAACTGATGTTGAATTTCCTTCAGCATCTAATCTTCAAAATAAATTCTGCTTCAACTACCTGGGTTCACAGTGTATCAACACCACCAACAACTACGTTGAATATTGAATCAAACTGCAAAACTAATTGACTGCAAGGAACATTACAGATGCAGCTAGCAGACAGAGATAAAATAAACAGTGCTGTTTATGCTTTTGTCATTGACTATCTGGGGGCTCTATCTTCAAGACAAGTCAAAAATCCCTACAGATGTCAATATGCAAACCTGGGGCTGTTATCTGAGAGGACATCAAGAACCCTCCATCTCACAAAACCAGACTTCAGTTTCTTAGCAATACCTATAATTATACACATGGAAAACCCAAACCAGTTCAAACCTCTTCTCAACAGCTGCTAGAGGCTCTGAAGTACATCTGTAGACAGTCATGCTAGACAAATCTTTGGCTTCTCACATTCTTTACATGCTCTTCAACAGTCTGAATTTGCCTTTTTTTTTNCCCCCCCCCCCCCCCCCCCTTCCCTAATGGAACTGCTTTTCAAGCAGCTACTGCAATTCAATCATACTGCCACAGAGGCCAGTCATACCTTTTACCTCACAGTCCTTGAGCAAAAAAGGAGATAAACACCTACTGTCAGCCCCATAGGAGGAGATGGTACAGTGGGGACACATTATCCCTTGTGCATGTATTTCCCACACAGAAGCAGCTGCAAGTCATATAAACTAACAGCAAGGCACATTCCAAATCAGAAACCTGTTCCCTACCTCTCCCTAAAGCAGCAAAGCTTTGGCACACCGTTTCACATTTATGCTTGTAACGGCAACAACACAGTGGGGTCTAGGTGAATTGAGGAACACTTTCATTTGGAGCCTGCCTAAGGGCTAGTTTGGATAGGAGTTCCAGGACACTTCCTCTATTTCTATCCAAATTCATGTTTTCTCTTTTGGGCCAGCTCATAGCAGGTATTTCAGCAGCAGACACAAGCAGGAAAGAACACATGGTTTGTAAATCCACATTTGACTTCATGGCTTTAATAAAAATTCTTACAACTTCTCAGCTGACTCCCTGGGTAACTCCCACAGTCAATTACTAGAAGCAGATTTCTAACAAGAACTGTAACTCTACACAGCTTTGCCAAGAGCCACTGCCTCATACGGATTCAGAGGCCTCCAAAGCTCGTGCCTAACATCCCTAAGAGGGGAAAACGGGGCTGAAAGCTCAAGATGACCAAGAGAGCGCAACTGCGGCAGTGGACGGGTAAGAGGCGCAAAGACCTGACTTCTCGCTCCGAGCTGGCCGAAGCCAGCCCTTTGCTCCCGTCTGTCACGTCCGGGTCACCAGAAACCACCAAAAACGATCAGGGGGCGAGGAAGCGTTTGCACAGCCGCCATAAGCTGCCCGAAGAGCCGAGACTGGCGCGAAATCGCTACCTGGGGAGGGAAGATCCCCGGGGCGCACACTACGGCCCTTGCTCCAGAGACAAGCTGCCACAGACAGGCTTTCCACGCGAGACAGAGCGACCCCAAACGAGAAAGCAGCCAGGAGGAGGCCGGGTAGCTCCGAACAGGCACTCAGCCCCTGCCCCTTCGGGCAGACCCGGGTCTGTCAGCTCCACTCCCCGGCACCGCGATACCCAACCGGCTGGGGAAGGGGGGACTGTGCTAGAACCCGCCCGACGCGCCCAGGCCCCGTCGGAGCACCCACCAGCTGCCGCCCGCTCAAGGAACCTCCAGGCGGGTGGGCGCCCACACCGCTCCTTACCCGCTCCCGGTAGCGGCCCCTTCTCCCGACCGGCCCCAGCAAGCGGGTATCTGAGACGGCCCCACCACACCCCCTCACGGGCCTCCGCCTAGCACGTAACTCCCTCCGCCTACCGGCCCCACGCGCACCTCAGGGCAACGTGCAACCACGCCCGTCCCCGCCATCACCTTGAGGCGCCGCCAGGCCCATCGCGCAGGCGCACGCGTCGCCCCACCC
>VXBZ01008838.1:25556-133944 GCA_013399135.1 Heliornis fulica | reverse complement strand
TGAGCTGTTAGCTGGGTGGTTGGAGCTCTCCGGCTGCTCCTTCCGAGGGGGTTGGCCCCGGAGTGCCGTCGTCCGTTACTCAACGGCTGTGGCTTCTGAACTGAAGCTGTGAAGGGGCTGCGCGGAGCAGTCGGGTAGGGAGAAGGAAGGGTGAGAGCTACCTGCAGTGTCGCGGCGGGAAAGCTGCTTTCATAAGCCGTCTGCTTCAGGGCGGTCTGTTTCGAGGGGAGTTGTGCTGAGGCCTCGCTGGGTGACTGTTTTGGCCCTCGCCAGGCTGTTTAAACCCGGGTACAGTGGAATGCCCCGAAGTTTTGTCAGGCTGAAGTAGCCCCCGGTTTTAGAAAAAGAGTTGCTAAATCGTCCCCTCCTGTAGCTTCTTGAAAAGCAGGCGCCCTGCTTCCTGTTGATGGCTTAAAGGGGGTTGGGATGACCTACAGACTAAATGCTGTAGCAGCACTTTGTAGCCCGACAGACTGCGTAAAGTATTTGTGAAGTGGCCTGCAGTTACAGCTGAGCGTTCCTTGTATTAAGCGAAGCTGTAGAGGTGTAGTGGATGTTCTCAGCAGACTTGAAAATCCACAACTGATAGGAAAACTTGCTCTTAAAATCCACCTTGATTTTTTTTGAGGGCATATGTAAAAGGATTTGTAGGCTACTTTTTATGGGGAAGTAAAAAGGGAGATTGCTGAGGTTACTGCTCAAAAATAAGAATGCATTGCAGTTGAATCAATAATGATTTGTCTTAATTGCATCTTATCATAATGAGAGAACTTTAAAATTCCACATATTTTGTGCTGTCTTCATTAGCTAGTCAAATATGACCTCTATATGTTGACTGGGGCAAAGGCATGTTTGGGTTTTTTTTATAATGCTAATGTTATGATTGAAAATCTTGCTGGTAACTGCACGTAAGTGAAATTGGTCACTGAAAGCAGTTGATGGGGTTTTTTTTAATTTTTTTTTACCTTTTATAGTTTTCTGTTCTGATCAGTGGACAAGGGAACTAACCTGACAAAAATGGCTGATTTAGCCAAGACAGAAGAACAGGAAGTAGAGAAAAATTTGGATGAAGAAGTGGAGAAAACACCTCATACTTCAGAAGCAGATTCAGTTGCTGGTTGGGAAGGTGATGGTTCAACTTCAGGTACAGTGCACTCCACTGAAAATGAAAAAGAAGTTGATAGTGGTAATCAGGATGGCAGAGCAAAAAGAGAGAATTTAGAACCTGAAGATGAACCTCGTAAGCAAGCTGTGAGTATCATTTGTTTTGAGCTATGTTCAAATATTTGTTGAAAAACTTTAGCTCAAGAAAAGATTGAAAACATTTATGCTAAACTTGTATAAACCAGCCTGAGATACCAAATACTGAAGTTTGTGGGTAGCTTCCTAGGAAAATAAAAGATGCAGGAGTTACACTGAGCTTAATGGAAGAGAAAGAGGACTAGCAGTGACGATGTTGAGAAAACTAGTGTCAGTGCATGCTTAGTTGGTCTACTTTGAGGCTGCCATTCCATCACCTGTGTAGTAGCAGTCCAGTAGGATAGTGCAGGATATTCTGGCATTAGTCCAAGTCCCCTGTCTGGAATTAGTATGTGTTGTATGTTGTTTTCCTGTGGGATAGTGTAGCAATCTGTTAACAGGAGGTTCTTCTGTGAGATAATTTTGTCTTTAATTTTTTTGGTAAGGTATTTTGTAACTTAGAAAACTCTGCATACTGCATCATCTGTGATACAGTTTCAGTATGGTATGATAGAAAAGTGCTGAATGGTTTACAGATGCACTTTTTTCTCTTTTATAAGACTGCAAGAGTAGCAGAAAATTATTGTCCTCATAATGGGGAGGAGTGAAAAAGGTCAAGTTTATATAATGCTGCCCTTTATTTTGTATGGGCATGCAGAAACTAATGCTACTGCTGTATGTAGAAACTGATTCAGTCTAATTTTGACCTTTTGGGATGTGTAAGTGTAGTTTGAAAATATCTAGTTTGGTTTTTTTTCTGTCAGAAGTTTTCCAGGATGTTAATTTATGGCTAAAATATTTGGTAAAATAAAGGGGGCTGTTGTTGTGGTACAAAATTTATTAACCCTTTCATGTATTTAATCAGGTGCTTCTAGGATAAGGTTTAGATGGACACAAAATATGTTGGTTTTACCTAGCTTAAGAGGTGTGGAGAAGTGATTGCCTTGAGCGTAACTACCAGGATCTGGGTGTTATCGCTCGTGGCTCTTTGCAGCTGTGCTTTCGGCAGCTGAGATGCATTAATGGATTGTATGAATGTTCCTCACACTTGTCAAAGTCAGCTGTTCTAGCTTACGTCACCTTGAGTGAGCATTCAGGGAGCCATCTGTGCTTACACTGAGAAAAAACTAGAAATGGTCAAAATATTTGTTGTATCAGTCAGCTGAGTGAGGTAATAACCATATGATGGGGTCATAGTGATTCCAGACAAGTATGTCTGTGTTCATTCTGAAGGTTACCAAAATAATGTGAAGCGCTGGAGAATTCAGGTAGCGTATTAAAGTCAGTCAGTCTTCTCCCTTGAGGAATTGTTTCTTGAGTAATAAAATGCTGGGATGTTGACTTTTGTAGTGAACTGTTGAGAATGCTTTGAGTTCCTGTGAGAACACGTACCAGCTGGGGCTTTGTAGCATATTTGTGCTTTTTAACTGAGAATCCTTCACTGTAGTTTTTGCTGTTATTTCAGCACTTCTGTGCCTCGCAGCACATGAAGAAGCCACAAAAATTCTGTTACTTTATATTTTTATATTAGCTTTTGATTTCGTGTATGTAATCAAAGATTATTTTCAGGATGAAGAAATGTTAGGAGTATGATATTTGCATGTAGACCACTTCTCTGTGTCACATGGGACAGAAATCTGTTGAACTATTTGCATTTAGGGCTAAACTGGAGACACTTATACAGCTTACTGTTAAGTGTTAAATGTGATATTATTGTCAAGTCCTTACTCTTTTGTTTACTGTGTTCAGTTTAAAGCCCTGGCAGCGTGATCATCCACTTAGGCAACATCAGCTAGTTAGCATTTTGCTTAAATTTACAGTTTACACGCTCCTGTTAGATGTAAACACTGTGTTTCTGAAACAAGATGTTTGAAGAAGCTTAAAGCTGAAATAATACTCCTCGAGAAGGAATATCTTGTTCTTCAATCCAGGCTTAATGGGAATAAAACCTGAGTTTTTAGTCTTGAGTTAGAGAACTGAAGTTTTAAGTATTCCTGTGAATGAAAAGATACAGGGCATCATCCATCAGAAATCACTTGAACCAACCAAAAACAGGGGTGTTTCTGTGATAACTGAAATACTGATGTTTGTGCTAGGATAAATACAGGAAAAGTTATATATCTAATAATGGTGCTTTTCGTAGTGCTACTGCTTTACATTCTTAAATCCTTTAAGTGAAGACATGCATGTCTTGATTAAATGGAAAAGCAGTAAAAAGAACTCACTGCTAGAGACTAACCCTGCCCTTGTATCTACAGCGTCAGATGGGCCATGGGCAAGCCGTAGCTGCGCATTACAATGAACTTCAAGAAGTTGGATTGGAAAAACGTAGCCAGTCTCGCATATTCTACCTCCGAAACTTTAATAATTGGACAAAGAGTGTCCTCATTGGTAAGGTTCCTTAATTGCTTGGACTATAATAAAATATAACTAACTTTTACATAAAAATGTGATTTTTTTTTCCCCTGCTTTTTGATGTCAATTATGGTACTTTGAATGCATAGTAAGATTTTTCAAGTGCAATAAAATACATTTATTTGTATTTTGAATCTTTGTGATTGTGGTACTCAACATAAAACACTTACATGCTAAAGTTTTCAAGATCAGCTGACCTGAAAACCAGAAAAAGAACTGAAAACTGTCTTCATGATGTTATAAAGGGAAAAAAATCATCAGCTTTAAATCATAAGGAGCTTACCTGTTCTTGTTAGACTGAGCTGTTCTTGCTGTTTAAATCTATTTCAGATAATTTCATAACCATTCTCCCTTGGTGGTTTGTCCTCGGGTCTAGATGAAGAAATTCTGCAGGAAACTTGAACACATAAATCTTTTCTGTATTGCCAATAGTCAGTGGTTTAAAAAGATGAAAAACTAGAGGATATAGTTCTTTAAGAGTCAGCAGCTTTTTATAGAAGGTACGGTCTGCTATCTCACAAACAAATTCCAAAGCAAGGAAACAAAACCAACAGGTATGCAAACAGAGAAAAGAATTACTGGCACAGCACCACTGATTCATGAAGAGGGATCTGTGCCAGGAGCTGTTGGCACCATTTGTCTTGGCATGCTGCTTTTTGTTGTGTCCTATCAGAGCAGATAGAAGCAATATCTTGGTGTACATAAAACCGTTCCTGCAACCTGTGCTGAAGCCTTTCAGTCATGATGAATTTCAGTAGTGTGGCGTTACAGCAGTTGTATCCAAACGTATTTCAGGTCTCTTTCAGTGAAGAAAAGTTACCAGCATGTTGATGTTTTGCCAGTGTTGGAGCAGAGATAATCTAGACATTGGAAATAGAAGAGAAATTTAATTGGTATATGTATGGTAAAAAGACAGCAAACAAGTAACTGGTGTTATCACCAGGCTTTGGAGAGATGGAGTGGAGAATGCTATGCGTGTTTGTAGTGTGACTGCAGGGAAATGTTGTGGCTGATGCATTTAATTGGCTCTTACTCTTTTGCAGAAGGCTTTCCCATACTTTCAAATAACATCTGCCTTCATTATAATGGTAATGAAAGGGAACCCTGTTCCGCTACTTATGCACAGGGTGCATAAGTAGCGGAACTAAACTACTTATGCACAGGGTGCATAAGTAGTTTAGTGGTTTAGTGATGTGCAGTTTGCCTTGTCTGCCAGGGATGCAGTTCAGAGCTCCAGTCACATTACATGCAAAGCACATTAAGCACAGAAAATATTCATTATCTTCCCCATAGTTTTACAATTTTGTGGTTCCTTTCATTGTTAGTGATTTAAATCTTAAGAGATTTAAGTCTTTAATCGCAAGACTTAGAGGCAGAATAAGTTCTGAGATATTTAAAAAATATCAAATCCTTTTGTTCCTTTAGGGATCTCTGTACATACAATACAAGTGAATTGCAGAGGCCTCTATATTGATTATCTCTTTTCATTTTTCTAGGTGAATTTATAGACCGGGTACGACGGAAAAAGAGTGATATAACCGTTTTGGATCTGGGATGTGGCAAAGGTGGAGACTTGCTGAAATGGAAAAAAGGAAGGATTAAAAAACTTGTCTGTACTGGTAAGAAGAGACAATAAGTTTTCCAGGGAAAGAACACCAGAGTCTTACAGGAAAAACGAGCACATCTCCAGTCTTTTGTTATTTCCTTTTTTTTTTTTTTTTTTAGAAAGCCCAAGAATGTAATGATACATAACCTTTTATCAAAAAGTCTTCATTTGCCTTTTTACCTGAAGACATCAACTCAATTGCCAGCAAAAATACGGGAACCATTAATATTCCGTGTAATGTGCTTTCAGTTCAATTCATACATTAAAGCGAATATCTGTAAAGAAATGCATGGTTGCCACAGTTTGTCTTAGGCAAAGTAAAGTGTAACACTGGGGAAAAGACTTGACATTTTTTATTTAATGTATTTTTCTCCCATGCCTAATCTCTTGTAGTACTCTTAACTGTCTGAAATTATGCGTGTAAGAGATAAAAAAAACCAAACCATAGACCAGTCCCCACAGTTGTTTAACAAAAATTGGTCTGTTATAGTCAACCAAAGATTTTCAGACTCAGATAAAGAGATGAAAGTCAGCTGAATAGGGTTTTTGTTTAAATTGTTTAGATATTGGGAAGGAGACGCAGTCTACCCTTCTCTGAGAATATATGCCAAGGGTAATAAGAGGAAGCACTACTTCAGATTTAATAGATACTAAAATTTTGTAAAAATTGCTTTGGAGGGAATTACTCTGAGTATTCTGCAGCTCTTCCTTGCCCTTCTTTTTCAGTTGGCAGTCTTCAAAAGACAGTTAATGAACTTGCTTGCAAAGTTCTTAGGTAAATTCACTGTGTATTATTATAGTATTATTCCGTGAAGCTCTGTGCCTGAGATGAGTCTTAAAGACAAAATCTGAAAAATCCCACAGGGCACTCTATCAGCATACATCACAAGTAGTTGCACTTTGACATCTTGTATGTTTGTAAGAAGATGAAGAGCTTTCAGTACTGCTGGAACTGAACTGTTTTAGCTAATGCACACTAGACACCTAATGATAACAGCACTTCATGTCAATCACTGGGTATCCATCACTTGAAGTTGTGGAGGCTTTGTAAAAATCTTCTTCAGATTACAACTTTTGTCTGAAGTAAAGACTGAAAATGACAAAGTTACCACCTACATGCCGCTTGCAAATTAAATTACTTCACTACCAATTTGAAATAAAGGTGGTTTGTCCCATCAGTATAAATGAACTTTTATCCTTACTGTAATTGATCAGCTGTCTTCAAGTTTTGTTGTCTGGAGAGGAGTTTACATGTTTGTTTTTTAAAATTATTATTTAAATTTCTCTGTATATATACAGATATTGCTGACATTTCTGTGCAACAGTGCAAGCAGCGATATGAAGACATGAAAGCCCGATGTCGTTATAATGAACATATTTTTGATGCAGAATTTATACAAGCAGATAGTACCAAGGTACAGTTCCTATGCTTTTATGATATTTTTGAGATTTTAATACTCTTGTATTAATCAAGTCTAGGAAGTTCTGTTCATGCTGTAATATGTAGGGCATGTGTATTTTTAAGACCGGACTGTTGTAGAATCATAGAACCACTTGGGTTGGAAGAGACTTTTAAGATCATCAAGTCCACCCACTGCCTAACCTTGCCTAGTCCACATCTAGAGCATACCCTCAGGCACAAAATCTACGTGCTTTTTAAATACCTCCAGGGATGGTGACTCCACCACTTCCCTGGGCAGCATGTTCCAATGCTTGACAATACTTTCAGTAAAGAATTTCTTCTTGATATCTAACTTAAATCTCCCCTGGTGCAATTTGAAACCATTTCATCTCATCCTGTCACTTGTTACCTGAGAGAAGAGACCAACCCCCACCTCTCTGCACCCTCCTTGCAGGTACTTGTAGAGAGTGATCAGGTCTCCCCTTAGCCTCCTTTTCTCCAGACCAAAAAGCTCCCATTCCCTCAGCTGCTCCTCGTAGGACTTGTGCTCCAGACCCTTCACCAACTTTGTTGCTCTTCTCTGGATATGTTCCTGCATCTCAACATCTTTCTTGTAGTGAGGGGCCCAAACTGAACACAGCACTCAAGGTGCAACCTCACCAGAGCTGAGTACAGTGGGACAATCCCTTCCCTACTCCTGTTGGTCACACTGTTCCTGATACAGGTCAGGATGCTGTTGGCCACCTGGGCACATTGCTGGCTCATGTTCAGCTGTCTGTCTGCTAACACTTCCAGGTCCTTCTCCTCCAGGCAGTTCTCCAGCCACTCGGCCCCAAGCCTGGAGTGCTGCCTGGGGTTACTATGACCAGAGTGCAGGACCCAGCACTTGGTGTTGTTGAACCCCATAAGGTTGGCCTCTGCCCATCAATCCAGCCTGTCCACGTTCCCTCTTCAGAGCCTTCCTGCCTTCCAGCAGATCAACACTCCCACACAATTTGGTGTCATCTGCAACTTATTGAGGGTTCACTTGATCCCCTCATCCAGATCATTAATAAAGATGTTAAACAGGACCAGCGTCAGCACCGAGCCCTGGGGAACATCACTTGTGACTTGCTGCCAGCTGGATTTAACTCCTTCCACCACAACTCTCTGGGCCCAGCTGTCCAGCCAGTTTTTAACCCAGTGAAGAGTGTGCCCATCTAATCCATGATCAGCTAGTTTCTCCAGAAGGGTGCTGTGGAGTAGAGTGTTGAAGTCTTTACTGAAGTCCAGGTAGACAATATCCACAGCCTTCCCCTCATCCACTGAGGGGGTCACCTTGTCATAAGGAGATCAAGTTGGCCAGGCATGATCTGCCCTTCATAAACCCTTGCTGACTGGGCCTGATCACCTGGTTGTCCTGCACGTATTGCATGATGGTACTCATATGATTTGTTCCATCACCTCCCCCAGCATCGAGGTCAGGCTGAGGGGCCTGTAGTTCCCTGGATCCTCCTTCCAGCCCTTCCTGTAGATAGGCATCAATCACATGCACCAGCTTCCAATCAAGAACAACCACCCCAGTCAGCCAGGAGTGCTGGTAAATAAGTGGTTTGGTGAGCACCTGCACCAGCTCTCTCAGTACCCTCAGGTGGATCCCATGCAGACCCGTCAACTTGTGTGGATCTGAGCAGCTGAGCCAGTCACTAACCAATTCCCCCAGAATTATGGGGGCTTTGATCCAATTCCCATCCCCATCTTTCCACTCAGAGGCCTGGGTATCAGGAGACCAGTTGGTCTTGTTACTGCAGACTGAGGCAAAAGAAGCCATTAAATACCTCAGCCTTTCATTGTCCTCGTCACGGTGGTTCCCCCTGCGTCCAGTAAAGGTGGGAGATTCTCCCTGTCCATCCTTTTGTTATTAATGATGTTATAGAATTGCTTCCTGTGGTCTTTTACAGCAAGGGCCAGATTAATTTCTACTTGGGCTTTGGCCTTCCTTATTTTCTCCCTGCATAACCTCACCTCAGCTCTGTAGTACTCCTCAGTTGCCTGACCCTTCTTCCAGCAGTCATAAACTCTCCCTTTCTTCCTGAGGTTCAGACAAAGCTCTCTGTTCAGTCAGGCAAGTCAACTTCCAGCATGGTGGGATGGCTTGCACTTCAGGACCTCATTCTTGAGGAGCATCCAGCCTTCCTGAGCTCCTTTGTCCTGCAGGACTTCCTCCCGGGGACTCTACCCAAAAGGCTCCTTAACAGGGCAAAGTCTGCCCTTCAGAAGTCCAGGGTGGCAGTTCTGCTAACCCTTCTCCTTCCTTCCCCAAGAATTGAGAACTCATGATCATCTCATGATCGCTGTACCCAAGGCAGTCTTAAACTGTCACCTCACCCGTAAGTGCTTCTCTATTTGTGAACAACAGGCCCATCAGGGCACCTTCCCTAATTGACTCGCTCACCAGTTGTGTCAAGAAGTGATCTCCCACACTCTCAAAGAACCTCCTAGATCGACCACTCTGCTGTGTTGTCTTTTTAGGAGATACCTGGTAGGTTGAAGTTACCCAGAAAAAACAGCCAGTGATTATGATGCTACTCCCAGCTGCCTGAAGTATATTTAATCTACTGCTTCATCCTGGTTGGGTGGTCTACAACAGACTCCCACCAGGATGTCTGCCGTGTTGGCCTTGCCTCTGATTATAACCCATAAACAACCTTATCACCATCATTAAACTCCAGACAGTCAAGACAATCACTAACATAGAGGGCTACCCCGCCACCCCTCCTTCCTCGCCTGTCTCTCTTGAAGAGTTTATAGCCATCCATCACAGCACTCCAGTTGTGGGAGTCATCCCACCAAGTTTCTATGATGGCAACTAAGTCGTAGGCTTCCTGCTGTACAGTTACTTCAGGCTCCTCTTGTTGGTTGCCCATGCTGCGTGCACTTCCGTCGGGCTCTTGATCCCTCCAGATGTACTATTGGAGAATCAACCGTACAGGTTATTGAGATGTAGTTAAATGAGTTTTGTTACTGTTTTATGGTGTAATGTCCTTGAAACCTGAATGTCTTTTTAAGATAACAAATCTGGTGCTTTGGGTTTCTTTTACTTGACATGGGGAAGGAAATGACCACTTATTTCTGGAGTTCTCGGAGGCAACTGGGTTGTTGGAAACTATCTTGGTGAATGTGGCTTCATGCTGGAATGAGTAAGGGACACTTTCTGAATTTACTCATACATTTTGCTTATTCCAGTATTTTCTTTCTAGAGACATCTCAATTATTACATACCTTCAAAACTTGTGTGCTAGAGCTCATTTCTGAGGAAGCGATGTTGAATACATTGCTGAGGCTCAGGAGACAGTGTTGGAACTAGGACTGCTTTTGTTTTCTAGAACTGCAGGCTGAGTGCTCTGCTGATGCAGGCTGAGGAACAGAGCCTACCTGAATCGAGCATATCTGCGCAGAAAGGCTGAAACTTCTTCCCAGCCTTGCAGAAAGGGTTGTTGGCTTGAGCTCTTGCTTGTCTCCCCTTCTAAGGAATATAGCCTGTTGTAGGTTCCATGTTCTCTCTCTTGGCTCAACACTGTAGTTAGGAGAGCAGAGAGTGCCTTGGCCTGTAGAGAAAGAGATATTTTCAACTTGTTATTCCATCTCAGTCTTATATGCACATATATTTTCTGCCGGATGCTCTGATCTGTCCATGGAGGCAAAGGTTCATCTTCCTGACTCTCTGTGATCTGTGCAATGCAAAATCTCCTCTTCATGACTTGTCTGGTTACACCCACTTCCGTTTCTCAGTTTCTCTCTCAAAGTACAGAGGGGGAGTATGTGAACTGATAAAATTGCTGTGGGTATTTGATGTGTCCATTTTTGTCAGAACATTGACAGTATGTGCCATGAACTAGTTCTGACTGGGAGTGAGTGGGTGGATGGGAGTTCTCAAAGAGAAGGGAAACTTGTGAAATATTTAAAGTACAGGATGTGTATCACAGGCCTTGGGTAGGAGAACCTGTGTGCTCCTGTGTTATTTATGGTGGCTACTAGTATTGTATAAAAGAAGCCTAACCTAGAAGAGTTGCACAACTGCTAAGTACAGGGTTAAACTGTAGCAAGCATTTAACTTGACAGATTTCGAGGACATCAAGTTCTCCTTGGAGTTACTTGGTGGGGAGTGTGGGAGGAGTGTGCTGGTAAGCATGTATGTACATATGTGAGAATACAGGCAAATATGCCATATTTGCAATTTGTTGCATTTAAACCAACCATTTCTTCTTTCAATTATATGTTTAATGGTTCAAATCTCATTACAGAGACTCAGTAAACTGAAAACTCATTATAATAATTGTTTCCAGCTATTTATTGGCTGGTTAGAAACCCTCAGCAGTTAAATATCTCTGAAAACATAGATAATGAACATCAAGATTTGTCTTCTCAGGTGTAGTGGTGTTACTTGACAACATGAAAAAAATGTGAGGACTTGATAACTTTGAGATTTGCATGTGTATTCTTGTTGTTCCAAATTTTGAGTGTGGTTTTCTGTAGCAGAGGACTTTTCTTACTGTTACCTTTTTCATCTTGTTCTTGTTGAACTCGTGAAGGTGGGGACTGAAAGGAAAAATTTGAAAGAATTATGGAAGTAGCATATTTTCTTGGAAGGTTTTGGTGAATCATATTTGCTTCTGTAGCTTTTGTTACTTTTTTTTCTTTTTCATCTATTTCAGGATCTCTTATCTTCCAAATACAATGATCCAGATATGCGCTTTGACATTTGCAGCTGTCAATTTGTTTACCATTACTCATTTGAGACATATGAGCAGGCTGACATGATGCTTAAAAATGCTTGTGGGAGCCTTTCACCTGGAGGGTATTTCATTGGCACAACTCCAAATAGCTTTGAACTGGTGTAAGTACTTTTATGTTCTATTAGTCTTTCAAAAGTCTGTGAAGCATTGTTAAGTGGTAGTTGTTCTTAAAGTGCTCTGATACGAGCGATACGATACTTTTGTGCGAACAAAAGGCAGTTTTTCGTAACAATGTTGGATTCTAGTCAGGAAAATCTCACTCATGAGAGGTGGTTCTTGACTCACTTGACTGAAAGAGGAAAACCTGTACAGATCTTTCTCTTGCATCCATGGCTATTCTAGTATAGATCTTTTATACGTAGCCCCACTGTAGTGACTTACATAGTGGCAAAATAGCCACAGTCAGGGGAGTAACTGTCAGGTTTGTGCTGTGGTTGTTCAGGAAGCCTGACTCATCCATGTGGACTGTGTCTGGACTGAAGGTTAATTTTATAGGTCCTTTTAGTCCTTGGTGTGTAGTATAGGAATGATAAACTGATAAAACCTAGTATGCTGCATCATTTCATGGCTTCATTGCCTTATTTGATAAGGGAGGTGGGAAACTCCAGAGATCATGGAATGTTGTAGCTCTGGGAGAAACCCTTTCAGGCCTCTTACGCATAGTCCTTTCTGCCTTTAAAATTAAAAACTGGTCAGTTAATGTTTTTGTTATCTCTTTTTATAGAAAGCGACTCGAAGCTTCAGAAACAAATTCATTTGGGAATGAGGTGTACAATGTAAAATTTGAAAAGAAGGGAGAATATCCCTTGTTTGGCTGCAAGTATGATTTCCACTTGGAAGAAGTGGTCGATGTCCCCGAGTTCTTGGTTTACTTTCCGTTACTGGAAGAGTAAGTTAAGTTTTGAACTCATTATACAATGAAGGCAGTGAAACATAATACATGTTTAGCTTGCATGATGTTGCATAATACTTGCAGAAAAACTCGTTTTGGCTTTCTTTTTTATTTTTTGTTTCTTCAATTTTGTGTTGTTGCTCCAAAAGAAGAATTTTCTTGCATTTCTATCCACAGCTGTAATCTGTCCATTGCACTTAGTTGGAGGTCCTCTGGTTGGAAGCTGTGAAGCCTTAAACTGTCTTACACAAGAATGTCTGTGTCTGAAAATGTTCGATCTGTCAAATGTGGAGCACTGTTAATTTTTTCTTGTTTAAGCTTAACTTTATCGGAGGGTTTCTTTAGTCCTTCAGCAAGCTGCCCTGTATATCTTCCTCATCATGGTGCCTTTCTTCTCCAAGTTTCTTTGGTTGTTCATAGGATTTTTCCTGTGATTTACATCTTCCTCTAAACCTTCCTTATTTGTGAGCATACCTTTTGCTGTTATCTCTGAGTGAATTCAGGTTTGCCTTTCCCAGCCTGTCTCCTGACGTAGAGAGTTTTCCATGTTGGGGTTTTTCCTGCCATTCAAGCTCAGCATGGTTGTTAATACCAACTTTCCCTTTAAACCTGTGTATTTTCACACACTTCATTTGTAGTTTTCTATGAAAGAAACCAGCATCTGTCAATGACACCTGTAACCTCAGAAAGATATGACCACAATGCCTACATATGTTTGAGAAATAAGGCACTAAATCCAGTAGAAAGAGGTTCTTTACATATATCCATAGTATCTCACATGGCGGCAGGTCCCTGACATACTGCAGGAAAAATAGTGTAGCCTATTTGGAAGTTCAAATGGAACTTAATTCTGCATGTTGGAAGATGAGGCACTTTTCTATTAAAATGTTTGTAAATGTCTTCTCTATAGATTTTTGTTGTCCTAATGAAAAAAGTACTTTTCATAATTGTAGTGCAGATTTTTTTTCCTCTGAATGCCTTAACTAAAAAAAAATAAATTATAGAAAGAGTGTAATCCTAGTGAGTACCATAAGATGTCACTGTGGCATAAAATTATTCTTTTGAAAATAAAACTACAATGATTTTGTGGTTTCCGTAATTAAACTTATTATTTTGTCAGAATGGCGAAGAAGCATGGTATGAAATTAGTCTACAAAATGACATTTCGGGAATTCTATGAAGAAAAAATCAAGAATGAGGAACATAAAATGCTGTTAAAGAGGATGCAGGCCTTGGAGGTAAACATATAGATTTTACCTATTAAATTTAAATAGCATTTTACATCTTGCTAATTGTGCAATAATTGAAATTAATGTTGTGACTATTGTGCGATTTATTAAGGGCTGCAGATAGAAGAGCTAAACTCCTGTGGCTGAAAATGAAACTCTGGTAGATTGACTTTGACTGGCTGCCAGACACCCACTGATCTATCTTTTCCTTCTTCCCAAAAAGATGGGGGAGAAAATAAGAAAAAAAAAAACCCAGACCTTCGTGGGTCAAGATAAAGACAGGGAGATTATTTGGCAATTACCATCAAGGGCAAAATAGGCAAAACTTGGAAAATAGTAATTTAATTTATTAAAAAAAAAAAGTTGGAAGGTGAGAAATGAAGACAAACCTAAAAACATCTTTGGAACAACCCACTGATCTTTCCCAGCCTCAACTTTGCTCCTTCCCTTCTGACCTTGTACCTCTGCTCCCTGCCCTGCAGCACGAGGGGATGGGGAATGGGTGTAGTGATCAGTCACACTTAGTCTCTGCTGCTCCTTCCTGCTCACACTTTTCCCGTGGTCCAGCACGGGTCCCTCCTATGGCATACTGTCCTTTGCAAACAGTTTTGGCATGTGTTGTCTCCATGCTCTGAGGCTTTGGTTTTATTCACAGTTCTCTATGCTTCCCTCCTCCCTCAAACAGCAGAATTTTTCAGCATAAAACTGTCAAGTACCCTGTGACTTACTAAACTGAGTTACATGGGCTGCAAGTGGACTTGACTGTCCTTGTTGACTCTGAAAGTCAGGATGGTGCTTTGTATGAGCTCGTAGTGCCAGTAGCACGGTGACACAGCCTTTGACATACCGGCTTTGTTCTTAAAAAAGTGAGAGTTGTAAGTGGCTAATTTAAGACAATTGAACTCGGCACTGTGAAGTACAGGCCATTAAGATCCCAGAAGTAACCGGGTTCCTTACCATGTAGGAGTTTTGAAGAATCAGTTGTTGTGTACTGTTCCAGCTCCCCTGTGTTACTGAAGCATTTTAAGCATTCTGCTTGTAATCTTACTGTTGCTCATTTCTTCATGCTTCAGATTTAGAGATGCTGGTTTGTTCAGTTGCCACTGTAAAAGAGAATATATCTAAGTAATCCTCATAATGAGCTGTACACAGAGATTAATTTTTATGGTTGCTCTCTTTCCCCTGTTATCGAGACGTAAGGATACAAGTTTACCTATAAATCCTGAGTGCTGGGTTTTCTGGGAAGCAGAGGATATCAGACCTGATCTTGTAGGTGCTATAAAGGAGAGATCTCAATTTAAGATCCTCTTAATAATTACTGGTCTCTGTTCTTAGCTTTGTTGTGATAAACTCCGGACTGATGGATTAATGTATCTTACTATACGGTATTTTTTCTGATTTTTTTTTTTTTCTATGTTCTTTAGCCATATTCTACATCTGGTGATTCCAGGCTTGCTTCTGATAAACCTGATGATTATGAGCATGCAAAAGAGTTCATTAAAGATACCAAGGCAAAGTTACCGTTGGTAAGTTCCTTCTTACTTCACTGGAGCAATTGGTGTAGAAAATTGAGGTCCTGGTCTTTCAGACATGTGATGCCTTCTTCATTTCAACTGCAATAAAATCAGTATGAATGTCTCCATGCATTTGAAAAATTGCAGAGTTCCAGGGTTGAGGAGTTAATCTAATCTATACCACATACTCAAAGAATCAAAATAACTTAATTTCATTGCTATTAAGAATTTTGCAGCAATGAAAAGGGGAAAGAATATTTTGCTTGGCAGCTGTTCGAACATAACTTGTTAATTTTCTTATGATTCTGGATCATCACACTACTGATTTAAAGCTGTAGTTTTTCTTCTTTTAATCTCTAACTGAAGAGCTGAAAACTTTTTTTTTTCACAATACTGTATGTATTTCATATCTTAAGCAATATTTTTAATTGGTAGGGTAAATGGCAGCAGCTTTTCATTTCTCAGGGTGCCCTGCTTTCATCTGAGCAGCCGAGCTAAGAGTAGGTTTCTGAAGTATGTTTCTGAGGCTGTGAGGAAGGCTGGTTTTTCACAATATATGAAGACATAAGGAAGGCTGGTTTTTCACAATATATGAAGACATACCACTGTTGTGTGGTGTCATATACAGCACGCTCTGCTTTGCCGAGGCATCTAGCCCAGCACACAGCCCACTCTCCTATGCCTGTGTAATTTAGGTGTGTTATCTGGTGTGTTCCAATTCTCTACTGTCCTAGTTACTGGAGTTGAAAGTATCTGTGGTCTACAGAAGCGCTCTTCTCATCCCTAAATAGCCTGCCAGTGTGGGTGGTTAGAAGTTGGTTTGTGAAAAATTGATAATCCAGAGTTAAATTGATGTTGTATTGTTTCTTCGGGTCTTTGTTGAAACAGTTTTGTTTATTTGTGGTGGTTTTTTTTTTTCTTTTTTTTTTTTTTTTTGTCCCCTCTTCTAGGGAACCCTGAGTAAATCTGAATGGGAAGCAACAAGTAAGTATTGTTTTGAAAACTCAATATTGACTGAATGACTGGTACGGGAAGTGCGTAAAACAGTACGTTGGTGTAGCTGGGGCACCTCATCCATTACAACAGAAGCTGAGTTCAAATGGAAATCCATAAATTACAGTCATGGTCTCAAGAAAGTGGTTTAACTTATTTGGCTGGTATGAAGCCTAATAATTTCTGACATAGCTGGCATTGATTATGTGCCTGGTAAGGATTTCCCAAGTGTGCTGGTGTGGACTACGTGAGTGTGCATTTCTAGAATCATAACACTATGGAGTTGAGAAACTGCCACATAGTGTGTGTAAATAAGTGTTTGTCGATGATATTTCAAAAGTGCAAAATACTCTTTTATCATAAGCTTATTCACTTTTTAATTAAAAGGGAAGTTGATAATTTCACCCCTAATTGTCCGTTACTGTGTGAGAGTCTTTAAACTTAGTTTCTGTATGAGTTTTTACACACCAGTGAATGTTAATTATGTGTAGAATGGCATAGTAATTGATGAATTACATTCACACTTCAGTAATACTGTTAACTGAAGTTAGTGTTGCATTAGCCCTATCAGCAGTATTTAAAATATTTTGCTTTTGTGCATTTTTAGCTCTTTTGTGAAAACATGTCTAAAGTTGTGCTGGAATTGAATGCTGTAGTTACTCACTGGGAAACCAGAGCAGTTTTTATAATTCCAGTAACGTGCTAACAGGTTGTTTGGGCAGAGTATCAGCATGTTAACATTTGAAAACTTGAGTGGCAGAGGAAGCTGAAGCTTTAAATAATCCTATTTTCTTCTTTAGGTATTTACTTGGTGTTTGCATTTGAGAAGCAACTGTGAAACTTCACATGGTGGATGCAGAAAGAAGAGGCCATACCCATGTGCAAATTGGAATGGTCAGAAATCCATTGTGGCAACTATTTTTTTATTTTTTATTTTTTAATTATCAGAAGTGTGCAGGACACTACCAAATACTAGAGCAAGCTCATGACTCTGAGTTACATTGCCTGTCTGTGACAGATGGACTTGTGTGTGTATATATAAGAAAGATTGTGAACCAGTCTTTTTAAGCCTTTGTAAGCAACCTGCATGCTCTCAAAACTCATGTTTGAACTTGACACACCTTTATGTTAGAAACTAATGTTTTGTTAGTAGAAGTATGTTTGTTTTTACAAGCCTGACCCTGCACTTTCTGAAGTTAATAGAAAAAAGACTGTTGACTTTGGTAGTGCAGAATGAGGGCCTAAATACTGTACTGCAGAGCTCACTTAATTCATAAGGAGATACATTCAGACATATAGGGTATGTCTACATTGCGTGCAGAGCTAAGTGACAAGTAATACCCGAATTGGTTTGAGTACCTGTGTGCTGTGCTCAGGCCTGCAGTGTGTATCTACCTTAGTGGTGTTGAAGGTGTAGCTTACACGGGAAATCCCGTGATGTTCTTGTTTTTTGTGCTTGCTGATATGTAGTCTCACTTCATGGTGCTTTCAAGATTAAATGAGTTCATTCTGTACAAAACTGCTCTGAAAGAAAGGAATTTCTAAAGTTTCAAACCTTTATGTCATGTTTCTGAATACGACTATGTGGTAATCAGTAATAGCTGCTGAACTCGGATTGCTGAACGTTTCTATTGTATTAAAGGCTCTCCTGACTAATATCTCTAAAAACTTACTAGATGGATCTTAGGATGTGTTCCTTACTCATTTCATAAAATTCCAAGGGTGTTCAGCATAAGGATGAAAAATTGATAGGAACTTCATCACATTCCTTAAGTTATTAGGAATGACATGGTCATGTACTGGCTCATGACCTGAACGGGGAGCCTGTGTAACACTTGAGGATACTGGAAGGTCACTGTGGGAGGGAGGGCTATGTATGTGTGTATACACACCAGTACATGTGGACACCAATCTGCAAATTAGAGCCTGAACTTTTTGTTTGGGAATGTAATCTAGTGATATCAACAGGGAAAACAGTTCCTAACAATGGTCTTAACTGCCCATCAGTCTCTTAAACTGACTTAGGGATTTCTGAAATGGTGTTTGCTCTGCTTTCCACATGCTTCTATCCACCCACTGCTGGGGGGATATGGGTACTTCAGTTTTTTTTCTCTCCATTCTTGCTCCAATAGTAGCAGTTTGCTGCTGTGGGCTAGTACAGTTTACATAGAGTTGAAATGATGAAACACTGGTGGTACATGAGTATTTAGAAAAGTTTAATAAATCTAGGGAAGATAAATTTGTTACAGATCGAAGCATTCACGTTATTTGAGTTTGTAGTTGTATTGCCTTCTCCCTGTAAGTTAGGTCATATTCTTTCCTCTGTGACTCCTGGTTTATTTTTTGTATTGTATAGAACTTCACCAAGGTGGTAGAATCAGAGTTAGTTCTGCTGCTGAAATTAAGAAAACAAGACTCACTCTTGTCTGCTAGAAGTAGTACTTGTGAAACCAGCTGGAAAATGCCAATGGTTTAGAAATGCTGAAATGTTTCATTCAAAACTGTGCAACAAAGCTAGTTTTGTTAGATATCTTGTATCAAATTTAATTTGAAAGTAAATTGTTATGCTATTTTTTGAAGAAATCAGAATAATAAAAAGGAAATACAGTGGAGTGTCTTTCCTCTTTAAGCAAATGTCAACATATCACTGAGTCACATTCCATTTATAACTGGGGGTGGGCTGAGGGGCGGCTGGGGGCCTGGTGTGGCAGCTGGGGGTCTTGCACGGCATCGACTTTGGGGTGATGGCTGAGCACAATTGTGCCAGTGGGAAGTGGTAAGTGAATTCCTGGGTTTGCTTTGCTCACACATGTGGGCTGTAAGGCTGGGCACTTGGGGGTCTTGTACAACAGCTGGGGGGTCTTGTGTAGCATTGACTTAGGGTGGAGAGAAATCTTGCTGTTCATCGCTTATTGCTATCTTCCTTTTTTGGGTGTCCCATTGAAGTTTTCATCTCAACCCATGATTTCTCTCACTCTTCCAATTCTCTCCCTCATCCTGCTGAGGGGGGGAGTGAGTGAACATCAGTGCGATGCTTAATTGCTGGCCAGGGCTAAACCACCACACTGGTAAAGATAGGTGAAGAAGGCATTCAGGACCTCAGCCTTTTCCATGCCCTGTGTCACTGGTGTCCCTGTCCCTTTCCAGCACTGGGCCCACATTTTTCCCAGCCTTTTTTTTTTTTTTTTCCCCAATATGTACTTATGGAAGCCGTTCTTGTTACCGTTGAAGTCTCTGACCTGATTCAATTCCATGTGGGCTTTTGGCTTTTCTAACTGCTTCCATGTGTGCTTGCACAGTATCTCTATAATCCTGGTAGGCTGCATGTCTGTGCTTCCACCTTCTGAACGTTTCCTTCTTGTATTTGAATTTTGCTAGGAGCTTCTTGTTCAGCCATTCAGGTGGTTTTGCCCAACTTCTTATTCATCGGGACAGCCACTGTTCCACAACTTTGTGGAGACATGGCAAGTGGGATCATATGCACCCTCAGCAGGTTTGCCAACACTAAGCTGTGTTGTGAGGTTGGCACACTGGAGGGAATGGGAGCCATCCAGTGGGAGGTTGGCAGGCTGAGAGGTGGGCCTGTGTGAGCCACATGAAATTCTACAAGGCCAAGTGCAAGCTCTTGCATGTTCTGTCCCTCTGCTCTGGTGAGACCCAACCTGGAGTACTGTATCCAGCTCTGCTGTGCCCAGCACAAGGAGAATAGCGAGCTGTTGCAGTGTCAGAGGAGGGCCAGAAAGATCAAAAGATGGCTGGAGCACTGAAGACAGACTGAGAGAGTTAGGCGTGTTTAGCCTGGAAAAAAGATGGCTCTAGGGAGACCTTAGAGTCTGTACCTGAAGGGACCTACAGGAAAGCTGGAGATGGGCTGTTTGAGGAGTGTAGTGATGGGAGAAAGGGTAATGGGTTTAAACTAGAGGTGGGTACATTTAGATTAGACATTAGAGGAAAATTCTTCCCTGTGAGGAGGGTGAGGCCCTGGCACAGGCTGCCCAGAGAAGCTGTGGCTGCCCCCTCCCTGGCAGTGTTCAAGGCCAGGTTGAATGGGGCTTTGGGCAACCTGGGCTAGTGGAGAGCCCCTGCCTGCGATAGGAGGTTGGAACTAGATGATCTTTGAGGTCCCTTCCAACCCAAACCATTCTGTGATTCTATGAAGCAGTAGTATTAACAATAGTTTTGTCCTCTCAGTCCCTGGTGTTCCTTGTATGCTACAGATGAGAGTTTGTACAGAAGTGAGCGAAGTCTGCACTGTTACTTGTGAATGCAGATAAGCACCCTGATTTTTCAGAAGTGTTAAGCACAAAAATCAGGTCATTAAAGCAGCAAAAGACATGGACAAAACTCTAGGAGTGTTTTTTGAACAAGAAACCTTATTTGAGATTTAAGGAAAGAAGCCTGAAATCTGAGGCCTTCTGCTAATGACATCAAATACTTTGTACTGAACTGAAACCTGTTAATATAGTCTATATTTGTGCAGCTTCCCCTTGACCTCCCTTATGGCATAGCCCTTTAATGCATCACCAACATAGATTTATGTACTGCCTTGAATGTTTCTGTTACTTAGAGAACAGATGTGAGGCAGAACAAAGCTAACTTGATAAATTGGGTTTTGATAAGTTAAAGGTTTTCCAATGGTGATGGAAGCTGTCATCCTTAATTTATTTTATTAAAGGTGTTTGTTTTTATCCTCTTTAATGTGTCTCCCAGCAACTGAAAATCACTTTCTGATTAAGATGTTTGAACATTTAAGGTCTGACTGACTGTGCTGTTCATAGTTGAAGCCCAAGGAAAGGATACTCTTTTAGTTCATGGGCCATATTGCTTCAACAGGCAGCTTCATAAGTTGCGCTCTCGGAGTCTTACAGTCTTGTCTGAATTCGTACAGTGCTTCTGAAACACTCAGAAGGGTGTGCTTTTGCTCGCTGTTAACCAATAATTAAACTGGATTAAATTAAATGGGAATGAAACTGTAATTTTATGATTCTACTGGTAATTTACAGTGCTTAGTGGTGGAGTGAACATCACCGTGAAGTTCAGTGTAATAGTCACACTTTCTGGGGTAATGCGGTGTCACTCCTGCCTAGGTGCTTGGCTCTTTGTCTTAACTTTTCATTCTTTCTCATAGAAGTAAGACTACTCATCTGATGACTCATTAGCTCTCACCCAGTTTTAGTTTTCTCCTCAGCTTGTTCACTTCTAACTTGACTAGGATGAAATTGTTCTGTCTTTAGTCACGAAAATAGTTCTTGTTGGTTTAAAACTACAAAACCCCCCCACCCCAATCCTATATGAAATAATAAACAGAAAGATAGGCTCGGTTTATACATAAAATACAGCTTTTAAATCTCTCATTTTTATAGTCCAAGGAAAATGCTCTGTGGAGTAGCAATTTTCTGGTAGCAGAATTATTCTGAATTTTTTGGTCTGGGTAGTCCTTTTCTTTCTTGAATTCCCTTGCTTTTGACATCTGCCAGTGTACAACTGTGCAACAGATAGCTGGAGCTGAAGCCTGCTTCTTTATAAGAGAGCTGTGAGTGTGCTGAAAAAATAGCAACAATTATAGGGGTTGGAAATTGTTGGCTTCCTTGCATAATTCATAAAAGATTCAATTAAATGCTTCTTCAGCTAGAAGCAAATCGCTGCTTCCACTTAACAACAGCCTCGAGGAAATATTGGGTTGCTTTAAGAGTGTGTAGGGCCCCCTACACCTTGAGTATAAATGTTATGGACTGTTGGACCTCTTAGAAACTGAGGCATCTGGGCTAGTTGCTGTGACTCGGAGCCCACAGGAGCCTTTGGGGCAAAACCACGAAACCCAACAGTGATAACCAAGGGGCTGATCACATAGTGTACAGCTTGTCCAATGCCTGTTTAAGGTGAAGGTTACATAGAATGCAACACAGTCTGAAAGGGAAACTCAGTCCTAAGGCAGCCGTGAAGACGGATCCGTCAATGATCATGTTAAATTTGTTGTACGACTTGGTTGTGGTGTGATAGCACTTGGACGCTAGATGCTGTCCAGACAGTTTATCCTCTGAAGAACAGTCTTAAAAGATAATGGTTTTCTAAGCTAGCTGCTCTACCTGTGTGGATCTCTGTTTTCAATAGTACTGTGGTTTTGTGCCTGAATAAAGATGATTCAATGTTTTATTGTAATTTTTAATAGTATTTTGGCAAGTTCATCGAATCATAGAGCAATTTGTGTGGAAGGGACCTTTAAAGATCATCAAGCTCTAACCCCCTGCCCTGGGCAGGGACACCCTCCACTAGCCCAGGTTGCCCAAAACCCCATCCAACCTGGCCTTGAACACTGCCAGGGAGAGGGCAGCCACAGCTTCTCTGGACAACCTGTGCCAGGGCCTCACTGCCCTAAGAATTTCTTCCTAATGTCTAATCTGCCTTCTCGTGGTTTGCAACCTGTTACCCCCTGTCCTATCACTACAGGCCCTGGTAGAAAGTCTCTCTCCAGCTTTCTTATAAGCCCCCTTTAAGCGTCGCAAGGCCACAATGAGGTCTCCCTGGAGCCTTCTTCAGGTTAAAGAATTTTGAACAAGCAGCAGTATTTTATAGAATGTTGGTAGCTAAGAACACCCACAATTAGTGTACAAAAACCTGGCACTTTATCAAGTTCTTGTTACCATGTGGCTGCATCATTACCTGACAATAAATAAATAGGTACATTAGGCCTTGAGGCGAGGATTTCAAGTACCCGTGCAGCAGCTGTTAGCCCAACACCTGGGACAGGAGGGTGCACAGATGGCAGAGACCCTACCAAATGGTTGAAGACATCCTAGGGCACATAATAAAGGCAATAACCCATTTATTTCTGGAATATAAATTCTTATATGAAGTGCTTATATCTGCTTTTCATGTCATATTTCTCTTGTTCTTGCTGTACTTTCATCCTTGCCAGAATGTAAATTACAAAATCCCTGCTGTTTTAAGAAATTAATCTGCTGATGGATATGGGGTTACTGTTTTACTAATCACTAGCAAAATATTAGGGGGAAAAAAATATGTTTTTCTTTTCAGGGGTTTCTGTTGACTCCTGAGGTAAATAGAAATTAAATGTGCAGTTTGGCTGCTGCGTTCATATGCGAAACAAAATTGTGCCAGTCTTTCCCTAGAAGAAAGAAGTCCATTAATTCTGCAGCATTGTAACCTGCCTTTTCTTGTGTTATTTAGGAATGTCAAGATGAAACAATAGCGTTTTATATAGAAACCACTTTTAAAAGACTGGCTAATGGTCTTTTGTTAGCTGAATTTCACCTACAGCCAGCCTGATGGACGATGTCAGTGTATTACACCACTTTCTTCCATTCTGATATTACTTTTGTAGTACAATTTTTGGTTTTAGTCATCATTCCTGTTGTCAATTTGTGCTAACTCCAAAGATGACTTAGATGCGTGACCGAGAGCATCTGCATCTGTGCATGAGTCACAGCTGGAGTCTGTTGTAGAAATTTTCATCTCAGAAACTTATTTAATTTCTTTTTGCTTTAAAAGTGGTTTGCACAGCGTAGGTTGGCAAACCTTGCAATAAACAAAAAGGCAGATAAAGGATTATTATTTTTATAATTTCCTGTATTTCCTTTTCTCCCTTGTACTCTATTCTTCTATCAAATGTGCTGAAAGTGTGTTCTTCTTGTTTCCGATGAGAGTTGATCAGTTTAGTTACTGTAACTGAGATGTTTATAGTGAGAATATTTTTGGGACAAGAAAACTAATTAGTAAAATGCATTTCTCAGCTTTGCAGGATTTCCTTCATACTATAGCACAGAATAATCACTGCCCATTTCTGTGGTTTACCTGCAATGGATCTCAGTAAGTGGTTGTCACTTTTAAAAATAATCGCTTCCCATTAGCTGTATGAAATACTTCCATGGGTTCTCCAGTACAAATAGAGTTCTGATGAAAATACACACTACAAAGCAATGTAAACATTCTGGTTCTAGCGGATGAGGAATTTCCCATAAATTGTCCACAGAGTGGAAAACAGAGCATTCTGCTTGTGGTTTCAAGACTGGAATTGGTTCATGGAACAAACAATGTGCCCTCGTTGTGCCTTGCCTAGCAATTTCTGCTTTAAAAATAATGACTTAAATCGTTTGGGTTTTTTCATTTGTTTTACTTCTGTCACCTTGATCTGTTCAGCTTTATGTGTGTTAGATCTAGAAGCACAGTCGGTTTGATAAACTCAGGTGATGACATTTACATAGTGAGCAGTGACCTTGTGCCACTGTGGGGCTAAAACTTTATGTTGTTGTCTGCCTTGCTCAGCTTGGTTTATACAAAGGGCTAGTAATACAAAACATCTCTGTATGTGGCAGCTGAACTGATGAGGCATACTGTTTGAAGCATTTACATTTGAGATTATGATTCCCACCCCCCCCACCTCTCCAACTTACTTCCCAGATTGCAAATTCCTGTAGAAACTTCTTCCTCTTTTCCCCTCTCCACTTTTTCTTGCTTTCCCCAAGTTTAAGTGCACTTTTGCCTCATCTGTAGCAGTTAAGTTCTTGAGAACCCTTATCCAGTTGGTTTGCTCAGACTCTATTGAGCAGAGTAAATATTGCCTAGAAGAGGTGGGTTTTTTTCACCTGGACTTCATTGCCATCATTTTCTGCAAAGAGAGGGCAGTGAGAGAGCTAGGGTAGAAGGGCCCATGTGGAAGAAGAGCGTGTCAGTTTGTACTCAAAAACTTACGTAACACCAGCAGAAATGTAATTTTCCTGTTAGTCACAGGAATAGCAAGTAGGAACTAAGAGGGAGAATAGCTCAAATTAGGGAGAACATTTACTAACAAGTCAAACAAGCAATTAAAGGATTTCCCAGCTCTTGTTTACCTGTGCTTAATAAAGTGTGAGATAATGAATTACGATAGATTGCTTATTAACAGGCAGCAGCTTAGTCAAGGGGATGTGTTGTCATGAGCTACCAGAATGAAGTGTAGATGTCTATAAAAATGTCAGGTCCAAGCTGAAGCCAAAGCTTAAAGATTAGTTTATAATCACTTTTGTAATATACAATGGATAGCTTTTACAAGTAAATGACATGCCATTCAGTCCTGCTGTAATTAAAGAATGCTAATGAGACGTGCCAGGCAGTACTCTGCCGGGCAATTATAGAAGTTTGTATAATGATGCAAGGAAGGCAGCAGAATTAATTAATGCAGGGTAGACCTGCAGACTACCAGCAAAACCTTGGGAGTATGGGAAATGCTGAGCTACTACAACTACATGAATAAGGAATTGAATTCTGATGTCAGTTGATATGCTGATAAACACAGGAAAATGCAAAGTGACTCAGCAAAGGTTCTGGGTGATACTGCACTCAAAAGTTATTTCTGGTCTCCTGACTAGATGGCTGAGTCAGACAGAAACTGGTTTGTAGAAAGCAACAGGGGAACTCTGTAGTGTTTTAGCACTGTCAGAGAGTGGCTTCCCAGCCATTTGGTTCACTTTCTACTGCAGGTTATCTGCTTCTACATAGATAATGTAACATTTTTTTCTGCCTGTACCAGACAACTGATAGTTAGAAGGTCCAGGTTGGCTCTCTTCTTTCTGCCCTGTCCATTCAGGTTCATTCCTATATGTTGCTGATGGGATTTTTCAGACTGTGTATCAGTAAAATCTCATGTTACAGTCTTTGCTAGAATTAGTTTCTCTCAGATCCAGTTCTCCATGGAATATAATATAAAATGCCTTTGTTCTCATTTTCCCAAGGCCATGGGTTTCTGACTTAGTTCTTTTGGACAATGCCTGTACAGGCATTGAGGGTCAGACCAAGCAAGTCCTTCTTCAGCCCAAATGTTGTAGCATTCACCAGAGCCAAATCTGCATTAAAAAGAACTGGCAAACCGTGTTCTGTGTAAGTATAAATAATATATATATATATGTAAAAGCAGGGCAATGCAGGGAAAAACGGAGTCAATGAAATTTAATTCATACTTTCCACTAAATCTTATTCCTGATCCTCCTCTAAGTTCTCTTATTTATTTCCAGAGACCAGAAAAGTAAAGAGGAAAGGATCAGGAATTTAAAATGCAACTTTATTATGAATCATGAGTCTATTTAGTTGAGAAACTTTTTTTATTAAATTAAGAATATAAGTTATTTATACTTGTTACCCTGTTTGGGAAAAATTAAATCTAGGGGAGGTGCTTCAGGGAGCACAAGCTACTTGGTACAGCTAAAGCTTGTTTGCAGAATCTCTGGCTTCTAACTGAAAAGTGGAGCAACTGCAACAGAGCATCTTCTCTGGCTTAGCTGATGCTCTGAAAGGCAGTCCCTAATTTAGGCAAGATATTTTCAAATGGCAATGGTGAAGGCAGCAGGATTGTCTTGAAGTAAGAGGAGATGGTGTTTTATGTGACTTTGAGGCTTGTATCTAGTGGAGTCACTCAAGGGTTGGTACTGGGACCAGTATTGTTCAATATATCCATTGATGACCTGGATGAGGGAATAGAGTGCACAGTCAACAAGTTTGCTGATGACACAAAGCTGGGAGGGGTGGCTGACACACCAGAAGGTTGTGCTGCCATTCAACTCTACTCTGACCTGGTGAGACCACACTAGCAGTACTGTGTCCAGTTCTGGGACCTCAGTTCAAGAAGGACATACAACTCCTTGAAAGAGTCCAGTGCAGGGCCACCAAGATGATGAAGGGAATGGAACACCTTCCTTATGAGGAAAGCCTGAGGGAGCTGGGTCTCTCTAGCTTGGCGAAAGCTGAGGTGTGATCTCATTAATGTTTATAAATATGTAAAGGGTGAGTGTCAGGAGGATGGATCCAGGCTCTTCTCAATAATGGCCAGTGATAGGACAAGGGAAAATGGTTCCAAACTGGAACATAAAAAGTTCCATCTTAATATAAGGAGGAATGTTTTCACCGTGAGGGTGACAGATTACTGGAACAGGCTGCCCAGAGAGGTTGTGGAGTCTCCTTCTGTGATGGAAAGACACTTGACTGCAAGGTTTAAAAAAAAATAATTATTTATTTTAGATCCAAGTGCAGATTCACCACATCACTTGCAGGTTTCATAGACTGAACAACAGAGAAACGCACTACTGCAGTTCAGCAGTACGACTCCCCTGATCACAACCACCAATCACAAACGCACGACTGCCAACACAACCGCGTTACCACACGCCGTATTAGGCCCCGCAGCAGTCACAACACTCACCATTCCCGCCCGCGGGCAACTGACAAGGTTCAGTATTACACGGCGCAGACACGGGAACTCACGATCACAGCTCACAAGCGCACTAAATACCACCCGTGTGTTAGTCACTCACCCGAGACTCCACACTTAAACCATCTCAACGGGTCACTTACCCCTCTCTCTCCAGGTGAGGGCTCTCCCGGCGTTACCCCAGCCAGCAGCCTGGCCCAGCGGGAAGGCTCTCCTCACAGAGCTGGAGAAGCGGCTCCCGATCCTTAGCCCGATTGCAGGGGGTTATGTGGTTTATTCCTTCGATCTACCCGCGTGGCAGTGGGCAGGCCCGTGCCGGGATTAACAGTGTTCCCCTGAGCTCACGCCCTGTCTCTTACATGTCCCCACACTGCCTGGGCCCATTGACGCCAAATGGTGGCCCAATGGCTTGTCTTTGTCTTTTTCAGGCAGTCCATCTACTTTCAGTCCGAAGTGTGTGACAGATGTGATCTTCTTTTTTTGAACTCTGTGAGTCTGTTTATGCTTGAGCTCCTTCATGCTTACTGAAAAACTTTGTCTAGCATGTACTGTTGGGATGAAAAGTCATGAAACTGATCAAGCCTCAGTCTGACTTTCTCTGTGGTCACAGGGACTTTTCCCACTGTTCTATATAGTTGCTTCTATTTTTCTGAGGATGTCTTAGAGCTATGCAGGAGCATCTGAATGTGCCCACTTTGGATGCATTGCTCCTGAATCCCAACTTAAAACATATACTTTAAAAGGTTCATTTTATGTTATTAGCCATTTTATAATTTTAATCTAGGTGATCCTGCTCAGGCAGGGGTCTGGATTACATGATCTTTCAAGGTCCCTTCCAACTCCTAATGTTCTGTGATACTGTGGTTCTGCGAAAAGTCATTTGTGATTTCAGATTAACTTTCAGTTGCTAGGAATTGATGCCTCAACTCTTAGAAACTCTTCTCCTAAACTATGTGGGAACTTAAGGCACATTCAGAAGCAGAATTTCCCTGGAGCTGTAATTCGGAGACAAACCCATTAGTGATGCACATAAATTACAGCCTAATGGAGGAAGTCAAGCATAACTGAGGTATTTCTTTAATTAGAGCACTGACATAACTGGAAGGATACAACAAAGACACAGTAGTAGGTTTGATTAGTAGATGACACACTTGGCCATTGCAGCCATTAAAATCCCTTCCAATGTATCTTTAAAATCTGCTTTTTTGCATTGGCTATTTGTGTCAGATGATACAATTATTTTCATCTTTCCTCATTACTTGAAGAATATTTAGCATTGTTCAAGTGTAAATCACCAGAGTAATCCAGGTATCGCATGATGTCTGTTCTGGGGAGTATTTTAATCAAAAGACTGCAGGTACTTGCATTTTGGATCTACTTTCCCTTGCGTAGCAACAGTGGCACTGTGTGCACTCTATGTCTACCCTATTGTATTGTGAGTACAGTAGTTTCTAATGTAATAATGTAAAGACTTTTTAAAGCAAGAATCCTCTATCTGTCTCTCTTAAGACCCCAAGATAGCAAGTGGCTGGGAATTTCCAAGGAGGCTACAGGGACCTGGAATCTAGCTTTGGCTCAAAAGAAATCACAATTTATTTTTTTTTGTCCCTAGACTTTCGAGGGTCCTTTTAAAATTTGGACCTCTGTTTCAGTGAGCGCCAGGGTGGAAAATACTTTGAAGAGTAAAATTTTGTTACAGGCTCTGGGATACAGGAATTGATGGCAATTTGGACTCATTCATATACTATGTTTAGAAGTGTCATTGTCCTCTCCAATTTCTGGTGCCACCAAAGAAACACATGTTGAATATTGATGCAAACAAAACTTCTTGTGCTGGTAGTGGCCTGTTTTTGCTATTCTAAGTGTGTTTGGCTTGTTAGTGGAATCACTCAACCTTTCCAGACGGAGCTTGGCAATCCAAGGAGGGGAGTTGTAGTTTTTTCATCAGCACGTGTAATTATTCCTTCAAGCTAGTTCACAGTTCATTGGTGTTGATTTTGCACTGATGGGCTGTAATCAGAATGCAAGCTTATTGTATGGTTGTATTAATTCTGAGCAGTAGTTATGCAGGTGTGAATGTTGAACACACTATTTGCCCTCTTTTGTCACTAAACTTTGTCCCTTTGCTGAGTGGCATCATGTCATATGTCCAAAAGACATGTTGTCAGTCTCTTAGCAGAGAAAAAAACAGCGATGCTTAACCAGGGAGCACCACTGATGTACTATATTTATTTAATTCAACCCTCTCTCTGTAAGATCATGACCAAGGTCAGGTTTCCTCATAACAGATTTGCATCAAAGATTTATGCTGCCTGACTCCAAGACAGTGGCTGCATTCTCTTAAGACAGGATAACTTTTACTTTTCTCCAGGGTTACTCTGACAAAAAACTGAGCAATAGAGAGTGCTAGCAGGGGCAGCAGACTGTTCCAAGAGTCAAGAGTACAGCTTTGCAAGGTGGTGATGCCCATCCTCGCGTAATTTAAGCACTCTGTTATCATTCACACAATTGAATGGTTTTCCTTGCCTTTTTTTTTTTTTCATACAGGATGTGTTTTCTGAGACTGGTTGTGTGAATCTACATGCAGAGTTTTAGGCACTTGCCTGCAGTCCCTCTCTTAAACCCAAATTAATACTGAGGAGTAGCTACAAGATTATAGCTGTCCCTTAATATCAGAAAGAGTAAATGGGCAGTGTGGTGAAGAAAGGATGTGCACACAAAGAGCAACATCCAGTTCACCTGCCCGCTTTCCCTTTGGGATGACTCACAAATGGAGCAGAAGCATCACTGAGTCTTTTGTTCATTGGTGGTACAGAGGATGGTGGTCAAAAGCTCAGTGAGGTGTGAAAACAATAAATACAGTCAAAAAAAAGTTAAAATTTGCTTTCCAGCACCGAGTATTTCTGCCAAAGTTTTGTGTTTTTGCAGAGAGGGAAGTTATTTTTTACTGCCCTGCACCACAGTGAACACCAGTGCTTGCCTGAATATGTCTGAGAAAATGTAGGGAAAGGGACAGTGTCCATATTACTCAGCATAGCCATATATTTTCCCATATATTCAAGGTCAGGCTGGATGGGGCTCTGAGCAACCTGATCTAGTGAAGATGCCCCTGCTTACTGCAGGGTGGTTGGATTAGATGACCTTCAGAGGTCCCTTCCAACCCAATACATTCCATGATTCTATGATTTTCTTTTGTTTTTCTGTGAATCCCAAACTTCTCTTCGTTCATGTACTTTGCCTGCATCTGATTTTAAAGGGCTGTGACAGAAAGCACATTTACTTCAGAGTAAATATGACCTATTAACAAGAGCCTTCAGCAGACTAGGCACATCAGAAGAAGTTGGGATATATATTCTTCCTATGTGATAGTGTCAAAATGTTTGCTTTGTTTTGCCTTCACTATGATTGAGGCTTCTTATTGACACATGAGCTTTTTTGGCAAGGCAAGACATCTCATCCCTCCTGGGTGACTTTCCTTGCAAGAACTGGTTGTAGCTGACAAGTCATCCTGTCAGGACCACCAGTGATCACAAATAAAAGGCAACACTTAGAGGATGAGGAGTGGGAGGCAGTAGTCCAGCTGAGTTGACAAAGCTCCATTTTCTGCCTCTCATGCAGGCCAGTACAGAGCAGAGCACGTGTGAAAGTTCCCGCTTTACAGCTGTCTGGCAAGACTTTGCACCATAAAGACTGATAGACATTTATTGTGAGAAAATTCAGTTGTTTTTTCTTCTTTCTAAGAAAAGTAAAAATAGAAAAAAAAGTAAACCGAGATAGGTACAATTTGTTATGACCAACTGTTCCAGTGTGGAGCAAGGAGGCATGTTAGGTGGTTTTGGCACTGGTCTTTTGTCTAACAACTAATCCCAGTCCCGAAATGAAAATATTCTGCAGGTCTGAGCACTGTGAGACTTTTAGGGGTGCAAATAATATCACAGATTCACAGAATTATAGGGGTTGGAAGGGACCTCTAGAGATCATCAAGTCCAACCCCCTGCCAAAGCAGGTTCCCTAGAGCAGGTTGCACCGGCAGGTGTCCAGATGGGTCTTGAATATCTCCAGAGAAGGAGACTCCACAACCCCTCTGAGCAGCCTGTTCCAGTGCTCCATCACCCTCACTGTGAAGAAGTTCTATCCCACATATGGTGTGGAACCTCCTGTGGTCCCACTTGTGACCATTGCCCCTTGTCCTGTCCCCACAGGCCACTGAGAAGTGATTGTCCATCTCCCTTTGTCTCCCACACTTCAGATATTGATAAACATTGATGAGACCCCCTCTCAGTCTTCTCAAGTCTGAACAGCCCCAGCTCACTCAGCCTTTCCTCACAGGGGAGATGCTCCAGGCCCTTGATCATCTTTGTGGCCTCCGCTGGACTCTCTCCAGGAGATCCCTGTCTGTTTTATACCACCTTGAATGCTTTACATGTTGGTGGGAATTTTAAAGATCATATTATTGCACTCTACACTGTGGTTTTCATCTGATGTTTTGGGTAGCTCTGTCAAGGTTGACCTAGCATAGAACGGCTACTGAGGAAGCAATGAATGACTGAGATTGCCTTCTAGGCCATTTTGGTCTATTAAACCCTTTCTACTACTCATTACTGCCCAGGAAATGCCTTCTGTTTCAATTAGTGTGGCATAATTACATGCCAACTCTGGTGATTGTTTTTCTGCAGGAAGCAGTGGCCCTGCAACATATATTGCAGCCCTTTGAACCCTGTCATATATAATCAGAATAAAGAAACAATACTACCTAAACAAGCCAAATGCAAATTGCTCTTATCTTTTTGCTGAAGAAAGGAAAAAAGTAGCTCAAAATTACAGACAAATTTTACAATTTTTATCATAACAGGCAAGGATATAGGCTGTTGCATTAATGACAGGGCATATATGAAATAAGAGGTGCTATTCAGTATGCCTGAAGGTTTGGCTGTAAAATGACTAAGCCACTGTTGGGTGAGGGTGTAATACCACCCACTCTTCTCAGTGTTTTCCACATAAAAAGCCTTCATATGCCTCACAGAGGTTGAGATGATTTGCCAGAAAATACAAGTGGAAGATGGAGGGTGTCATACAGCTGCATGAGGATGGGAAGACATGAAATGCAAAGGCAGAACCTATAGAAAGTGTACAGTTTGCTATCGACCCTTCACTCTGAGAGAAGCATCATGGAGAGCACAGAGGAGTTACAATTTTTTTTTTGTGTGTTTGTTACTTCCATGTTAAGAGTGCTTTGTTCATGGTTAAGTTGTATGCCTCACCTGCCAGCCTTACAATGCCAGGTTTGAAAGCCACATTGTCTTATAGACTCTTTACATCTTTCAACTGATGGTAAAGATCATGTAGGATGCAGAAGGCGACTGTTCTTGCTATTTATCCAGTCCTGGGGGAGGAGCTTGTCAGACTTGTTCTGCACTGCCACACTTCCAACACCGATCAAGTCCTTATTCACCAAAAAAGTGCAGAATATTGTGGTTTAACCCCAGCACCACACAGCTGCTCATCCATTCCTCCCACAGTGGGATAGGGGAGAGAATCACAAGAGTGAAAATCAGAAAACTTGTGGGCTGGGATAAAAACAGTTTGATAGGTAAAGCAAAAGCTGTGCACACAAGCACGTTTAACCTGTACAAAGAGTATTTCTTTGGAGGCACTGCCAATCTGCCAAGTTTATTTCAAACACTGCAAAAGAGTTCTGTACATCTGCGACCATTTGCCCAGTTCTAGGAATTTTCTTGAAAAAGACCATAGCAGACAAGGTAATTTTTTTTGTCTTTGCCTCTCCATGTAATGCATTTTAATATCTGAATTAAAGTGAAATAATTTTTCACTAATTTTGACTTTACTTAAAGGTAGAAATGCAGTGTCCAATTGTACGATTAAGCTGTTGTATAAAAGAATTCTAACACCTATTCTAGAGTTGTGTTAAGCTGTTTTCCAAGTACAATGCTGTAATGCTTTAAGTATTTAAAATTGCTTCACATTTTTAGTTGAACTCTGGAGACATTAGCTTTCTATTCATTATAAAAGAGTTGGTTTCATTGCCCAGTGGGCTTGCAATAGGCATGTATGCCAAAAATAACAGGTGGAACGGCACAAATAGTACCTAGACAAACCAATACTATTAAAGTTGACAGGAACACCGGAGAAATCAAATCTGGAAAGTCTTTGTACAGGGATTGGCTGGGATGGAGTTGGTATCAGCACATACGGTGCTGTGCATTGGATTTTATGGCTAAAGCAATGCTCATAACACACTGGTGTTTTGGCTACAGCTGAGCAGTGCTCACAAAGCTGTCTTTCCAAACCACTCCTCCAAAGGCTGCTATCCTGAAGGGTGGATAAGAAGCTGGGAGCGGGCAGAGCCAGGACAGCTGACCCAACTGACCAAAGGGATATCCCATACCATATGATGTCATGCTCAGCAGTAGAAGCTGGGGAAAAGGAGGAGGAAGGGGGAATATTTGGAGTGAATGCATTTGTCTTTGTGGTTACAATGTTTGTCCTCCCAAGTAATCATGTGGCCCTGCTTTTCTGGAGGAGGCTGAGCATCTGCTTGCTAATGGGAAGCAGTGAGTGTATCCTTCCTTCCTTTTGCTTTGTCTGTGCACACAGATTTTGCTTTCCTTATTAAACTGCCACTATCTTGATTCACAAGTCTTTTCACCATCCTTACATTTTCCCCCAATCCCACAGTGGGAGGAAGTGCAAGCAGCAGGGTGGGTGTTTGGTTGCTGGCTGGTGCCAAGCCACCACATTATAACAAAGCTGAATTTTAAAAGTTTACTGATTTTAGAAATCACGTTTCAAGACATCTTACTGGAAATAATTTTTAAAGCCCTGTTTTTTTTAAAGATGACCTGTTCACAGCCCTTGAATATCAGGTCCCTTGCAGCTGGGCATGAAAGTCTTGCTGAAAATGCCCTTCATGTAATAATGTATGTAAAGGCACTCTCAGCTGCTAAAAAGGTTTGTGTGCACTGATATTGGAACATCAGTGTGCACCACGTAACAAAAGTAACATGGCAGTGACACAAGCAAGTCCAGGGGTCTACAATTCTCTTCCTCCCTGTTACCATTGAAGTAACAGGGTCCTTTTAAGAGGATTCCAATGCACAAACATGAGTCCACACCAAAGCAGCAATTATTTTGCAACTTTTATTGTTTTCAGCCTTGCTAGGCTGATGTCCAGGATACAGCAGTGCTAAGACAAAGCTTTACTGAGCTCTGTTCAGGCATATAGCAATTTTAAGAGAGAAAGCTTTGCTAGGCCATTTTAAGGGATATAATGGGTTTTAAGAGAGACCTACCAACCCTGGGATCTTCATAACACCGTGAGAGCAGCAGGATGATAAGGGCCCACACCAGAACAGTGAAGGAAGGAGGGCACAGCATCTTCAGGGTGTCCCCTGCAGCTTCAGTGTATGCTTGATGTCTGTCTCCCCACGCTGCCGAGGCAGCCTCCTTATGTCCTGTGTCAGGCCCAAGCTTGGGTCGCTGCGTATAGGGCGAATATGTACAGCAGGTCTTGCTGGAGTTGTGAGCCTGATGGGCTAACAGCGGGTGACTTCCCATCCTGGTTGACTGGCTACATTACATGATCACAATGTTATGGTTTCCCACACACGTGAAGGGTCAGTTCTCATGGCAGAGAGCATAATTTTCTGCCTCCTTGAGATCCAGTTAACTACTTGTGTCAAATATTAAAGATTCAGTTTATCTCAGCATTGTTTTAAATTTCAAAATTTTGTGGTTGCAAAACAAGTGGGTCCGAGTGACAGTGCTAGAGTGCCGCATGACTATGATTCTTGGTTTTGTGCAGGTAATTAACAGTGGGTGGGGAAGGTGCAAATTGCCATCGCTGTTTGCAATGCACTATCTAGTTGATTGCTCAGTGCAGGGCGGCTTTAGAGAAGAACCTAGATGGTTTTTGGCAATTTGGCAACATGAGTACAGGGCTAGCTTCAGCGAAGTAGGCAGTTTTGTAGCAGATTTTTCCTTGATAGGACTTTACTCATTGCTTTGCCAACTTCAGAAAAAGAAGTGCAATGTTTAGCAAACTTTCTGCATTGCTAACTTTGTAAGAAGCAGTTTTTTCACCAGGCTGGGATCACTTTTTCTTTAATTTTGTAATTATTACATGTCCAGAAAGAAAAGAAAGCAACTAAGAGAAAAAAGGAGGCAAACATTAGTTTTTCTTTCACTTTAAAGTATTCATTAGAAAGTACTGTGCAGAAAATCTGTATTGCCTGTGCCACATCAGTAAAAACACCTTACCACTGAAGAGAATACATGAGTTTATGCTTCCACACTGCAATAATGGCAACTGCATGTGCTCAAGGATATCAAACTCTAAATTGTCTATATGGCTTTAAGTAATATTCTACAACTGTTGGCCAATGTGATTTCCAGAAACTACAGTGGGTAAAATACTGCTGCGGTGACCTTTTGTCCTACCAAAGGAAGAGGGAAGAGGCAAAGGGGTGAATTTCTGGATGAGGCTTCACTCACACCTGAGAGTCACACCAGCCTGCTCGATGCAACATTCAGCTTTCATCTGTTTGAATCTGTTCCTTGAAACTTTCACAATTTCCTAATCTGTGGTCAAAATGCCCTCAAAGAGAAAAAAAAAAAAGCCATATTAGAAAACAAATTGTTTTGAACTACTTATGGCCAAATTTACCGTTATGTGCTTTAAAGATTGGGTAGAGTTCTCCTGTGAAAAGCCAGAGGCTGGAATTTTTATTAAAGCCGTGCCCTATTGATATTCTGAGAGCTCCCAATGCTTTCTCTGAAATCAATCAGTGTTCCTGTGTGTGAGGATAGGTCACTGTGCCTTCTCTGCCAGGAACAGTTGAACTAGACATGCTATTGAGTCATAATTTAGGGTAAATGTATTCAGAAGCATGTCTATCTTACATTGCTCATCAAAGTTTCCCTGAAAGTCTTCTAAATTATTTTTTTCTTCATTTTAATGTTAAAATCCCAATGTGACTTTTATGGTTTTAAAAGGAAAAAAAATTACTTTTATCTTAAATATCATAGTTTATGTCCTGAGTGAAAGCAAAGGACAGAGTTTCATTTAATAGGAAGCTTTTGATTTGAAAATACTGTTTGTTTATTGATCTTATTACTGAGAAAAAAGCCCACTTATATTATGGATCAAGAAGATGGCACTGGTTTCCCAAATGCTATTTGAAAAATAAATGATTCATGAAGTAAATTTTTAATTTGGACCAATCAAAGAAAACTGAGGGCAGTATTTGTTTGTTTTCCTTTAACTTCTTGCCCCTGACAGAGAAAGGCAAGTGGCCACCTTAGGGGTCATTTACCAGCTGAGGTTTTTATTCCTTTTCTTGCTCCACCTCCACTGTTGAAGTGCGGTCTCAAGCACACCGTGATGATCAGCTCTCAATGTGTGTGTCTACTCCTGACACAGATACAGGACTTGACTTCTTACCGCCTTATAGATCTGGAGAAAAAACCCTGTGTCTTCAAGGCTTGTCTGCATTAAAAGATTACTCTGGAAAGAGGTAAGGGGTTAATTTATGCTACTTTTATGCTTGTAGAGCATATTCCACAGAGGATTTCATTCTGCAGTGCATTCATCAACCAAAGCTTTATAACATCAGAAGTAACATTTTCTGTGGTAAACAAAATTTTACATAGCAACCAGAAGAAGATATTGTCTTTAAATCCAGAACTCTGACTTTCAGAATCAGTGGAAATGTTCACTTGCCTTTTTTCCAGACACATCCCTGTACTGTATCGTAATTTTTCCTACAGCTTTTCCCCTGCTCCTCTCTACTACAAACTGATGTTCACAGAATTGGATGGCATAATGGGTGGTATAACCTTGTTTTACCTCTTCCTTGTTCTGTTCTTGAGCAGGCACCAAGATGAAAGATCCATTCCTCAGTCAGCTCTGACTCCTTTGTGTCTCTTACACAGTGACCTACTCTCATATGAAAAAAAACATAGTGCTATAGGACACTTGGAGATGTCAAACCTGAGATGTTTGCCTTGCCCAGAGAGTTGTGGAATCTCCTTCTCTGGAGACATTCAAGACCAATCTGGATGTGTTCCTGTGTGATCCAATCCAGGTGATCCTGCTCAAGCAGGGGGATTGGTTTAGATGATCTTTCAAGATCCTTTCCTAACATTCTGTGATTCTGCGAAACCTTTGGCTGCCAAGAAGAAGCACTTGAAAGAGATATTCACTTTCCAAGAGATAGGAGATGTAGGTAATGTCACTCACATTACTGCTGTTGCCCTACTCCTGTGCATCCTAATCTAGTAGCTGGTTTCTGGTCTTCATACGTCCTACTGTAGAAGCTAGAGGTTTTGATTACTGGGGTATCCTGAGCTAGAAAATGAGCTGGTGGAATTTTCTCCTGCACAGTTAATATTTCATATGCAAAGACTGAACTCTAATGGCTGTGACTGGGTCTGGGTCAGGAGAGGAGAAATAGGCAGGTATCATTACCATGCTTCTGCTGATGGAGGCTACCTCATTCCTTTCACCTACTAATTAGTTCTCTCACCTAAGTTTTTTCTGAGTCAAAGGTCCCAGTATATTTTCATAACTCTAGGTCAGAAACTACAGAGGGCAGAGTTTTCTAAAATGTGTGCCTGGAGTTAGCCTTTAAGTCAAAACTCAATGGCTCGAACGTACATCCTGAATTTCATAGAATCATAAAGTGATTAGGGCTGGAAAGGACATTAAAGATGATCAAGTTCCAATCCCCTGCCATGGGCAGAGACACCTCTCACTAGACCAGGCTGCTCAAGGCCCATCCAACCTGGCCTTGAACACCGACAGGGAGGGGGCAGACATCACTTCCCTGGGCAACCTGTGCCAGTGACTCACCACCCCCATAGTGAATAATTTCTTCCTAATATCCCATCTAAACCTACCCCCTTTCAATTTAAAACCATTAAAAGGGGTGAAAGAATAGGAGGAAAGATTTTAAGATGGAGCTAAAGTATTAAGATCCAATATACTTCAGTTTTATTAACTTTGTGTTGTGGGTGCATATTCACATGGAAAAACCCACCATTATTATTAAAATTGCAAGTAGTTGGCACATCACATTAGCCTGCAATATTAAAATTGGCAAAGACCTCAGCTGTGGGGGATGTAGGAGCTGTGTTTTGGCATGGCAGTAAAGTTAATGTTCTGATCCTCTGTTAGAAATGTGGCTGTGATGCAAACCTCTAATGCAATACAGACTCATTCAGCTGGATCGGATTTCTTTAAACAATTTTGATGGGCTAACTTGATACTGCTGTGCCTTATGGCCATGCTCGAATTGCCTGTCCAGTCCATTCTAACTCTATGTCAGGTCACGCATTGATCAAACCATGCAGGGCATAAACTTGACAGCATGTGCTAAGTCTGGCACAAACCTTTAGGATAAAAATACACGTCCACTGAATCAGGTGTCCTGAACTTTTTCTCACTGCATGCTCTAACTCATAGGAGGTTGTCTTAGTAAGTAATTCCCATTGCCTTCCTCTGGTGCTTTAGAAGCTCGCTATGTTAATCTCACAGTTATGTAAGAAGACATGAAAAAGAAGCATTTAGTTACTGACAAATTTATTGTAATTTAGGAAGACTCAAAGATGAAGAGATGGAAATTTCATTAGTTGATTTAGTTATCTCTCCTATTATCAATTCTTTAATAATATTAAATTTATATTTACCTTTGTATTTTAATCAATCATTGTATTGGTTGTAAGTGAGAAGCACTTCCATTTTTTCCTGATCTTGTGTAGCCTGCTCAGATGTCATGGTTTAACCCCAGCCACAACTAAGCCCCAGAGCTGGACTATCGCTTCCCTGCAGTGAGAGAATTGGAAGGGTGAAAGTGAGAAAACTCGTGGGTTGGGATAAAGGCAGTTTAATAGGGAAAGCAAGATCTGTGCACACGAGCAAAACAAGGAATTCATTCATGTTCAGCCACTCCCAGGAAAGCAGGGCTCTGTCACGTGTAATGGTTACTTGGGAGGACAAATGCCATCACTCTGAACTTCTTCCTTCTTGCCCCTATATTTTATTGTTGAAATGACATCAGATGGTATGGGATATCCCTTTGGTCAGCTGTCCCGACTGTGTCCCCTCCCAGCTCCTTGTGCACCCCCAGCCTACTCACTGGTGGGTGGTGTGAGAAGCAGCAAAGGCCTTGGCTCTGTGTAAGCCCTGCTCAGCAGTAACAAAAACATCCCTGTGTTACCAACACTGTTTCCATCACAAATCCAAAGCACAACCTTGTACTAGCTACTGTGAACAAAAAGAACTCTATCCCATCCTAAACCAGCACATTCTCCTCAGTTCCCACACTATCTGATACAACCTCATTAGCCACACACACACACACACACACACACACACACACACACCCCCTTCCCATCCTTTGATATAATACACAGATATAGTTCCCTTGGTATATGGAACATCTCTGAGAAATATTTGTAAAATGTCCAGAAATGTTTGAGTTCATTTAGCCCATGACTTTGGGTGTTACGTATTATGGTGGTCACTGAGGACATTAGAGGTGGTGAGTTGTATGGAGGGCACCAAAGCCAGCTTTGGGAGNAAGATGGGGAGAGGCTGTTTAGTAGGGCCTGTTGTGACAGGACAAGGGGTAATGGTTTTAAAATAGAGGGAGGGAGATTTATATTGGATATTAGAAAAAAGTTCTTTCCTGTGAGAGTGGTGGAGCACTGGAACAGGTTGCCCACGGAGGTGGTGGATGCCCCATCCCTGGAGACGTTCAAGGCCAGGTTGGATGAGGCCCTGAGCAACCTGATCTAGTTGGGGGTGTCCCTGCTTCTTGCAGGGGGGTTGGACTAGATGACCTCTGGGAGTCGCTTCTAACCCTAATCATTCTATGATTCTATGACTCTATGAGAGTAAGATCCTTTTGTTTCATTCTACTATTTGAGAAAGTGCCTGTGAACTTGCTCTGCTTGCAAAGTTATTCTCTGGGTAAAAGTCAGGGGACTTGTTATTAGTCTTTGTCCTGCTTCTTCTAGTTGATCTGAAACTTTGGATTAACTTGTTTGGTCTGTCTCTTGAAAAAAATTTGCATATAGATATAGATATAGATTAATAAACTCACCACACTGCTACTACTTTCCCTGAAACCAAAGTTAATTTCTTGCTACCACTTTGTGTGTTTGTAAGCAGGTGTTCAGACCTTAGTTGTTCCCTGCTGGCTTTTGGGGAATTTTTGACATGAGATAGTCATTGATAGACCAGGGTGAATCAACAAAAATATACTGTTTTGTGAACCAGAGCCATGTTGTGTAGCTGCATGACATTACTGGAGTTAGTATAACTTTTGTAAGAACATTGTTGGTGGATCTATAAGTCCATGGGAGAGTACAAGGAGTACAAGCATAGTCAGTGGAACTAGAAGTTCTACTAGAAGGCCATGGAGTTTCTGTGGTATCAAACCATCTCCATATATGTGTTTTATATGGATGTGTGGAACTGGAGCTCCTACCACGCTGCCGTTCTTCACTAAGATCTATGAACTGCATCTTCCCTCCCAACTTCCCAGTGATTTTCTTGAAGAGTACTCAAGCTTTCTGACCATCAGCCCTGAAGATCTTGAAGGTTGGCAACTCAAATACAGATTCACAGGAAAAATTTAGTTTGATTTTTGCCCAAGATTAAAACATTTTTCCCCAGAACAGTGAAGTGTCTGTCTTTCATCCCCCAAACAGAAATATTTCAATCTCAGTTTTCAGCTGACCATAGAGTTTGAGGTGCATTCTAGGCATTCAGTAACTTTAATAAGCATGAAGGTTAGTTGTTCAAAGATGCAGCTTTTCACTGCTTAAAAGGCTGTGATGTTCAGCCAGCACTGACCTCCAGGCTGCAATAATTGAGGAGCTCAGCAAAAGAAAGTAAGAAAGATCATAGAAACCAAGCATTTTTTTTTCCTTTTATTTAGCAGGAATTAGAGATGGCACGAAGAAATCTAATTCAATTGTGAAACCATGGCATAGCCCAGCTCATCTCTTGCAGAAATTGATTTCCCAACTGATCCAATAGCAACTGATTTCTTAGAGACACAAATCTGCCATCCCTCAGTGATTAACACCTGCACTGGCTGGGCTTTCTGGGTTATTTTCAGTAGAAACACAGCTTGCTCTAGAGGCTGTCCTCTCTCTAAGATCATACAGGGTTTCTGTGGGGGTTTTTGGTTTGTTTCCGGTTTTTGTTGTTGTTGGTTTTGGGCAGGGGGAGAAGGAAGGGAAAGGAAAACGCATTTTTACCAACCTGAGCAGTGAGTGAGAAAAGAACCTGCAATCAGTAGAGAACCATTAGAAATTACACTGGAAACATCTAATGAGAGAAATGGTGGAATTGCAATCACGGAATTATGGAAAATATCCTGCCTAGCCTGTATATTTAGCCATCATATATATTGAAACAGAGACATTTGCACTTGCCTGTATAGGAATTGCATGCACACTTTGCTGCATCTGTGTGTGTAGCAATGTGTCTGTGTGTATAGTGAATTCACAATTATTTTCACTGTACTGGGTCTTGAGGTTGTCCTTCAGCTTTTTTGTTGCCTTCTCATGCCCATGTTGGGCTAATGGACAACGCAGTAGGGAGAGGGATGCTGAGATGCCAGGGTGCTCTGCTCAAACCAAGCACTCCCAGAAGAGACATCATGCTTTGATCATCTGGCAGGAGGAAAGAGAGAAGTGAGCAGCTGTTCAGGGGCTCTTTTTAGACTAGAAGGTGGTTGTTGGGTTGGTTTTGGGTTTTTGTTGGGGTTGGGTATTTTTGTTTGTTTTTCTCCTTCCCCCCCACCCCCTTCCACTCCTGAGGGATGGGTGGCTCTTTTTACTCACATGGACATGCAGGAAATTCCCAGAGAAAGACGGCCCAAGCTCAGTGCACTGGGTTTAGAAGGTTTGCTGTTTGCTAGTAGTTGGGTAATCTCCTATGTTTTATCTGTTAATGTAAATACAGTGATGTACTTAGACCCCCTGCATGGTACCTGTTTTACATGACATTTGGAATTTGTGGGCACTGTTTGCATATGAATTTGTTCACCTTTTTTTCATGAGTAAGATTGAAACTCTAAACCAGGGAGCTCGTGACCTTGATGAAATCTAGTGAAAGGTGGAATTAAGCTGCAAGAGAAGCTGGAGCTGGACCATCGACATAGACAACACAAAAGCAAAGCCCTATTTTCATAATGGGTCTGTATCTTGGGAATGTGTTAAACTTCACTCCAAGGCTGAAGAATGGTCCTTGTGTTTCTGATCAGATTGGGGAGGTTTAAGGTTCAGTGTCTGGGCCACGTGCTAATAATGCAAGTGAGAGGAAGAGTAGATACATAGCTGGACAGTTCAAATAGGTCCTATAAAAGGACTTTGCCCTCAAGGAGAGACCTCCATTTCTTTGGATAAGGAAAATAGCTGGTAGGTTGTTTTTGCAGGGCAGAACTGCCAAAATAAGAGCCCCATGTTGGTCCCAACTGAAACAAATCTGGTCTTAGGCCTCTTAAAAAAAGAAGTTATTAAAACTCTGTAGTCTAGCTAGAAACACTTTCTCTTGTTGAGAAAGATATTCAATAAGAACCTGCTAAGTGTGTTGGTTGGTTCCTCCCCTCACTCCCCAGTCTGTTTGTCCATTATTGAATTACCTCTCCTTTCTGTCAGAAAGTTTCCGTGGCCTTTCACTGGTTGTCTGTGCTTAGTGGATTGTATAGCTGGCACTTTTTTACCTTTACTACTGGCCCATGTTCCAAGGAAATGTGAGAGTGTGATTCATTACTGGAATTGGCTCCCGTTAGAACGCGCATAAGAGTGTTGGTTTCTAAACCTCTTATTACCCTTTACACAGTTTAGGGGGCTAGTTACGACACTGGTTTAGGTTATTAGGATATGCCTTTCTAAAATGCCTTTTATATTCTATTGCATCTTTCTTGGCTTTCTACTCCAATGTGAGAAGCACCACTGATATGTGCTAATTGAGAGAGGCCAGAGATTATCTCAAACCATTTTGAGGGACTGAGAAGAAAGGGGTGATGATTTGATGTTTAGAAGTGCTAGTGCAATCATAGTATGTAAGGCTGATCCTATTTGTTGTTAGGGCACAGTTTTTGTGGTATTTTGATGTCTTTTTTCAGTCTTGCTTTTCTGTGATTTTTCCTACAAAATACATTCAAGTATTGATTTGAAGATTAGAGCCATGATGTAAAAGAATGTATTCTCCATAGTATTGCTTGCTGCAAAGCCTAGTTTTTTAGGTTTACAACTGCCCCTGGGACAGAGGAGAGGACTGAACAACAAAGGGTCTACCACCACTTCATACAGCCTTTTATTTAAGTATAGGAAGGGTTAATGCCTTTTTTTTTTTTTTTTGGTCTGGATTAATTGCCTGTCTTTATTAAAGAGTAACTGAGTGGTAATGCTGGGTGAGTAATAGTGAAGTCCTTGATGGGGTTCAGCCAAAGCTATTCAAGTGGGAAGTTGAGAGAAATAGTTTTCTCAGGCTGAGAGGTCAGAGAACATTTGTTGTGTTCTCTATCATTATGACTATACCCAAATGCAGAGAAGGCCATGATCTTCTCTTTTGCCCTGGATCCATGAGTTATGTCATAGAGCAGAATGCCATCTGAGACAATACCCCGTGGCTTTGAAATACTGTGTTAATGAGAGTGTAGGAAAGGAATAAAGAGAAGAGAGATTTCATAAATAGGCCAAGAGCATGAATCCAAAGCTGTGTTATGAAGGACAAATGTATTTTCATCAAACAGATAAAAATAGCTACAGAAGGACGCTGGAATTAAATTGCTTCAATGTACTAGCACTAGACAAGTGGGGTAGATTGGTATTAGCTTAAGTAAAACTCTTCTCTGATGCTGTTAGGATTAGCACAAATGAATACCAGAATGCAGTGAGGGTAATAAGCTCTTTGTACCAAAACTTCTGGGACATGTCGTAGCTTTGGCCTCATTTATGCATTCATTGGCAAAATCAGTATCTCGCTGTGATGAAGGCAGCATGCAATTACCTGACAGTTTTGACATGTTGTAACTGTGCCTTCGGGTCGGGGTAGTCACGTCCTCTCCTGTCCTGGTGGACGTGCTGAGTGAAGGGGAGCTTTGGTGCGATTTCACCCAGAGGAAACTGGAGGCCAGTGGAATAGGGACTTAAGGAGTTAGCAGTTCCCTTATGCCAGGTAGGATGTTACATGAACACAACACCTTTTCCTGAATCATAGAATTGTTAAGGTTGGAAGAGACCCTTAAGATCATCCAGTCCAACCATTAACCTACCATCACCAAGTCCACTGCTAGACCATGTCCTCAAGCACTGCATCTACCCGTCTTTTAAATACCTCCAGGAATGGGGACTCAACCAATTCCTTGGGCAGCCTGTTCCAATGTTTGACAAAATGCATTGAAGATGTATTTTAACATCGTAGCTATATGTAGATTATGGATATCAGAAGTACTCCCAAGAACTCCAGATTCAGGTTTCTTGGTGTATGACCCAGCTGTTTTTGTTTCTATGCTGCAGGGAGACCTGTGCACCCACACCCCAATATCCCAGTCCAATCTCCCTGTCTCTTTCCATTTGTGGAAAGAAAACTCCAGTTTGGTAACAGGACAGAGGCTTCCTCAAGTTGTCTGCTCTGTGTGCAACTCAAGGCATCAGGTCTTGTGCTGTGTCAGTACAACTAATAGCTAAATAAGAGGTCAGGCTTTGTGATGCGTGGTGTACTGTTTGCCCCCACTGTCAGTCCAGACATGATCTTTGTGACCTTCAAAAATACCATGCACTAACTTGTCTGTAGAGACAGAGAAGTTATTTAACTGAACAAATAAGGGAGCCAAGCACCAAGATCATGAATATCTTAAAGACCGGCCTGTTCAGTCAGGAGTCCTCCAGCTGGAAGGTGAAGCTGCTCTTGGCGTTTTCCTGAGAGAATCCAAAGATCTGTTCCCATGCCCCTTTATTTACTATCCTTAAAACTCACCTGCATGCTCCCACCCACTGCTAACTGGGTGCCCCTTCAGCTTCTTCCTTCTCAAACTATTATGCTTATGGTTTCTTGCTGCAAAAATATAATAATAAAAATTTTTGTTAAATATTTTTTTTCATTTAATCCTCTAACACTAACCACATCTGTATCACTACCTCAGTTTCCAGGCGGTTCTTTTTTCTGCAGGTTTTGTAAATATGGGAGTTTCTCTGTCTAACATAGACACTTATACCAGAGTTTATGCTGCAGGAAGAAGAATCCAAAGGCTGATTTGTAATTTCTGTTTGACAGACCTGGCATTGCTCTAAGGAATACCAGCCAGACAAACCAGTCTAATGTATGATTTATTTCTTGTAATTGGCTGGTCTACTGAGTCCTACCAGGTACAGTGGGAACTTCTGTAAGGGCAGCTAAGCCAGACTGCAAAAGAGTTTGTTAAACTGAACACACAGAGGAATTTGTAGATGGGAAGATGTACAGCAGTTCAGTGTAATTACAAAAAATTGGATACTGGAAGATAAATAATTGAAAGTGGAATGTGCATAAATCTTGGTAGATAAAAGAACAGTGAAAGAAGTAAAAATTTACCTTTAGGTAAAATTTTAGGATTTCCATATTCTACAATGGGAATATCATAAACTATGGAAAAGATAACTAAATATAAGGTAATCAAAGATAACCTCTGAGAACTAAAGCATGCTGTACATTAAAGAACAGAAAGAGAACTGCAGATGAGCATTCTCTACTCTTTTCTTTTGGGCATAGCAAAGAACTATGAGCTCAGATTTGGCAGCCATGCAGGTTGGATTCAGTAGGGAGTGCTGCTGTTCACTAGCTGGCATTATCTGCTCAGATCTAACAGCTGCACTTGAGCAAAGTTTGATACCTTTATTTTGTGATAATCTAACTTCTCTTTCCTGTAGTGGGGAGAAGGGGCATGCAAAGTTCATCTCCAGACTATAACTGCATAGTGCTAAAGGAACCATTTTACTCAAATGAGTAAAAATGCTTCTCACTGTGTCCTGTGGTGCAGGGACTATTTGTGCATAAGAACATTTCATACCATGGCCCAGGTCTTTCAGTGTCCCTAGAGTGAACCTTGCAGTAACAACAGACGAAGCTTCTGTGGAATATAATAACCAGAAATATGGATTAGGCTGATTTTAACAATAAACTCTGTCTGAAAAGTGAAAACACAGAAGTAGCACAGGATATGGCAATGATGTTTGTTGTTGGTGATTCTATAAGAACAATGCTATAGGTTAAAAATAAGTATTTGAAGCTCTCATCTACCACCAAAAATCCCAACCCTGTAGTTTGTAGGTAGGTGATGATTTGAAGACGACTTTCTATCTCAAGCTAACTTCAAATCCTGTGTGGTATTTGTCTGGCAGGTTAATGGATAACATAAAGGGCATTTGGTAGTGTTAGAAAGGTGTGTGCTTCTCATTTCTCCTTCTGTATGCAGAAGCAGAGACCATTTGCTAATTAAAAAGACTCACACTGATTTTGCCACCTTTTGGGTAAGGCCCAGCATGAGCACCGTCTGCTAGACCCACAGGGGGACTTCAGACACTGCACTAGTGAGCAATGACTTCATCAGCTTTTAGAGACGCCCTGTGAGACCTTGGAGCAACACACATCCATCTCGGGAAGCCCTGGCAACCATCATGCTGTACCATGTACTCCTTCCACGTCTGCATCATAATCTCTATTTTAGCAGGGGGACTAGAACACAACTCTTTATTTGTTCTATTTTTTTTCCACACAAATTACTTAAGTTAAATCTTCCGTTAGTGGTGTGATGCAGTTGACTGTATGTTCTCTGAGTTTTGTAACAGTGCTGTTCTTATTCTTCTATGTGTAATATATAATGTGTACATATTGTATTGTATACAATAATTCATAATGCATAACTGTGATTATAAGACAAATGCTTACAACAGTCAGAAGCCTCCTGCTCTGATAGCAGTCTTCTGCTCTCACTGCTTTGGGAGGGTTATTGCAGTGTGGACTTATTGTTACTGAGTACGAGAGACTGCAGAGAAACAAAAAGGGAATGTTTTTGAAAAGGACTACACCTAGTGCATTTTCCCCTTTAAAATGATAAAAAGCTCATTGTGAATTTTAGATCAGAATCACTGTTCGCTTAGAAAGGCAGGAGAAGACCACTAGATGGTGGTAAAAACCCAAGCCTTTCCAAAAAATAACCGTAAAAAGAGAAGTTCAGAGGGGCAAAGAAGGGGAGGAGGAGCCACAGTTTGAGTACTGAAGTCATTATTGCTTGGAGTCTATAAAAAGGCAGTTGCACAGTAAGTAATTTATACACGGTCAGCCTTGACTCTATGGATTTACTCATTCCTTTTCCTCTATTTTTGTCATCTATTCCCACCAAGGAGTCCCCAGCCCCAGATGTCGGGTAAGGAGGGGGGGCTGAAACTCCTACACTCCAGAGGAAAGCTTGCAGGCGACGAAGAGGAAGAGCAGCTGAAGGAGCAGCTCTGGTAAATAGGTACAGTTAATTCTTGATTGCATTCAAAAGGTTACTTTTGAAAACTGAAAGTTATTTAGCTTTATATGCTTTGAATTTCAGTTGCAACAGGTTGCTGACAATCATCTTTAAGTGTTTCCTTTATTAAGAATCTGATGGCTTACAACATGTCCCGAATAGTGTCATTACCAAAACATCATCGAGGGAAATACTCACGACCTGGAATAGAAAACTTATTTTTAGGACAGAATTACACCCATACCATTTCTGTAACGTTAGCATATCCTGCAATTTATGAATTTGCCTCAGGTAGCTGCTTAATACTATACTCTTAAGTGAGCATGTCAGTATTGCACAGATAAGCTGTTTATAACACAGTTTATGTGAACTTAAGAAGTGCAAAGGTCAGAAAAGCATTCAAATCTTTTACTGAAAAAAGGTCAGTTCTTAATTGTGACAAAAGTTTAAACTTCTATGTTGTATTTGAATGAGCAGGTTCTGCTGAACCTAATACTGTATTCTGCTGCATTTCTGGGGTCTGAGAATTGAGACTTTGGAAACTGTTTGTTGCTTGGTGTTCAGCAAAGTTTCCAGGACATCGTGCTTGCTTCTGGGGGACTGAATAAACAAAACTATGAATGGAGAGTACATAAATATCTTTGTTAGTTCGTGTTTTTAATTTCCCTGTAAGGATGGGTGGAAAAACTCTGAGCGAACTGGAAGTTAATTTAGAATCAATACAGGAATATGGTGTGGAAGAGGCAGGATGTGTACAAACTGAATTAAATAGAAATGAGTCATATTGATTTTGCCTACTTCTGCATGTTCTTGTCATACTATATTTTTTTTGGCAGGGTCTTTTGCCATTTGGAAAATGCATTTCCCGCGCTCCTTGGCAAGTCCCTCGGAAAGAACAGAACACGTTTGCTTCCAGAGATGAACACATCCTCTCAACTGTATGTTTCTGAACTAAACCTGAGTGCCTTTGGCAGCAACTTTACTGTGCCTACTGTCAAGAGCAAGTCATCACCATGTGAGCAAGTGGTCATTGCGGCTGAGGTGTTCCTAACTCTGGGCATTGTAAGCCTCCTTGAAAACATCCTAGTTATATGTGCAATAGTTAAGAACAAGAACTTGCATTCACCCATGTATTTTTTTGTTTGCAGTTTAGCTGTGGCTGACATGCTGGTTAGTGTGTCTAATGCTTGGGAAACCATAACGATATACTTAATAAACAATAGACACATAATTATGGAAGATGCCTTTGTCCGTCATATAGACAATGTCTTTGATTCAATGATCTGCATATCTGTGGTGGCTTCCATGTGCAGTTTGCTGGCTATAGCAGTAGACAGGTATATCACTATCTTCTATGCCCTGCGTTATCACAACATCATGACGGTGAAAAGATCAGGGCTTATTATTGCATGCATCTGGACCTTTTGCACAGGCTGTGGCATTGTCTTCATTCTCTATTATGAATCGACTTACGTCATTATTTGTCTCATCACTATGTTTTTTACCATGTTGTTCCTCATGGTCTCGCTGTACATCCATATGTTCCTCCTGGCTCGTACTCACGTGAAGAAAATAGCTGCTTTGCCTGGGTACAACTCAGTCCGTCAAAGAACCAGCATGAAAGGAGCCATCACTCTGACTATGCTTCTCGGCATCTTCATTGTTTGCTGGGCTCCATTCTTCCTTCATCTCATCCTGATGATCTCCTGCCCTCAAAACCTCTACTGTGTTTGCTTCATGTCTCACTTCAACATGTACCTCATTCTCATTATGTGCAATTCGGTGATTGATCCCTTGATCTATGCTTTTCGTAGTCAGGAAATGAGGAAGACCTTCAAAGAGATAATTTGTTGCTATAGCCTGAGAATGGTCTGTGGGCTGTCAGACAAGTATTAAGAAATCAAAACCAAGCCACAGAAGAGAATTGGAATGCAGCATCTTGTCGCATCTTGTAATTGGGCTGAAATGCCTATAGAACACCTTTCGCTACTCAGCAGTCATGATTTAAGCGGCAACCAGAAACCATTTTTTAATATGTGATTTTACCTTTCTTTCCCTCCACGCACGTCCCTCACACAGGTGGTGGAGCTACTTTATGCATCTGTATTACGGGTAGAAAGAGTATTTTGAATCTCATTTACCTTATTGGTGACTGGCTCTTAAAAGAGGATTGCACATGAAAAGCCTTATTTTTCTTTCTGCGAAATGCAACGAATGTGATCTGCCATGCAAATGAGCCCATCAGCCTCTCAGTGCGTGCTTTGCTTGGTATTCTTTGTCTCTTTAGATACAACACGGCTTATTTTGGTTCCCAGAATTAATGGCTTCTTGCTATTTCCATCTGCAGATGTAAAGTAGGAGAAGTAGCTCCATTCATCAGGGTTCACATACCTTGGTCAACAGTTATGATGAATGCATCAGCTGCATATATAGCATCAGCAGTCTTGTATTCCAATCAGAACTGTTGCTGTCACAAAGTATGCATTACGTAAGAGGAGAGGGTTACCATGAGATTTTCCAGGTTGACTAAAGTACTTTGTCATATCTGACTATGTGTGTTCTTATCACTGTAGCATAAGATGTACCTACCTGTGGTAGGTACATCTTATGCTACCTACAATAAGGCTGAATATGAAGAATGAGCTGATTCTAGTTTGTCTGTTTTCTTTATTTGCCAGCGGTAGGGAATTAAAGGGTATCATGGCTTCTAGATAGCCATGTAATGTTTTGTGGAGATGGAAAGACTGGGTGAGTTGCTGCCTTGCTATAGACAGTAGAAAAGTGTTTCTGCTAGGACTGAGTAGCTTTTGTTACAGGAGGAAGCTGTACTGTAGGTTACATCTTTCAAGCTGTGAGAGACAAAACACATTTAATGATCAGAAGGCATAGCAGGCAATGGCAAAATAGGGATTTCAAATCCTGGGGTGCATGTAACTGTAACAAGAGTCTTGACTTTTGCTCTCCAAACAGGTTTTATTTTAAAGGATTGTTGACAGGATTCTAAAGCAAAACCCTCATGCCCTTTGTGTGAATAATTTGCATCTAGTCACACTCTTCTAAACATGCTGTTCTGCAACAGTGGGATAATGTGCAAGATATTGGATTTATCACAGACGAAGAAAGTGCAGTGGTGGTATTGATTTCTTGATGCCAATGGATGGTACACCGGGACATAAGCTATGAAAATATTTCAAGCAGTGGTACCCTGCTGACTAGATATCAGAAAATAGCTTGGAAAAATGAATTATTTCTTCTAAAAAGCTGGAAGAATAACCCTTGTTACACCTGTTTTAGGGATACTCTAAACTTGTTCTTGTCAATAGCAGGACTGTGATTGATTGATACAGTGGGCCTTAGGTTATACCTTCAAGATGGAAGTTATGATCAGGAAAACTTGTTTATCATAAGACTGAATGTGGGAACAGGTAGTCAGTAGTGTGCAACAACCATCCTTGGAAACATTGAAATCTTTACTGGACACAGCCCTGAACAATCTGCTCTAAGTTGAAAGCTGACTTTTGAAGTTGGCCCTGGTTTGAATGATTAGACATTGATGACCTCCACAGTTCCCTTCCAATCCAAATTATTCTATGATTCTGTGAAACAGTTTGTGTACTACCATAACATTGCCATTTTTTCCACTCCTAATTTATTCTCTTGTGTAAGAAGAATTGTCAAAGATTCTCTTCCACACATTTATAAAGACAGCATACTTTGTGTCTTCATTTGCTTTGGAGGTCTCTGGCAGGATAAGTCAGGTGAATCTCTAGCACCAGAGTTATACCTTTTGTCTGCTGCACCTTAAAATATATATTGCCTCCAGCTCGTACTTTTCTTCTTATGACATGTCAGCTGTAAATAAAACAGTTATATCAGTGCACTAGGTGCTGGAATCTTCCTTCGACTATATCTGAAAATGGGATTTCGGAGATGTTTATTGTCAGTAGTGAGAATCTCGCCTTGTTTCAGTCCGCCTCTTACCCTATCCATGAGTGTCATGGAAGAGGGGGCTCTTGCTACTACGAATGTATATAGCAATAGGAGACATTTCAATTGTATAGTGAAAGGTACCAGCTGATGTAAATAAATCATTAAATCTTCACTGGATATTGCAAATAAGACAGTCTTGTACATAATTGTAAATCAAACAAAGAGGAAGCCAAAACTGTAATAGCTTTGGGTATTTTCTTGAAATGTACATTACTTTTTTGTTGGACATTTATTTGCTGTATAAACACAGATATATGAAGAAACAATTAAACTGGATTGTTGGAAACCCCATTATTACTGGTTATTCATTGTAACATGTCTGCTAACCCTACAGATTACTCGCAGAGGGAATGCTGCATCACAGGCTCTCAATTTTCAGTTTGCCTTATAAAGCACTAAGTTCTGAAAGGGAATTGCAGACTAATATAATGTGTTCATATTCATATTTGTGCTCATGTAGGAATCACCATCACATCCTCACTATAACCTTTACAGATTGAGGGGGTTAAACAGCTTTAGGGGGGAATTATTTTCAAGAAGAGGCTAAAACAGTTCCTGAAAAAAAAACCAAACCAAACCCCCAGCTGTTTCCATTACAGGAATGCATGTAAAATACATATCTCTGTTTTAATCTGTTTCTTTCTCCTATTTGGCAGAAGAGTAAGAGCAACATTTAACATGCATTTGCTTCTACCAGAGCTTGGAAAACACCAAGTATTCTGATAGATCGGGACAAGCAAGTGTTATGTAAGTACAAAATTTGTTGTCAAAGGACAGTCATGAAAAAATTAGCTGTTAGGCTGTCATTGCACCATGTCCCCACAGTTTATGATGTTACTCTTGCTTTCATAGCCAGTCCTTTACATTTTAGTGTCAGTCATTAGAAATAAGTTCAAATATCAGAGTTCTAAAACAACTTCTATTGCCCACTGCTGCTTTGATGGCTAAATATTTTGATGCTTCTAACTTCTGTGTCACTATTTTAAGGTTTTTTAACAAGAAATTATTCTGAACTCATTCGTATTGCTGGTGGGGTCAACTTCTATAAACTCATCTGCATTTNTAATTATTTATTTGAATATTTAAAATAAAAACCAAACAGCCCAACATTTCTAGCTGCACTAGAATGTCATCTGATGAAGGAAAAGACCAAGCTCTTTAGTCTATACTAATGCAAAAGGTAGTTGATGGTAGACAAGTGGCTCTGTCTCCAGACTACACTGAAGTTCTTCATATGTTGCTCTAAGTTTTGCTTGCTTTAGTAGATTGATAGAAGTCTGGCTTTTGCTTTTTGTTGTTATTGCCTGGGGAATCCCATATTCAGCCTGCTCCTGTACTGGCATTAGGGAAAAAGTGAACCTTTTCTCTGGGCCAAGGCAACAATGTACCTGGAAATAATAGTTTTCCAAGAGCTTTAGCATCGCCCGTGACACAAAAGTGTCATAACTGAAGGGAGAAAAGAGGTTGTTTATGATCCTGTGCTTTAACATCTTGCCTCCCAAGCAGGCACAAATCTGTCACAAAGGGCCCCTACTGCCTCTGGGCTGGATGGGATGACTGTTTCTAGCTCTACAACCTACAGGCTTGCATCCTCCGTGCAACCAATGTCCAACTCCTTTTTGAGATTGGGTTGCACATACTCACTGCTTAGGCTTTTCCTGTAGAAAACCTTATTTGAGTGGCTCTCTGAAGACTTTTGTTGTGTTTTTCAGGAATCCTGTGCAAAATAAGTACAAAAACCACAGGAATTTCCTGCACACACAAACTTTAAGAAGGCAAAAAAAATGTTTATACATCAGTGTGAAAGCCACCAACACCCTCACACTGTCTGCTCAAAAGACTCTTATGTTTCCAGATCCTTGCTGGGGATTCTCATGTCTCTTTTGCAGTATATCCTTCTTCTGTCACTGATTAGCTTCTTGCGCAGACCAGCTCATGGTGACCACTGCTGTGTTCAAGGGTTGCAATGGATGGTCCCAGTCCTCAGCTGTCTTGGTTTGCATGCACAGTGCCCATCCTGTTAGGCAGGGAGTGTGAATAATATATGGGAACATGTATGTGGTAATGGGGGATCCCCACATCAGGCACAGTCATGCAGGCTGCAGTGGAGCTCCCTGCATAAGCCTCTGTGCCAGGTTATCTCCAGGTGAGATAACCTCATTCCTTTTCTAATGTTATCATGTGTTACAGCCTGAGCTGTGTGCATCTTGGAACCAGCTTCTTCCCCATACAGGACAAAAAAGGAGAATCTGAGGTACGTATATGAATGAATGCTTACATACATGTGCATTAGGTCCTACTCCCAAATATAGAGTACAACCACAGATGACATAAACAATTCAATTACGAAGATAGATAGTTTCTTTGTCTTCAGCCTTTCTGCCCTTGTCACCCGACTGTTTGTTACACTACTTTCCAATTTACAGGTTGTTTCTCACACATTTCCACCCCTGTGAACAAATTAGCAACGGTGTAAATATGAATTCAAAGAAAATAACCTTAGAAAGAAAATAAAAAGTGCATTTTGCTTCCTGAGCTTTTGAAAATTATAGTGAATAAGTGTGACAGAACAGACAGTTCCCCTAGCACCTGTCACGTTAAAGATCTAGTAAAATTTAAATACTTACATTCCTTGAGCACCAGCCCTAGAACAGTTTCTTCTTGAGCTGCTTGCCTTAAAGACTCTAAGAACATGCAACTGGCTGCACTACACACAGAGTGAAGAGTCTCCATCAAAAAAAAGAGCAGCTGTTTAGGGGAGTTATACAAAATCTGGACATGTGCGTTGTAATCCTCTGGAATACCCTTACAGCTTCCAGCAATCTGTGGTTTAGAGACTTCTTGGACAGAAGGTTTACAGCCCTGTTACTGATAGCTCCCAATGAATGCTTCTTACAAGAATTTATCTAACCACTTTTGGATCTCGTTATACTCATCTGCAACCTCTTGTGACAGTGAGTTTCACAGTTTAAATATGCTGTGTGGAAAATAAAATTCCATCATAAAGCATCTGCATGGAAGTTTTCTTCAAAGCTCCCAAGTCCTTATGTTGTAAAGAAGATAAATAGCTGATCCTCATTCACTTTCCCTGTGCCATTCATTATCCTACTCTCTTATAGTTCTGTATAAAGTTTCTCTTTGTGAGTCAGGGATCTTAGCCTATTTAATCTGTGTTGGTATTTTCATACCTTGTTGTCCTTGTGTTGTTTTCCTTGATCTACTTTATTCTTTCTGACTCAGGGGGACCAGATAAGATATGATAATATGGAGAGAGGTGAAAAATAAATTTCCACAGTGCCAGACGATGCAGCATGTTTAGTTCTCTTTTCTTTTCTTACTGGTATGCAACAATAAACTTTAATGCAGTACAGCATGCCCCATAGTTTGGAAAATTTCAAGATCTCTAAAAGAACTCCCTCTCTGAAAATGCTCATAGGAACTCATGCTCTCTGTTTATAAATTGACTTACGTTTTCAATGGTGAGGGCTTTTGCGGCCCATCGGCAGTCAAACCATGCCAAAACCACAGTGCTTAGGAGTGCTTCTGTGATTTTAGGGCCAAGTACATGCCTTAGTTGTGTCCCAGCTCTTTAGCAGAAGTCATCTAATGGACACAGCTTCCACGTCCCTACTTCTGATGGGGAAGGGCCTTGCAGTGTGTCCCAACCATGTCCCATTAAGGATCTCAAATTTCAGAGACAAAGTTCTCCTGGAAGCCCATCATTTCTTTCAGAAGTAGGAATGTAATTTGTACAGTTACCTCCAGATGGTGATTCATCACTCTCTCCTTTCAATTAGGCTGGTTTTATACCTGATTAAAACAAGATGAGAATTTGAACTATAAGCTTTGTATGATGGCTCCAGATGATTTTCCAAGGCACTAAATGAACTTTTTTTATGTCCTCTTGCATAAAAGACCTAATTAACAGCCACAAACCAAGACAAAGAAAATGAGATTAATTTTCTGTCTAGATTGCCAGTTTTCAACAGGACACAGTTACTTTTGCTAAGCAATATGTAGTGGTACTTGCAAATTAGCCTTTTCATTGTTTTTTGTATCTTGTGCCTACTTCATCTACATGGAAAAATGACCTTATAAATACCTATCATCTTTGTATTATGCCTTTTTTTGTCCCAGATTTGCTCTGAACTGCTTTCTGGAAAGCTTTTTTGAGTCAGGACCTGAAATCCCTGAATTTCTATATCCCAGAAGTTCACAGTGCTGGGATACTCATACATAGTCCTTACTATTATTTCTGCTTTACAGGTCTCTTGTGGCTTTTAAAGTCGGGGGAATCTGTCTAGGATATTCTCACTTTCAAAGGATATCAAGAAATGCTCCTATGTTTTGGTTTTTAAATCTATAGCAACATGAATATTAGTAGTGCCAACATTGACTGAAAACAAAAGTAGCTCTTTTCCCAAAGTTTTTCTCAGAGGACATAACAAGGAGAGGAGATTCCTGATCTCTGCTCATATAGTGGTAGATAAGTGGTGGAGCTCGAGGAAGCAAGCATTTTAAATCTGTATGAAGTTTACACTTAGCTTTTACAGAGGATGAAGATGAATTGCCTTTTCCTACTGTGAGGACTGGGTTGTATATTAAAAATTCCTGGTAGTCAAACTTACACCAAATTCAGTTTTAGTGACAGAGTCAGTGAGTGCTGGAAATCTGCTTGAAAGTCTGTGTGCAAGACCCTCACCAGGTATTACTGCATCCTTTTCCACTGAAGTGTCTTCTAAGATATCTCCTGCCCACAAAGATTCACTGTAGCAAGTCAGGATGCAGTAGCTCTCTAGATCCTTCTTCTTTGGAAAGGAAAATAATGATATTTTAAACATTAGTGGAAAATCAGTGTGTCCACAGACACATGTATTTCTCATATTCCTCAGACCAAGGAAGCTGCCAGCTGTCTGCAGGAGCCCCAAGATCCAATCGCCTGTCTAAGGGTCTCTGGCAAGTCAGCTCATAAGGTACCGTCTTAACTCAATTGGAATGGTAGGTTAAACCTTCAGCTTCTGCTGGGCTCAAGTAGCCTGCTTGGTAATCACAGTTTGTAAAGCAGGTGATTAAAAGCCTTTCTGCCAAATGGCAGAGGAAAGAGATGAATCACTTGAATTTCAGGTGCGGTTCTAATGACAGTTCATGTCTCCGCATAAAGTGCATAAAAAATGAAGAAGTAGGAAATAAGTCCTTGAATCAAGTGCAGACCTTTCATCCCTCAGTGAAGCTGCTAAATATTCAGGTTTTCACTATTGAAAGTGATATTGGCATGGCCAGCTCTGAATGGGCTTTTGAAGGAAAAATTTGCAAAGAAGAAACTGGTCTTTGGTGTGTGGTCTGCTGGTTTAGTTCCACCCTGGGATATGGTCTGACAGCCCCTCTGGTGAAACAAGTGGAGAAACATTTTTTTTTTGTTCATAATGACTGGACTTGTAAGAGATCTACTGTCTTTAGCCATCAGTGGCTCTTGCTGCCCAAATCAGAAGTGCTCAGCTTCTAAAAAACTGGAAGGTGCAAGGACTTTAGGTACAAGAAATGGCAGGTGGAATTAGGCTCCCAGATCCTCCTTCAGCTCTCTCGTTTTGTTGGCCACTGGCCTTCCAGTCATGTGTGATTAATAACTGAACTTAGCCGTGGCATTTTAAGCAATACACTGGAACTGTTTTTTAGAGCAGGGGATATTGAAAACATGTCCAGTTTAATTAGAGGGGAATGGAAAAGAGGAAAGCCACCCTAGAGCTACCTTGTGGGAGACAGGCCTGGCATACAGATGAGCAGGGAATCAAAGGCCTGTTGCACAATGTAATGAGTAAATACATGACAAGTACAACATTAGCTCTGGTGGACCTTTAGAGGGAAAAACAGGTGATACAAGGAACACCGTGTGTATTTCAGATGACCTTTCATTGAAAATGTCAGTTAGAAGATTGTACTGAATTTGTAAAGAGGGTAATAAATAACTGGGCTGAATAATGAAAGGTTTAATGCTCGGGGAAGAACCAGAGCAAAGATACAGGAAGGCCAGACACCTGCAATTACACATACTTTAATGCTTTGCTGAATTAATAATAGCCTGAGGAGTGCCAGCATTGTTAGTGTTGTGAAGAAAAATTAATCTAATTACAAGAATATGTCTAATACTAATGAAGGAAATGTATGGTGAACTAATAGAATTGATAGATGAAAGGCCCTATGAAAGCTGCCCCAGACCTTGTCCTAGGTCACCACTGCCTGCAGCAGGTTCCCCTGACCCGCATTTCAGCCCCGAGAGGGAGTGTTCATGGGTCCCTGACAGTCATGCATTTTAGAAGAACCTTCTCCATAGAGAAATAGTGAGGTATTTAACCATCTCCAAATTGATTTTTGATTTGTTTTGTTCTGCAGTTTACTTTTCTATGATATTTTTGATCTTTCAGATTGATTGGTCAAAATGACTTCCCAACAGATCTAATTAAGAATTCAGTAGCATTGCACTTCTGAGAGCCTCAAAGTATTTTGCAAACATTAATGATTGAAACCTCAAACTGTTTTTGCAAGATTGCATAGCATCACCCTGAGGGTGAAGGTAGAGAGCTAAAGATGAGTTAGTTATGAAAACAGAGCTCTGAGATACTGATTTTGTCCCTTTGTGGTTAAGAAGCACATCTCTGAAGTCATCACACAATCTGAAGGACTGGTCTTTGAGACACCAAAAAGACATCTGTGGTGTGACACGGAGTGGTAGGACAGTCCCAAGCTTAGTTTCCTCCTGTACCAGACCTGAGAAAAAGGCTTACACCCTGTGCTGTGCTGGGGTCTCCACAGGGCTGCAAGGGCAGGTGGGCTTTTTCTGCTCTCAGAAAGTGGATTTCTAGCCCTGACACTTCCTCCTCTCCCCTGGAGCCCACATACAGAACACTGGAGGATGTATTCAGATACTGGTGCAGGGTTTGCTGATGAGATTGCACCCTCAGAGGTTAAAGACAACTGGGAGTAGTCCTTTTTTTTTCTTTTTTTTTTTCTTTATCCTCCTTGTTTTTGGGCTGTGTCGGGTGACCTGTGAGTAGCACCTTTGTAGTGGCCAGAATTTCTTTGCAATACGAAAACTCCAAAGCAGCAGCTATCATCACTGTAATGAATGGAACTTGAATAAATAAATACATACATTGCTAAGGATAGGGAGTGGGACACTGTGACTTGCAGAATGTGAAAGTGTCTGGACGCTTGTTCAAACTGAGAGCACTTGTCACACTAGTGAACCTCCTAATGCATCCTTAGTTCTCTGAAATGCTTGTACCGCATAAGATCATCCTCTCATAACAAACTAAATACAACCCATTTTTTTATTAATTAACTGAAACAGTCACAGTCAATAGGATTTCAAGGCTTAAGGGTGTCATATCCATTGCTACTGACTTGGATGTTAGCAATAGGCAGCTGACAGGTAAGGTGAAGTTTTATTAGAGTGGCCTTGCTTGTCTAATAAGCAGGCCACAGGGGAAACACACTTTAAAAGTTCTGCTTAATGGCTTTCTGCGTTTTCCTGTGGGTGTTTTAGTTTAACTGTTTTCAATATAATACTTGCTGTCATTTAAATATTTTTCAGGCAGGAAAACTTTGTAAAGCAGAAGCAGAATATTGTCAGTACAATGACATAGCAAAGAACCTCTAGATTGAAGCAACCAACATAATTCAGCTTGTCAAACTATTGATTCTTAAATGTAATAATTTTACCACTGGAATTCCTACCAGGTAGTCTGTTAAATCTTTCAGTTTAGATCTGTAGTATGGGGTTCAGAAGTCCTACAGAGTTGAGGTGAGTCCAGAAGAGGGCTGCAAAAACCAGTGGAGAGCTGGAGCACTTCCCCTATGAAGACAGGCTGCAAGAGTTGAGGTTGCTCAGCCTGGAGAAGAGAGGGCACTGAGGGAGACCTTATTGCTGTCTTCCAGTACCTAAAAGGGGCCTACAGGAAGGCTAGAGAGGGACTGGTTATCAGGGAATGTAGTGACAGGACAAGGGGTAGGGAGTTTAAACTAGAGGAGGGCAGGTTTAGATTGGATGCTTGGGAGAAATCTTTCCCTGTGAGCTGGTGAGGCCCTGGCACAGCTGTGGCTGCCCCCTCCCTGGCAGTGTTCAAGGACGGGTTGGATGGGGCTTTGGGTAACCTGGACTAGTGGAGGGTGTCCCTGCCCATGGCAGGGGGTTTGAACTAGATGATCTTTGAGGTCCCTCCAACCCAAGCCAAGCCATATGATCCTATGATTCTAAAAGGTGCTCCAACTGTTGCTCAAGGGTTTAAAAAGGAAATTGGTAGTCTAAATATGCTATTTTTTAATGTAAATGTCTTGTAAAAACCCCAATCAAGGAAATGGAAGAAGCTTGTGTCAAATTCTCCATGTTATTTTCTGAGGGAGTTAGAAATTCTCTGTAAAAAATCTTGAAGCTTACTCCTGACATGCAAATACATGGAAATTAGATGAAGATTTGTTAATGACATCTATAGTTTTAAGATAATATTTTGCTACAACCTGAGGTATTTATAAAACCAATGGAAGCAATTTTTATTCTACAGAAAATCTTTTTGTTTTGGGGTTTGGTTTTGTTTGCTTGTTTTTGTGTTGTGGGTTTTTTTTGTTTTTTTTTTTTTTTTTGTAAGATAGGAATTATTTAAAAATCTTTCTACTTCTCTGCTAAGGTGCATTTGACTCCCAATTAGGGCTATTGCTGCTTAGCTGTCAGTGACCCTCCACTGCTGTTCTGCATTGCTTGTTCTGTAGATAAGGCAGGTTTTTTTACACTTACAGTGATTTTCTTTCCAGTTTTACTCTTTTCAGCTATCCACTGCTCAAGTCTAGTAGTATTGTGGGTCCACTGAGAACTTCTTCCTGAAGTGACCATGGACTTCTACAGCTGCTAGTGATAAGCACTGCTCAACAACACATTCCTCTACAATACAGAAACAGACTAAATTTAAAATTAATTTCTCCTGTGGGGGCAAAAAAAATCATTGATGGATGAATCAAGTAAAGTTTTTTAAAATACTTTAGTTTTACTAAGGCTGTTGTCTTTGATTACTCACCCTATATGCAGCCATCTGGTCTAAAATCCCCTTAGTCTATCTGCAGTCAGATGGTTTGAGGGCATCTTTTTCAGTTTTCAGGTTTTCCTTTGAAAAGATCTGTAGTTGGCTGGCACCTGCTGTTCATTAACTTTATGGCAGCATTCTTGATTTAGTCTCCAATCCAAGCAAGTACATAAGAACAAGCTGCTCTTTACAAGTGCAAACTGTCTTTCTGAAATCTTGAGGACTGCATACTTGATGACTCCAGGGTAAGAAGATGGTGGTAGTGATCCTACAATTAGACCAAATATTCCTGCAGAAGAAAAGAAAATATGGCACAAGGTCCACAGGTAATCTAACCACCTAAATATGGTGTTGTGTTTGGGCTAAGTGTAACAGCCAGATGCTGACAGTGGTGCCAGTGCCTGTTATGCTTCCCACAGTCTCTGTACCAGCTTGTTTAGGGCTTTTTCAAAGAGCTTGGCGCAATGGCCCAATGCAAGGGGTAGATGGCCCCTGAGTAAATTGCTTAGCTGGATCATTTTCTCCACATTCTGTATTTGATAAATTCAAGTGCCTAATGATATTAGATGACTCATCCTGTCATTTATTTTTGCAAAAAATAATTTAAAAAAAATTAATCTCTACCCCTTCTTCACCCAGAGTGCACATTTCATTTTTGAGCTAGAATGAAGCAAGAAAACAAAGGTAACAGGATCGTGTAGGCACACATGGTAAATGTTCCACAAGACATGTGAAAGCGTGAGTTTTCATGTCTGGTTCTACTATTGTATTAGCATAATAAATTGAGAGGCTGTGAAAACAGTTGTGTCAAAGCACTTGCTGAAACTGCATTGTTAATAGTGAGGAATTACATCAATCATCACATAAATTAATTACATCAATATGTCAATCACCTTGATGTGGAAATCAAGGGATAAGATTTTTATAGTCTTTATTATGAAAGTCAGACTGGTAGATCATGCTAATCCCTTCTGGTCTTAAAATTTTTAATTAGTTTAATAGAAAGTTATCAAATGTTCAGGTCTCTTTCCCAAGAAAGTGATAACTCTGTTCTTCTTAAAGGGTCCAGAAGAAGCTACGGTCCAAATGAAGTTTGCCTAAGTTTCTAAATCTGGATGTTAATGCTAGAAGCTTTCATGAGATGAAGTTAGGTCCAGAACATCAGAACTATACAAAATTTAATACAAGGTCAGAATCAGAAATCACAATACAAGTGAATAACCTGAACTGTGAGGTCATTGATGCAAAAAATAACTGATTTTTAAAAAAAAAACAAACCACAAACCAAACTAAAAGAGAAAGAATAATTAAGATCATGGAATAATTTATGTTAAAATTAATTTACTCAAATCTAGCCGTGAAATGACACATTTAATTCATCACTTAATTTCCTGGAATTGTTTAACCTTATTTGAGTCAGCTGTGATTAACCTTATTTAGTTTTGTGATGATTATGGCTACTGCATCTCTCATCATCCAGAGGTTTGGTTATTTGTGCACTTTTGCAGCCTCTAAATTATTTAGTACTGTTAGCAATCAATTACGAATGTAGGAGGAGGTGAAATGCAAAGGAATAATAAAAATCACCTTAAATTCATGCCTGTCAATGTTAATTTTTTAATTCCCACAAGTAAATGGATGAGCTGTCATTTCAGACATCCATTCAAGCATCAAGATTATAAATTGTAAAGAAAACTGTAAAAGAGGAATGATAGAATAATTCCTGATTGGGATAGGAGAACTTCTTTGGGATACATGCAGAAATTATTGAAGTTGTTTAATTATGAGTTCTAGAGCAGTTTTGCCAACCTCTCTATCTGCTGGGCAAGGATTGCAGGGCCATTAGGAGCTACCAACACCCTGGTGCTTTTTGGCATTGGCACAGGGAGGAGCAGTGAGGGGTGGTGTGACACAGGGACTGGCTAAGAAGTTGTTTGGCAAATGTATAAATAAACTTCATGAGTCTTTATGCAGCAGGCAGGATATTTGGGAGGAAGACACTTTCCAGATGTCCTCTGGTGGTTTGGTTTTTTTTAAAGGACCTGATTACCTGCCAGTTATATATATCCTATTAGGCTGATCTTCATTTCACATACACCGCTACATAATCTGCAAATTCTCACTATGGAATTGAAATATTCCAATATAGACTTTTTTTTTTTAAATTAAAATCCTAATGGACTTAAAAGAGAATGAATGAAAATAATCACTAAGCCTCAACCTTTTTTTCTCAAACTAAAAGCAAGTGGAAACACAGTAAATAAATGCAAGGTAGGAATTTCTCAAAGACAGTCTTAGCTGTAGAACGCCACTAGACATAAACCACCAGAAAATACTCATCCTAAACCAACAACAGATTTCCTAGAAGTGCAATGGGCTTTCAAAATGAACAGAGAGCTGAGGAGGCAGAGCGTTTGAATCTTGGTGGAGGATACTTCATATCATGTATTTTCTACTTGTTTCAGTTCAACAATGTGTGCCAGTTGTAAATATATCAGGATTCTTCCCCTCCTTTGCAGCCTAGACTGAAATTTGCAGCCTGACCACAGAGAGGATAAAGACACCCACACAACTGCAAGAAAGGAAAAAACCTGTGATTGAGTGTCCTCTCTTCTTCTAGTCATCTCGTATTCATGCATTCCCCTCACATGAGGGAGAAGGGAAATGAGAAGCACTGCCATCTTTCTTAGGGTCACACACCATTGGAAGTAATTGTGTCCACTTATGACCAAGCAACTAGATCAAAAGCACTGAGCTGAGTGATTCATCCCATTGCTCCCCGCTGTCCATCCAGTGCCACCAGGCTAACTGGCCTGGAAACTGGGATTAGGATTAGGATTGTAATAAAGATATTTTAGCCAATGTTATAATTGCAATTCCCACCCTCCTGCTTTGTGTGATAGAAACACAGAATAATTCATACACAAACTATCACCATGTATGAAACGATGCAGTGATAGGAATAATGGGGATTTCAGGTTTTAATAGATTTCAATTTGTAGTTGGAGAACTTTAATGACTGGAGAAAAAATACACTTTGCTGCTGCCTCTGTCAGACTCTTGTGCCACAACTCATGGGGCAGACTCACCATTTAATTAAAACAATGATATACAGACTTGCTTAGCAGCCTTTTTTTTCTCCTCTAAGGTTTGTGTTTTTGTCTGTGGTGCTGCGTCCTTTCTTTGGAAAGTAATTTTTCAGGATTTTCCAACCTCATGATTGTTCTCTGAACACTTAAACATCAGAGGATCTAACCCACTGGAATTGTTTCCCAAAAGGTAAAAGCAACATTGTGTGATGAAGGAGATGGATTGTTTTGAAAGGAAAGAAGAATGGAGGTCTGTCTGAGAAATAACAACTGAAGTGGGAGATTAAGGCAGCTGGGGTATAACAGTTTGTGAAAGTACTCATGTCTTACAGAAAGGAATTATACAGGATTATGTGCCAGCTACATAGAGCGGCAAGGCCACTGTAGGCACGTCTGTCTGTCAAAGTGACAGCTTCAGAGAGACTCTCAGGACTGCCTGCTAAAAAGAAGTGGCCACAGGGAGGCTAGAGACAAAACAGTTGCCATCAAGGTACTGGATCCTGACATCCCATGCTCCTCTTCATGGTCAGTAAATTGACCTTGCTTTTCTCTCATCCTGAGAAAGCAAACAGCATGTTCTGCCCATCCACCAGTCTCACAGAAAGATGCTTATTTTTGTGTCTTGTCTACTGCTACAGTATTTGGGACATCAGTGTCTTTAGGACCTTAACTATGGAGGCCTTCTTGTGTATCCTGGTGGTTCAGTGACCATGTTTTTTTCTCCTCTGAAAATGTACTTATTTTGGTTATAACATAAATTCTCCTAACCCAGATTTGCTGTGGATGCTCCTGAAGCCCTCACAGAGTCAATTGCAGTTACTTCAAAAGTTGCATAGGCAGATTAGGGATGATGACACAAATATTTCCAAGATGTAGCTGCTGCTATTACCTGATTTAATTGGAAGAGTTCCCCTCCACCCCCCCCTCCTCTGCTCCCCCCAGTCTGCAGCATCTGTCTGCAGCTTGGGTCGTGGTGTATTCCTCATTAGAACAGGATGAAGTCTTCCATTCAAATCACAGCTGAATGAATGTCCACAGGTGGACAAACATATGTTGGGACATTTTGAAGGTTGTAAATGCATCATGCTTAGAAACTCATTTTCTGAAATGTGAGTATGTCAAGGTTTCAGATTTATATCTCAGACTCTGCCTGTCATTTTCTCTGGGCTTCTGAAGTGACCAGGAATCCCTTGGCTTCAGAAACATTCCCACCCAAAGGCCACTGAAGCTAACACAGTTTTATAGAATGATTTGGTTTTAGCAGTCCAGGACAATTTTAGCACCATGAAAACCTTTCTTAGAAAAGGGTAAAACTTGATAATTTAGTATATTTTCCATTATATTTTCACATTCAAATGTACCTTTATGAAGTTTCACTGTTATTTAAAATATAGGAGTGATTTTCTCCTATTTATTCCCTTCCTTTTCTTTTTTTCTTTTTCAATCAGATTTTACTGGTGAAGAAAAAGTTTAAAAGGAACGAAAGAGGAAAATGAAGGAATTAGTTTATGTGGTTTCAAAGATGGTTGGGTGTTTTGTGGAGGTTTTTTGTTGTTTGTTTGAAATAAAAGTTAAAATTTTGAGGACACTAAAATTTCCTGGTATTTTATCTGAACACACTGCCTGTTTTTTCTGTGAGATCCAAAATTATTTCAATTGTAGCTGGCCAATTGACTGGGTCTTATGTAGCAGCTTGCTCCTTCAGGAGTTGAGACTATATTGCCGTAACTCATCCTACATTGCAATAAGCCCTTTCACAACTGAAAAGCTTCATGTACTTCAGAACAATCACAAAAATGTCTGAACAACAGCTGCCAAAAGGACAAAAACCACTTTGGATCTCCTCTTCTTACAGACTTGGACTCTGGACTTGAGCACTATTTTTAACCCCCAATCAAAATTCTCCAAAATGCAATGGAGAGGCTTGCAGCTGCCATATTGAGTTATTTTCTTATGTAATTACCAGGAATAAAACATTTCCATCCAGTAACTGTCTTATACCCTAAAACCAATATATCTAAAACTTCTGAAGATAAAGGTGTTTCTCTGTGTGTATCTAATACATCTCTTCTGTAGGAGCACAAGTGGGGAAGTGCTGTTGTTCTGCAAATGCATTTAAAAGGATGTTACCACTGAAGGATTACAGTGTTGTATTTCTTAGAAAAATCAATAATGACCTCTGAATACAGCTAGGATTTAATTTTTAAATGAATCCAGAGATTTTTAGATCAAGAGGAATGGATTTCAAATATTTTTATGTATTCAGGCTTGTTGTTTTGGTATCTTCTTCTACATTAGTTCAGAAGTGGCATTACTTGATTTTCCACTTCTTTGTTGGTACAAAGTAGGGAGCTAAGAGATTTTTCTGAAGAGGTGAATTATGCAAAGAAGATCAACCGTTAGGACTGGAAACATTGTGAAAACATGAAAATTATCTTTTTCTTTTGAAAAATTCAGCTTTGGTGAGTAGCTAATACCTGTTAAATAGCTCCCCAGAGGATCTAATATATGTAATTTCTTACAAATGGCAATTTTGAACAGGAATGCTGCTCCTGTGGAATGTGGTAAGACTTTAGACAGCTGTATAAATATCTGCTAGGTGAGTTGCATGCTGTGGACTTCTGCCAATGTATCTTAATGTAAATTTCCAAAAATACACTTTGTTCCAGTGTTGATCCTGATAGATTACCTGAATTGTATGAACGTTAAGTGTCTTAAGAGTCAGGGGAGAAGGATGATGTGATTTAATTCTCATCTGTATGAACATTTGAACATCTTCCCTCAGAAACTTCAGCTTCTGCCATTTGACAAATGAGGAAGCATCAGCCCTTGATTATTCCCTATGTCCCAGATGGAAGTTAGGTACAGCAGTGGGAGCCAAAACAGGAATGTATATCCTGTTTCTCCACTTTCACTTAGTGAGGTTTTGTGTAAATTGACTTCTGCCAAGTGTTGTTTTTGTAGAGCAGAGGCAAAAGCCAGAATAAAACAAGCGAGAAAGCATTTTACATATAAAGAAAAAGGATTTTTGCTCTCTCCTACATAATGCATTCTTATTTTGTAACTTATTCATGTATAAAAGAATAGCCAGCACAAAAATACAAACCTCCAGAAGTTCTACATAAAAGTAAATCTTATTTCTCTCCTTTTCTGGGTCTATTTTAAGATACTTCACTTCCACATTTGGTAAATAGTACAAATGTAGTCTATATTATCTACTAAAAATGCACATGAAAATTCCATGAATGAGTTGAAGTTCCACCTTTTAAAGCAAAGAGGGAGACAAATTCTGGATGGAAAATTACTGGCGCATTTTCTCACATTTTCTCTTCCTTCAAGGTGGCTTAGGCATTTTATGAGACTAAAAATCTATCTGGTGCTACTCTTTTCATTTTAGCTTTATTGATAGTATTAACTATGTTGTTTTGTCCTGTTTTGTTTTTAGAATTGATCACATATCTGTAGCTGAAGCAAATATAATTTCTTTACATTGATGAACTGATTTTAGCTGGGTTACTTTTAGTTTTCTTCATAGTAGCTCAAATAGGGCTAAGTTTTGTATTTTTACTGCAAACAGTGTTGGTAACACAGGGATTTTTTTGTTACTGCTGAGCAGGGCTTACACAGAGCCAAGGCCTTTGCTGCTTCTCACACCACCAGTGAGTAGCTGGGGGTGCCCAAGGAGCTAGGAGGGGACACAGCGGGGACAGCTGACCCAGGCTGACCCAAGGGATATTCTATACCATGTGATGTCATGCTCACCAATAAAGAGCTCAAGGAAAGGAGGAGGAAGGGGGTACATTGGGAGTGATGGCATTTGTCTTCCCAAGTTACCATTAAGTGAGATGGAGTCCTGCTCTTCTGGGGAAGGCTGAACACCTGCCTGTCCCAAAAAAGTAGCAAATGAATTCCTTGCTTTACTCTGTTTGTGTGCACAGCTTTTGCTTTCCCTATGAAACTGTCTTTTTGTCAACCAACAAGTTTTTGCACTTTTGCCTTTCCATTCTCTCTCGATCCCACTGGTGGTGGGTGAGCAAGTGGCGGTGAGTGGCTGAGCTGCTGGCTGGGGTTAATTCACAGCTAGCTGACTGCTTAAAACAGAACGGGGCTGGCTCATAACTGGCATAGGTGGAAGAGTGGTTTGTAGCAGAAGCAACAGCCTTGCCCTTCTGCTTAGAAACCTGTGTTGCATGAGCTACAGGTGTCACTATGGTCCTCTAAAGATCATATTCCAAACAAAACTCTGTGAAAGAATAATTTCCTAAGGCAAATTATGCTGCCGCAGGTCTAAATATTGCAGGGCATTGAGTACACATCTCTGCAAAACTGTTAAATTCTCTGTCTCTTAGTGGCCTTCAGTGTCTAAAAAGAGTTTTTGTTCTCCTCAAAGCCTTTGTTGTACAGTTGGAGGCAAGGGATCATACCAGCACAGAAATAAGTAGATACAAAGCTGAATACAGCTTCACTGTAACAAGACTAAAATGGTGACAGAAGCACTTCATGACTCTCAAGTGACCCATGTTATTTTGAAGGTGTGACACTGGAGTTCTTTCAGACTTTTAATTCCTGCTTGTTCTGATAGCAAGGTGAAAGAAAAGGTGGAAACTTCCCCTCAAGCAGTTTTGATCTGCTTGAGCAATCCAAGTGTCAGAGCTCTGTGATGAAAGGTGAAATTGTCAAAGATGATTCAAGAAGTTCAGGGAGAGCAGAGAAGTTAAAGAGTTGACTGGAATGATAACTTTAGTGGAAGGACAGAAGGGACATCATAAATGAACTAGCTCCCTTCTCTGCGTCTCTCCTTTTCATTGTCCAGTTATGACAAGGTCAATGAAGATTATTTACTTACATCAGAATCTTCCATATTTTAAAAACTAAGTTATGTCTTTATTAAGAAATGTATGTCAAGCTTAGCTGCTGGTAGCTTCCCAGCACCAACAGATTGACCTATTTCTCCTCTTTCCTCTCTTTTGCAGCAAGTTTTGTCCTTGCCAAGTTCTTTATCAGATCTCTTTACTATGGTTATGGTAGCTGAAATGAAAGCTATTGACAAATCAGGGGGACTAAAGGGATTAAAAGTTATTAGCTTATTGCTGAAAAATAGTTTTAGTCTCTCGTAGTTGCTTTATTGCTACAGCTTGTAAGATCTTGGTGCTTTTTCAGTATGCAGTTCCCTGGATCATTCTTTGTATCACTGCTGATTGCAGGGGAATGGCTCCTATCCTCTTACTGCCAACCTTCCTCTGTCAACTTCAGGTTCCTTTCATGGCTCATGGTTTCTTTTACATCAAGCAAATTGAATGTTTTTTCTAGGTCCTCCTGGTCTTGACTCAGTGAACCAAGTAGTTTAATGAGTTTACCAAGAGCTGCTGCCAGGCTACTACCAGCACTGCCCTGACTCTGTAGCCAACCTGAACTTCAGTCTCTGCTTATTCTCCACTTGTGAATGCCACAGTTTCAGACATTTCCTTGACAATGAAGCCAACTTCCCTTTTCCCTTCCCTNTTGTTTTGTGTCATCAGCAAACTTGCTGACACTGCACTATGTCCTCTCATCCAGATTGTCGATGAATATATTGAACAGTACTGGGACCAGTACTGACTCCTAAGGGACTCCACTAGACACAGGCCTTCAGCTAGACTCTGTACCATTGACCACAACTCTCTGACTTCTTTCCTTCAGCCAGTTCACAACACACTTCATTACCTGGTCCTCCAGACCATACTTCTTCAGTTCAGCTGTGAGGATGCTGTGGGAGATGGTGTCAAATGCTTTACTGAAATCAGGGTAAACTGCATCCACTGCCCTACCATCATCAATCCACCTGGTTATATCTTCATAAGAGGCAATCAGATTGGTCAAACATGACTTCTCTATGTTGACTGCTCCTAATAACCCTTTTATCCTTGATATGCCAGGAGACTGCACTAAGATTAAGTTCCATCACTTTTCCAGGGGTGGAGGTGAGGCTGTCCATAGGGAAAGGAGCCACCTCTCTCAGCAGGAAACATTTCCCTGTCTCCCATTGCACAAGTGTTTGGGAAGGTCGAGAAGCCTAGATTCATCCTCACAGCACCAGCTGGGAGAGGATCCCACTGGTAGTACACAAATAAGAAAGTAGCAGAGAAATAGGTACTATTTTGGATGTAGTGTCTGTGTTGTGTTGGAACATATATCTTTCTAGGTGTTTAAACACAGTTTCTGAATGGCTTGAGAATAGATTTCAGACATCAAAGCTGAAGTGAGCATAGTGAGTCAGCATCAAAGCATCAGTGGAACATAGGCCTGCACATTAAGATCCCACTTGTGCCAAAAGATGTGCTCCTGAAAGATCACCAGGAGGTGGAAGAAGTGTGAAAGAAAAACACTAACCTGCAAGCACAATACATTATCTTTATTTATACTGTTGTACCTAAACAAAACAGCTCTTCCCATGAGAAAGATGGTCATCAGCCAGCAGGAACATACCATGACAAATGCTTTTCCAGACATATGTAACATTCACAGCTGCCTGCTTACTATTTTTCCTTTGCCATCATCTCATGGAGCTCATTGCATATATTTATTCTGTTGCACAAACACACTCTGTCTGTGAATCCTAAATTACTCACTGTAATTATAATAATAATAAAAGAAGCTGAAACACGTTTCCTCAAAATAGAGATATTTATCTGTCTGGGTAAGAGAATAATTAGTAACTATTCACTCTGTTTTTTTTTCCTTTTTTTTGGCAGTACTATTAGGGTTTTTTTTCCTACTGTCTTTCAAAATCTTCAGTTATGCAACTACTAGAGATGGAAAGGACTGTGGTTACCAACCTTTGTACCTAAGGTAGCTGCTTTCACATTATCAAAATGTTCTTTTGCAGTTCCATTTATCATCTCAAGTAACATTTATTGCTATTTAATTCCTGAAGAAAGTTCAGGTTTTGAGCTTTTTTTTTTTTTGTAAGAAAAGTAATTTCATTGTTAGAAACTATTTTAATTAGCTGGGAAAATTTATACACAAGACAATTATCTGTGAAGTGCTTTTAAACAATTTAATTTTTATTAATACAATTTGTTCAAAACAGGTGTTACAATAACTGGAAAAGTGATGTAAAATACTACAAATATAGGTGCCATGGTGATAACAATGGTGTAGATTGAACTTAGATTCAGTTTGATATGACTTGGTAGAGAAATAGTTTTTTACTTCAATCAACATGGTAAAAAGGAAGTGAAGAACTTACTGTTTTCTGATAGCCTTTGGGTTAAGTAGATATAATAAAACTTCTATGAAAGATAAAGAAAAATGCTTTCCTAGGTGAGATCTGCTGATGTCATGCATCTGTTAATAAATGATGACTGCTCGTGTTTTTCAGAAGGGAATACATTGCCCCCTTTAATGGAGATGCCATTACAGTTCCTAAGTTAATTACTGCAATTGCTTAATTTTTCCACTGTAAGTGATAGAAGCTTTTGATCAGTGGAGCTTTCAGAAGTCAGGCAAAATAATGAGTTGTCTACAAAATATTCTAGGGAATTCTTGCGCTCATCATTTCATTGGCTTTAAATCAACAAGTGCTGTCACAGCTGAATGCATAAAAAATATACTGAACTCACCTTCAAATGCAAAATAATTGTTTTTTCCATCCAGAGAAACCAAAGCTTTTGAAAACAAAGCTTTTAAAACCAATAGTTCCAGTAACTGATTTTAAAACTGTCCTGTCTGTAAAAGACGTGAATAGAAGTAACAAGTAACATTCTGACAAATAAAGAACTATATCAAAATGAGGTGGAAAATATAAATCATGGCTTTACATTTCTGTTTTGAGAAATTTTGAATCTTTCCTTGGACTGCAATTCTGTCTTTGGCACTAACATGAAAGGTGTCTTCATTAGTATAATAATTCATTATATTCACATAGTCCCTGTAAATAAAAGCTGCAGCAATAATTACTAGTAAGGATATTCTGACTGTGCAATTCCACATTCATTTCCCCCCAGCATTTGAATCAGTATGTCTTTAGATTTTTTAGTTTTCCCTTTGCCGTTAAGGTTTTGACCCTCACTGATGTTGTAGATGGCATCACTAATTTTTTTTTTCTTTTATTCTGCTCCATTGTATACTAAAGATGTGGACATGAAGTTCTTTATCTCCCCTAGAAACTATCATCCTGACATATCCGTTTGTTGGTGGGAAATAGTCATTGTCCTTTGTGCTTTGATCATAACGTCCCTATTCTTTGGGCTGTTTCTGTTTGTTCTTCCCCAAAAATGTATTTTTTCATACCAGTAAGCTTATGTCTCTAAGCATACTGCTTTATTTAGTGGCTAATTTTCCTTATAAAGTGGCAAATAGCATAATAATGATGTAACATTATCTGTCTGCCTGTCTGCCTGTGTACCCAACCTTTTCTTTATTTAACGGACAAGTGATACACGTTGGTGATCTAACTCATCAGACACATCTGAACCTCCCAATCAAAATTTTGTGTGGCTCTTGTTATCTTGTATTTTCCACAGGTAAGAACAGCTCTGTGGAATTTCAGCCCATGGTAGAGATAGGCACAGACTGCAACAGCAGTGGTTTGAAAACCCAGCCAGTCTCACAAAGACAAATCTGTCAGAGGACTAGCGAAACGTCACGGTCACCCAGCATTTTTTTTTGGTATTTCACTTTCAGGCTAGGGCAGGCTCACTCCCTTTAAATGAAGGCAAGAAGACTGCTCTTTTAACGGGCTCCTTTGAGAGCACTTCTTTAGATCAGAATCTGCATGGATGCATGTCCCATTCCCTCTTCCAAGTGCCCCCACAGCAGCACAGCAACTCATGAATTCTCTAAGGGACCTAAAGCCATACTGGTGTAATAGCTCAATACTTCTTTAGAAAACTTGTGCAACCAGCTGGGAGCTATAGTTGGGAAAGACATTTTTCCTAGAACAAAAAGGGTACACAACAACAGGCATCTGTATACAGATCCAAAGGTCGTGGGCTACAAAGCTAAGGATAGATTTAACCAAGTTGTGCATCAGCATGAGAGACATGCAGTCCTTGTTGGTTTTTCTCTTGTCCTGATGGGTTGCCACGTTATCATTTCCTCAAGTCCTAAAAAAGGATCTATGTGCATTTTGTTCTCCTTGACATTTTCTCTAATGCAAATCATTAGTGTATAGGTGAAGCTCTTTGTTGTTTCAGACTGTCTTTCTCAGCTGATGCCCTCTCAACCTTGGGGGTGGCTACAATTTCTTTTAAAGTATATGAAATTGCAGTTAACGCACTACTTGTTAAATAGTCTATTGTCCTGGTTCTGCCCAGGACAGAGCTGACTTTCCCAAGCAGCCAGCACAGGTGAGCTGAGTTAGCTGGGGCTGTTTGCACACTACCACCTATAAAAGAGTCTCATTTGCTAATTAGAAAGTCCTGAGTTCAAATTCTGCAATGATACAAGAACTTCCTGCACCAAGCACTTGCCTCTGCCCCATCAGCCCCTTTTATGGGGCTGGATTGATGTCAGATGGTGGGGAAACAGCCCCGGCCAACTCAGCTCACCTGTGCTGGCTGCTTGGGAAAGTCAGCTCTGTCCTGGGCAGAACCAGGACGTCTATAAAACATACCAAAGACAATGCATGAACCTACATTAAGTCAGCTGAGGACAGACATCTGAATCTTGAACATGCATAGACATTTGAAATGTAGACAGCAAGATGTGGCATGGGAGTGGAGAGGAAGCAATGTTGGCTGAAGTATGGGTACAGTCCTTCCATATATTATAGCTAATTTGCTCCCATGGAAACATATATTTGAGAGCTTATTTCTTTATTCTCACTGTTAGGTTTTGCTACAGCATTTTTTCCCTAAAGGGATGCTACTGTTCCTTAAGGGTAGCTAGTGTACTGGCTGTTAAATTTCATGCAGTAAAACCATTACTCTCGTTATATCTCTTTGATAAATCAAGAGATTCAAAAACCAAGAGTTAAAAACAGAGCAAACTTTGTAGAAAGCTCTTGTGATTTGAACAGGAGCCAAAAAAACCATAAACCATGACAGAGAGGTCAGTCTACACTGCTAGGTATTAAACTAATGAATTCACTGCTCTGTTTGTTGTAGGGGTGATTTTTTTTTTTACCTTTATCCTTCTTTCCTGTAGGGAAGAACCATGTCAGGGTTTCAACTCACAGTTGTTTTCTTCCCCCCTCTGGAGTATCAGCCTGTGGCTTACCTCCTGTTTCCTTAACCTTCTCCTCAGCAATGAGACGCTGTCTGCATTCTGGATTGTATTTTCAGATACAGTCTTTCTTGTCTAATTAATCATGACTTTTTATGCACTAAAAAACTTATTTTTTTTCAGCTGCAGAGACCTTGTGGTGTGTGTGTAGCACAGAGCTCATAGTTCTTGGGATCTTTCAGCTGCAACCATGCAGGTGGGACAAAGTGTTCTCTAGCAATTCCCTGTAATGGGGCTCAGATACCACTGTTGGTCTGGCACACCTTGTTATTATGGAGGAAAGCATGAGGGAGCTTCTACCCCTGTTATGAGAATGTTTGCTCTACATTGATAAAGTAAGGCCTACTCACTTTTCAATGTGTTTTTTACTTAATCAGGGTACCTTCCCACGAGCTAATATTATTATAATGAACTTGAGCATTGTCATTATAGAAAATAGCCCGAGGTAACTCGTCTAGGAGAGTAATTCTAAGACTTGATCTTGCAACTGGTTGAAAAACGTGGTGAGTGGGTAATGAGAAAAGGTTTGAGATTTAGCAGTAAAGAATAGGTCTTGAAAGTGTACTCTATGATTTTTGAAATCATGGTTTTTCAAGGGCAGCAAAATGGCTCTAGTGTTGATAGATAAAAGGGATTACACAAAATGCAGCCTACAATATATATTAGAATATCCTTCAAAATGCAAACTTCTTGAAAATCTGTGTGCATCTTCAGGCAATTCACTGATTGGTAGGCTTTAAGCAGAAATGTCAGAATTAATTCTCTTTTTTACCACTACCAAATTATATACTGTTTTAAATGTATTCCCTAATATTCTATCTTTAGTACATTCTCATTTCTTACTGCTTGAATATTGTGCTAAGGAACACTTTCACCACCCGCAGCATCTTGGGCGCAGTGGTGAATGATGTATTTTCTTGATAATTATGCTATTTTTACTGTTGCTAGAAAGAACTGCTAAAATGAAGCAATTAGTTTCTTTGCCCTTTCTTTCTCTTAAGGTGGCATTTCCTGGTAACTCCTTTGCTACTGCTGTGTCACCTATCCTGTAACTCTGGCTACCTGTCATCAGCTGCCATGCTTTGCCACAGAGCTTTGTGCACTTTGGACAGTGTGGCTTCTTCAACCTGTACCTGCCTTCAGCACCTGAGGGGGACTGCCACCCGGAGTGCTGCAGGTATCAGCAAACGTCAGATTCTCTTCTGTGGGAGAGGAGTCTTCTCCTCAATGCAGTCCTGCTGTCTTGTACTAATGAAGCTGTGTTCTTGAGGCACCAGAGCTCACATGCCAGTCAATCTGTCTTGAAGTGGGGAAGGTAGTAAACTGCTCAGGTGCACAAACCAGCCCAAGCATGCCTTCCTAGGACTTACTTAACAGACATCAGCAAAGATATTTTTGAAGAATTTCATTGATGGAACTAACTAACTAACTAACTAACTAGATGTGCTTCAGCTTGAAATTAATGTGAGGAGAATGAAACTGATGGAAACACTTTCATTTACACATAGCTTCATCTCTGACCCAAAAATACTGATATGAAAGCATCATTAACAGAACATGCATTTTTGAACTGCCAAATGCAATTTCTGACTCTTATTGTAGGCATTTGTTTCACAACAGTGCCAGTTGGTAAGGCATGTTCCTTGTGGAGGAGGCTTTGTCATCAGCATAGCCAGAAGGGCCGGAGGGCAGGCTTACTTAATTCAGAAGACCTTTTGCTTCTCTTTCTTTTCCTATCACATTCTTTCAGGAGAACAATTTCCAAAACCTTAACCTGGAAGTCTGGACTCTTACAAAGCTAACTGCAGGCAATATGAGGTCATTTAATAAACTGAAGTTTATCTGCCTTCTTTAGGGGAGAATATCCCCATTACAGACATAGTGCAATACAGAGGGTCTCTTCACAAAAATAAGACACTTTCTAACTGGTTCAAAGACAGGTCTTTCTTGTAGTTGGGAGGAAGAAAGATTGCTCTCACTTTTTAGATATTTGCTTTGCAGGTGAGCTTGCAGTTGGGAACTAGCATTACGTAGTACGTTTTTCATATTCTTTTTCTGGACAGTTTATACTCACAGTTTGCACAGACAAAAAAAAAAGCTGCTGCTGAGCTCTGATTTTGAAGAGTATGTTGGGAAAGCACTATATTGTCACTGTGCCCTCCTTGTGCACAGAGAAGACAGTCTGGAGAGATGACTTAAACTGATTTAGTTCTGATGATTTTGTCAGCTTCTGCAGTGCCTGGAGAGGAATCCGGAGCCCTGCTCTCACAGGAAAGAACTTTTTTCTAATATCCAATTTAAATCTCCCTCCCTCTATTTTGAAACAATTGCCCCTTGTCCTGTCACAACAGGCCCTACTGAACAGCCTCTCCCCATCTTTTTTGTAGGCCCCCTTGAGGTACTGGAAGACCGCTATAAGGTCTCCCCGGAGCCTCCTCTTCTCTAGGCTGAACAGCCCCAACTCTCTCAGCCTGTCCTCGTAGGAAAGGTGCTCCAGCCCCTTTATCATCTTTGTGGCCCTCCTCTGGATGGAACTTTCTATGTTTCAGTTTGGAACCATTTCCCCTTGTTCTATCACTGTCCATCACTGAGAGGAGCCTGGATCCATCCTCCTGACACTCACCCTTTACATATCACCCTTTACTTATTTATAAACACTAATGAGGTCACCCCTCAGTCTCCTCTTCTCCAAGCTGAAAATCTTGTGGATGTGTGCTATAGAAACACATACTGAATATGTCTTTTATAAGCAGGTGATCACACCCTTCCTTTTTGAAGGAGCTGTGTACTAGATGTCATTGTTGTCAAATGCTGCCATAATCTTGGTTCCAGTACTTGGAGCTTCATGGAACAGACTAATATTTAAACCACCCCTTTCAAAGTATGTAAGGCTAGAGTCTGGTCTATTACATGAGAGAATTACAGTTCAGAATTCCCAGGGTTCCTGAAGTTTGTCAGCAGTACAGAGAGGGGGACCTGCGTTGCAGAGCCCCTTGAACCATGGGGTGCTTTTGACCCACATGTCTCTCTCTTCCCCTGCTCTGATGAATGCTGGTTCTTCACTGAACAGTTTTAACAGCAGAAACATCTTCAAGGAAGATCAAATGGAAATTCTTCTACCTACCTAAACACCTGTGACCTGACAGAAATGTAATAGATGGGGATGTAATAGGTGGAGATTCCCCACCCTGGCAGTGTTCAAGGTCAGGCTGGGTGGGGCTTTGGACAACCTGGAAGGTGTCCCTGCCCATGGCAGGAGGTTGGAACTAGATGGTCTTTGAAGTCCCAACCCAAGGAATTCTATGAATCTATGATTCTATGAAGCAGGATTAACAGCAGATTTGTTGTTCTCTTAGTCCTTGGTGTTCCTTGTATGCTTACAGATAAATTTGGTACAAATTTTGATGGGGAGCAGTGGGGGGAGGTGGCGGAGGCTGGAACTAGTTTACATGTAAGATTCCTTCCCACACAAACAAAAAAAAAATAAAAATCGATTCTATTATTTAAATTCTCTCTGTGTAAGAAGATTGTGAATCTTGTCTCCTGTTTCATGGTGGTTGCTTGTGTCACTGAGTTTGTGTGCACTGGCTTGCAAAGAAAATAGAAGCAGCTCTGCTCCTGGTTTTGGTGTCAAATTCCACCAAAGTCCTTAATTTCATTTAGTCCTAACCACTTTTTTTTTTTTTCCACAATGCTGCCTTTTATTCTCATCTTCTGATACAAATATTAGAAGGCAAACATTTGACTAGACTACTGAATATCAGTACAGATATTACATTAACTCATTTTAGTAATTTTAAGCTAATTTTTATGCTCATTTAGTTGCTGGGAGGACAAGCAGCTGAGGAAAGTATACTGAAAATTACTCAGATATGGAATGGTTATAAAATATTTTGTAGATATAATGCACAAAACATTTTTGAAATTTCAACATCTGAATTTGAAGTGCAATAGGTTTTAAAATTTAAATTATGAGATTATTTTTGAAATACTTAATCTGACTCTAATAGGACTGATCCCCAGAAATAATACATTAACAGGGAGCAGGATCATGGCAGATGGTTTTATGATGATGATTTAAGGAAGAAACTGAATATTTTTGAAAGGTACAAGGAAGGAAACAAAAATATATTAATAGTTAAGCCATCAAGCACAAACAGAACACCTGTTTACACTACAGATTTTCTGGACCTGTTTTGAACTCCTTCCATAAGAAATACTATAACTTTATTTACACATATTCATAGATAACACAGGAAACGCACTTTAATTCTTCTTTGATCACTAAATCAAATGGATGCAAGAATGAGACTGAAAGCTTGTATGATTGAAAGAACCTTTATGAAGAAAGTGATATAGATATTATATCTATGACTGTGAAGATATGTAGTCATATTTCAATTCCTTTGTGGGGACATTGAGAAGAGCCATGGTAAGAGATCTGGGTGAATCAGGTAGCCACAGCTTTTCTGGTTCTTTGAGGCACCAGGCACTCTGTCCGGCTACTGCCACCACTGATGCCCTTCTTTGGCAGCAGCAACAGCTGATGATGCTCAAATAATTTTTCCTTATTAGCTACGTCTTCACTGGGATTTCTGGGGCAAGTGCTGTTTTGCGATGTGGTAATGTAGCTCTGGCGCTAGTATGGCAAACAACTTCTTCACAGGGTACATCAGTTCTGCCTCCTCTCTCTATCTTGCTTGAGTATTGTCTGAAAACCTTCCTCTGACATGTTGAGACTGACACTGGTTCCAAAAAACATTACAGGGTTTGAGCTTGAATAACAGTTAAATAAACAGTAAATATCTGGTCCATTTTGAGAACACTCCTGAGTAGCTGTCATGAAATAGACTGTTATAAAAAAGCTACTGCTCTGCAGTTTCAATATAAAATATTCTTGAGTGTTCAGACATTTTCTGGTACAATCAAGGCAGTAGTGCTGAGCTCTGAGACCATTTTATTATCACCTCTCTGCCTAATTCATATTGGCTTCTAACAGTTTTCATCGAGTTTTCACCATCTGATGACAGAAAGATGGCAGATGGCACTCAGCACACAAAGCCATGTATACCTACAAAGTTTACTCACATCACCCGGAGCAAGATTTTTTTTTTTGTTTATCCCAGTGCTTTGAGGTAAAAGGATTTCCAAGGCTTGTACACAGAACCCAGTTTAACATTATTATATGTGGATCATTTGTTGCTTAGTCTAAGTCAACATCTTCCTGTCAGTATAAGAGTACTTAAGGATGCTTCATGTTGGGTTCTCTAAGAAAGCTGCTGGAATTTCCCTAGTCTACTGCAAGCCATTTCCTTCACCTGTGATTTGCCTGTCCATTCTACTGCATCTGCTCTCTACATTAGAACAATTATTTCTTATTTGTAGGATTAATTGACTGTGGTAGGTTGATCATAGCTGACTGCCAGATGCCCACCCAACTGCTCTCTTGCTTCTCCTCAACAGGAAAGGGGAAGAAAATAAGATGAAAAAAAGCTTGTGGGCCAAGATACAGACAAGTAGATTGCTCACCAATTACTGGCCAAACAGACTCAATCTGGCTGCTCCTTCCTCTTCATACTTTTTTTTTCCCCTCCAGCATTGGTCCTATTTATGAGTTGCTGCCCTTCAGGGTAAACCTGTGCCAGAATGGGATCTCCATAGGTTGCAGTTCTCCAGTGTAGGGTCCTCTATGAACCACAGTGTGTGTATAGCTGTTCTGACATGGTCATCTCCAAGGGCTGGAAGGAAATACCTGCTTCACCATGGTTGCCTCCAGGCTGCAGGGGAATCCCTGCTCCAATGACTGTAGCATCTCCTAATCCTCCTTCTCTCACCCAGGGGTCTGCAGGACTGTTTCTCCCACTTTTTCTCCACTCTTCTCTCACAGCTGCTGTTGAGCATCTTTATTCTTTCTTAAGCCCATCTTCACAGAGCTGTCACCATGTTGTCTGCAGGGCTCAGCCATACACTGCAGTGGGGTCATTTGAGCTGGCTGGAACCAGTTGTGTGTCAGCCCTGGTCCCTCTTCACAGATGCCCCTGCAGCTGCCCAGGTGCAGGTGGTGGGCAGCTGCATGTGATGCATCAATATTGAACAGAAAATGCAATTTAAATAAAACCACAAAGCAATCACTGGTTTATACTGCAAATCAAGAACAGAAGCCCCATTCTGGACGTCTCTGTTCCTTTCACTCATCTCAACATTCCTTTACTTTATCTGACCCTGAACATTACCTTCTTAATTTTCTCTTGGGTCTGCACAGTCCTTGACAGCAGTGCAAGACGAGTATGTCCTCTCCACCTGTTTCTTTTTCTGTTCTGCTAGAAATTACTTTTTTCTTCCCTCCCTAGCCTCTGGAAATGTTTCTAGACTGGGAACCCAGGGACCCTTCTGCCTGAGCTTTCTCATGCCTCTGATACTCCTCAGCCTCCCAGGCAAAGTCTTCAGTAAAGACAGCCATGTATTCAAAAAGGCTGAACAATTAGAATTATAGAATATACTGAGTTGGAAGGGACACATAATATCACCTTTAGTTTATTTAACGTTGCTGTTTTAAAAAATGATTATTCATCAGTGACCCTTTTCCTTGGTTCTGTTCCCAGACCTCTAACAACCACTACTATCAGCTTCTCTAATGGGAAACACTGCCGGTCTCAACCCCTTATTAACCAGCAAGCTCTCGCTTGCCAGGCTGCACTTCTTTCATCTGCCTGCTCATCCAGGAGCCCACAGCTGCCTTTTATCCAAGTTACCCTCTTTTTCGAAGGCTTTGCTGTGATATGAGAGGAAGCTAAACTCAGATGAGAGACCTGAGGCCTCCATCAGTTCCCCTCCGCTTGCCCTCTAATGTGGACTGCTCCATGTCAGGCTGAAGCACTTTTTTCTCTCTTCCTTTTTTCTTCATTGCACAGACTGGCAGTTAAGACAGATTTAGCTGTCACACTAGATGATATGATTACCCAAATTGCCTGGCTGTGGTTTCATTTCTCAAGTAAATGAAAATGTAGACTGTAGGCTGTAAGACTGAAACTTTACATCAGTGAAGCAAACTCTGTAGATCGTTCTTTAAAATTCAAGTGAGAGCTCAAATGCATATTTAGCACGGTGGATAATATAAATTAATTTTGAAAGTGGGTAGTTGCAGGAGCCCCCGGGACTGGGAAGCTAGTTTTGAATTGAAAGACATCTACCCTAGACTTTCAATGCCACCAAATACTGAGATCAAATTTAAATTGTCGGGAAGGGACAATTAGCTAGAATAAGTTATGTGGTAGGATTTTAAAGAGGCTGAAGATATTTCTTGTTTGCTTTAGAGACTGTATTAAACTGCACAGTGTTATGCTGACACCAAGGATCCATGCAGAGATGGATGCTCTCATGCATTGCCTCTGATGCTCCTGCCTAGTTGCAGACTTTGTGAAAGTGGCTCTTAATTGCCTGTTTGCAAATAACAGGTTAAAGTCAGGGCGCTGCAGGGGCCATTGGCCATATGGCTCCTCTAGATTCTGTAAGGGCGAGGTCTAGCAGCCAGGGCTTTTCCCACCACCCCAGCCAGGAGAAGGGCATCCCCATCCCTGGGCATCTGGCATCTCACTGGGAATGAGCCAGGATGTGGGCCTAGAGGTAGCCCCAGCTCAGCGGGCCCATGGCTGGGCAGGGCAATGCTGTGGGCACCTGTAACCCTGCAGCATCACTGAGACAGAGGCTGATGGCTCCAAGAGGCTGACATGGGGTCCTGGGAAATAAGCAAGGTTGGAGGAGCCCTGGAGTTGAACAGCGACAGTCAGACCTGGCAGTGCCTTAGAGCCATGACACAGCAATGAGTTGTTGTGTCATAGAGCTATGTACAGTGCAGCCTGCCTTTTTGTTGTGCGAACATTTACATACAACAATACTGTCAAAGAGGCTATTTGGGTATCCGTGTAAATCATGCACCTAACTTCCTACACCTGAGTTGTCAGTACAAGTATTAACCCAGGCCACCTACTCTAGCTCCTCTATCCTCCATCAGGTTGGTGAGGCAGCTCCTCAGATGGTGAGAAGTTGCTGGTGGAGTAAGTCCTTTCATTAGCAAATGGGTTTTGATTAGCTCTACCTTTATTCACATAGCTCATATGAAATTTTGCCATAAGTGTTGAAGAATTGAAGTCATAATAAATGGTAGCATAAAGGTGCTAATGAAGCAATGGAATGTAGAGTAATAAAACCATTTTATGGTCTTAGTATAAAATAAATATGGAAAGCAGTAAGTAATTTTAATTACCCGTTAGATGTTTATACTTCACCTGGGTTATTTAGAAGTGCTTGATAGCTGATGGTCACTCATTAGACTACATGTATCAATTCAGTGGTGTGATCTTTGTGTTGCAGCAGTAATTTGAAGGGCTTTTCAGATATAAGAAAATTGCTTTCAAATGGATGAAAAGTTTTCTTAAATGGTCACACTTATTTCTCCAGAATTGTACTGTAAGTCATCCTTTTTGAACTGCAAGCTCACAGTGTCTTCTGTAAAAGCAAAACTTCAAATGAAGCTATATCAAAGCGCTATTGAACGATGTACACATATCTTCATAGATGGCTATCTGCTGTAATTACCTTGAGAGAATTAAAAAAAACAGACCTTGTGCCTACTTGAGGAACAGAGTCTGTTAGAATAAATATATCATTTGAAGAGTTCAGTTAAATTATGACTTAGATTTATTTCTTTTTTAAAAAAAGCATTGCCTTGAAATGCAGATATTTGATAATGAAACAAAAGTACTCAAAGTTCCAAGCTTCCAAGACTGAATCAAACCCAGAAAGTCAACCAAACTGTTAAGTCCATGAGTATAATCACGATTCAGTACTATTGCGAGCAGCATTAGGTCTCATGACAAATAGATAATTTAAGATCTTTTTGTTGTTTTCCTTGTTTATATTTTCAGCTGGCATTATAGGAAGTATCTTGCTTGATTCTTTTTTAAATAGTAGGCTAATATTTGCCTCAACTTATATTAGAAACAAATATTAAAATTAAGCATTTTTGCTTTTGTTGGTGCTCCGCACTTCAACTTTTTCAGTTACTTAAAAGCTGAAATTTTGAAAAGCTGAAATTTTTCTCAGCTAAAAAGAGGACACCTATTTTTCTGAAAGTCTTGCTCAGAGCCATGATGCCTGGAAATAAGATTTTTTTCTTACATCAGTAAACTCTAAACCATATTTTCTCACAAACTATATTTGTCTTGCTATTTTGTGAAGAAAATCAAACTGCTCTGCATGTCTGTCCCTCACTGGCATATTGACTGCTTCAGCAGAATTAATTCCCCTGGGTTCCGTTATCAGATTGGTCCACTTTGTTCCTGAACATGAAGTTCAGTTTAAAACAACAGAAACAGGAGGATCTTTCTCTCTCTTTTTTTTTTTTTTTTTCAGTAAGTGACTGGAAAATGTGTTGTCGCCACAGGTGTATGAAGTTCTGTGGCCCTTCCACATATAACATGGATTGCAGTGTTGTCTGTGATTTTTAAGGAACTGCGTTTTCCTTCTAGGCTCATTAGCTTCTGATAGGATACAAGATGAACTTATTTCTCCCAAAGGTAAGATGCAGTTCTGCCTCCCAAACACTTGTAATTTAAAGCTGGACAAAGAAGTCAAAAAAATTTGAAGAAAAGTGCCCACTGTTACATATTAACATGTCAGAGTAGTGGTTTGAGAGTGACTTCAGTATAACACAATGAAGGCTTCACAAACCAAGTATTAAAGAATCTGTTGAAAGAGTAAGACAGGTAAATATACAGAGACATTAGTGTGTGAACTAGGAAAACATTTTTTCTTGAAGACTGCACAACAACAAAAATGCAAGCAAAACTTGCATCCAATTAGGAGATAACATAGTGATTTACCTATCTGCTGACATGAAAAAATTCTGTCAGACTCAAAAATTAAAATCTATCTAGAAGCTTCTTTCTTCAAGAATATTTTTTTCCTGATTTTGCCTCCCCCAAAAAGAAATCTTTGCAAAAGAATCGTAATCTAATATTGCGATGTCTATTTCAGCTGTATTGCAAATGCATAGGATTTGTATTTCTTAAAAATGTACACAGAGAGCACAGCAAGTACTGTTTTTCTGAACACATTAAAAATGGAGAATGGCAGTTTTATAATTTACAACCTTGCTATCTCTGTGCTTTGTTTTAGATCCCCTTAGGTAGTAGCTTTTTTCCAATCTTTCTGGCTGTCTGGGTATTAGAATGTAATACAGGAACAGCCACCAAGTTTCTATCACTGGTTTAAAGGTGTAACCCCTAACCACAAGCTTAGGTGTTGCTCAGGCATGATGTGAACAAGTGCTTTTGGATGTTGTTCTGAGTGTATCTGCTCAGAAATGCAACCAGGTAAGTAACAAAAAACGGGAAGTTGATTCCTAGTAACATCAGGTGGGAGCCAGATCGGAACAGTGCTTATATCTCATGGCAATCTGAGATAGTGTCAGTAACTGCAAAAATACTTTCAAGACAAAGAAAATAACACTTGATAAAACCTGTGGTGGTGTTGGGGGGGGGAAGCTGCCAAAATGTTTACCTCTGCTTTTAACAAGCTGGTTGGAAAAAAAACCCTCACTAGGCTATAATCTATGTAGATCCCAGCTGCTCCCTGTTTTTCAGGTAAATGGTGGTTGTAGGCCTGGGGATGGTGCTGGGACAGACAGTGGGATAGCCTGGGAAGGAGTGGACAGATGCTAGGTTACTGGAGGACAGTTTGCTCTCCCAAGAAGAGGGGATCAAAGTTGTGGTTGTAGGATGAATTTTGTGCCTGAAATTCTTATTTTAGGTGCCTTAGGGCTTTAGGTTGAGGCTGAAGCACAGGTAATGAAAAGGAGGAAGCAAGCTCAGTTGCTTTGTGAGAAGTGCCCCACACAGGCTGCCTGAGGTCTCCTGGTGTAGCCCTTCAGCTATGGCAGTAGAGTGCCACCACTCCCAGCCATTTCTTGAGGCTGCAACATAGGCAGGACAGTGGGGGAAAACCCATGACATGTTGGACATCTGGGATGAGGGTGGGAATGGTGCCTTGGCCAATGCTCTTGCCTCTGGACACTGTCCCCTTGGCATAGTCTAGGGGTCCAGCTTCATAGTGAGATAGGAGCCCAGGTCGTCTTTGCAAAGCAAACGACAGTGTGGGGATGAGAGCTGGCCTGTGGCTCCCAGGGTCTGTGAGCAACAGCTCCCCCTCCTCTTTTCTGTGGGCCTGGGAATTCTGTGAGGAAGGTTGGTGCCAGCCAGTTCCTAAAACTCTTGTGTAGGTGAGGCCAGACAGGTGAGCGTAGTCAGATGAGGGCTGAAGGCAGCCAGATCCAAATTGTCCTGTTTCTTACAGGCCAAGCCACAATTGTCTCAGGAGTACGCTGAGCTGCACACATGTTGGTGTGGTAGAAGAAAGCAGTAGCTGGTGGCCCCATCTGGAGCCTGCTGTAGCCATGGCCATATCCATCCCAAGCCTGGGCTCTCAGGTTTGTCCCTTTGCTAGCCATAACTGCCAGTGACCTCACCCGACAAGGAGTCCTTTGCAAAAGACTTTATAGACAAGAATTTAACTGACATATTTTATTGCTGATTTTTGGATTTTGACTTGAGTCTGTCGTAAATGTTCCTCTTTGCACTGAAAAATATATACTGTTTTCTTTAGTGATTATTTCTCCATGTTTAGAAGTTACGAGGTTAGGTTTTCATTGTGTGTATTTTATTAAAATTTACAGTTGCAGAGCTCACTCTGAACATGGACATGGTATCGGTAGAGTTAGAGTGGACTTCCATCCAAGATGCAGTGATGATGGTGAAGATACTTAGGTTTTGTTAAGTATGTTTTTTTAGGGAAGCAGTAGGTAAATAAAGTTTTGAGGGAAGGTACATTAAGTAGATATTTCATGTGTTGCAGAGTTAACACAAAAGCTGCATAAATCACAACTTTCTGTCCAATATTTTTTATTCTTTTGAAGCTCATCAATGGTGTGCACAGGGTATTATGGTACTGTAGGTCTTTTGGTTTGCCTTGTCTTTTGTATTGTATAATTTTCTTCCTTCCCCCCACCCCAGGTCTACCTGTCATTTCTTGCTGTAAAGTTTTAAATTTGTTATGCTTCTGATTGAAAAGAAAAAAATCCTTATTAAAATAAAATGTGTGTTTATTTTTATGTATTTATATTTTATTTGCTTAGTTCTATAGAGGCTTTCAGATTTAGTGCCTCTTATCTTTATCTGTAACCCTAAGTCCACCTGAAAATGTGTGTTTTGGTCCATATTTCATATATCTTGACATTACTTTTTTCTTAGTGTTCCATCAGAGTATTGTTTTCTATTTATCTATGAATTCTAACAGATTTTGTCTTTTCATCTCCTCCTTTTTCTAGCTGTGCCTTGGCTTTCTCAGTTTAATGGCTGTCTCTTACTAAATAGTCTCTCTTTGCCAAAGTTGAATAACTCCACTGAATTATTGTGAGGTTAATTCCTCACCATATGCTCTGGACTGCTTCAGGATGTTTTGCTGTTGAAAACTATTCTTCCTTAAAGTTTTATGAGTTTTATGTTATTTTGGCAGGAACAATTTGAAATTTTCTCACCAGGATTTTCTAAGTTGCAAACTGCTTTGTAGCATCCTTCCAACCTGGCAAGCTGATTCCTTACTCAGGTGGCTGACTTCCTTGGAGGTCTTTGAATTTTCTCTCTGGCATTTTTCTTTTTTAATTCTTTGTTGTGGCATGTTTAGGAAGTCATGACAGGAGCAAGTTCTTTTACTGTTTCCACAACCTATTATTTTATTAAAGCAAACTGGTTCAGGGACTTCCAGTGGGAAGCTGGCAAGCTCTGCACTTCCCTTTGCTAGCCTGGACCTGGCTTTAAGGTTTTAAAATTTAAAACCTGTCTTTGCTGCCATAACAAATTTAAGTTGGAAGAAACTCTTCAGCCACTAAAATTATCTTCTTCTCTTGGACTCACACTCCAAAAGTTAGTTCTGAAACTTAGAGAATATTAACTGCATGATTTTAAGGAGAGTAGATGTTATAGAACAGTCATAAATTCACTTTTCCAGCAAAATCCAATCACATTTCCTTATTTTCTACTTTATCATAGAGTTTTATATAAATGTGCACTTTAGAAACAAATGTACATTGTGTTTTAAGTAACAGAATTTAAAAATAGTATACACCTGTTGAAGTAACAGATACAAAATAAATTGGCATAAACTCATCTCTGGGATAACGCATTACCAGCTGCAGGAGATTTATACTTGAACTTTTCTGAAATGACAGAAGATAACAAAGATACAATTGGTTTTATTTACTTGCATGAAAATTGTCTGCAGGATTAACTTAGTAATATTTCTGAGGATCTGGCTAGCAAAGATTTGTCTGCATACTTAGATTTTATACATACTTTGGTAGCCCTTTGAAAATGAATTTGGGCTTAAGTGTTGGTATTTTTAACTCTGCAAACTGATGTTGTGCAGCACCTCATAGGTGTGCTTCTACAATATTCATTGATCATGAAGTGTTTACCAGTTCCAGCTTGATCTGGCACAGCAGAACATCTTCTTAAACGTACTCTGTAATTCTGGGCTTCGGAACGCAAAAATCATAGGATCAATGATTGCATTGCACATTATGAGTGTCCCATTCACATGGAAAATGGACATGTAGCAGGCACAGTAAGGGTTATGTGGGCAAAACCTTGCTAAGAGGATATGAAGAACAAAAGGTGCCCAACAGCAGAGGAAGACTCCAAGGAAAATAGTCAGTGTAATGGCTCCTTTCATGTTAGTTCTCTGATGGACTGTGCTGGTTGGCAGTGAGGCGATCTTTTTAGCATGGGATCGAGCCAGGAGGAACATATGGACATAGAGACACAGTATAAAAAACATCATTAAAGGAAATAAGATGGTGAAGGGAATGACCGTTGCTGCTTCATAGGAGAAGAGTGCAATGGCAATGCTACTGCCAGCACAGAACATCCAAATGACTGCCAAGATAACCAAGGCCCTTCTAAGTGTCATGATATTATGATAGCGCAAAGCATAGAAGATAGTGATGTATCTGTCTGCTGCAATTGCTAGCAAGCTGAAAATTGACCCTAGTAAAGACAGAATGAACATGGCATCCATGGCATCATCCAGCTTTTTCTCAAAGTCCCCACGGCGTGTCAGGTACCCCATTTTGCACAAGATGATAAAGATGTTTTCTAGAGTTTTATATAAGCTACCTAACATGTCTGAAATGGCTAAACTGCAAATGAAGAAGTACATGGGCAAGTGCAAATTCTTATTTCTGATGACAGCAATAAGGACAAGTAGATTTTCCAGTATTCCAGCAGCAGCAACAGTGAAAAAAACCTCCTCTGGCACCACAACCTGGGTACAGTCAGTGACATTTAAGGAGAAATTACTTATATTTTCAAGGGAAGAAATGCTTGTCTGCTCTGGGTGTTTGATGAGGTTGAAAGGTCTCACAGTGCTCATTTCTTCTTAGGATGGAAATATTCTGGACTGTTGTTTCTCAGGTTTTATTCTGAAGCTGACCTGTCAGTCAGATCATTCTTCTTTTGATGAAACGTTCTCCTACATCTGGAGCAATTTTAAGTCTTACCCAAAGCGTTTTTAATTTCTCCTACAATAAAACATGTAGAAACATAAATATCAAGAAGAAACTTATCACACAGGTATGGCAGAAATAGACATTTAAAATGCCACATATTGCAGTGGCACAAATATATCATCATCAGAGACAGGCAAATTTAGTTTGGATAAAATACAAGCTCCTTCAGGCTTTGCAGAGCCCTACAGGAAAACAAAATTCGCTTCTAGCTTTGAAGCAGTTTTAAAAAATATACCTTGTCCTCTTTACCAGTGAGCATCCCGTGCTTACTGAAACTGATCTGACAGACTTGACGAGCTTGGCAATCTTTGTTGGCCCAGCTGTTTGTTTTGAGAAAGTCTGGCATTCCTCACAAGATCTGCAGTATTATTAGACACAAGTGAGACCAATGCCAAGATAAACTGTTGTCCAGGGCAGTAAGCTGTTTATGACCACACTGTTGATGGTAAAATAAAATGCCCTTAATTTAGATGTGAGCATTTGTAAATATTTATATTTTTCTGATGCATGTTAAACACTAGTGAGAGCCTTCCTTTTCATGTAAATTGAAATTATCTTTTGTTTTGATTCACATTATTCTAGTGCAGATTAAGTTCCTAAATATATTTTCTTGTCCTTATTTTACAACTACCTAAAAGATCAATGTTTATTTCAGCATCAAGATAATGTTTTTCTTTCTCCATAATGATCCTTATCTAAAATACATTAAAGCATATAGGAATCTTTCCAAAGGACTAGGCTTTTTAGGCTTTCAATTAATGTATACATAGATGTGATTTTAATTTAGCTTGCATGTTACCCATAAATAATAAAAACACATTTTGTTCTGGATTTGTAGCCCCATTTGTGAAACACAGATGTGCTGCTATTTGGAATGCCCACTTTTTAAAAGAACTGATGTATTTTCCCTGTGGTTTTAAATAAAAACAGCTTTTAAATGCTTGGCACTTTCAAACCAGTAAGTCCTGAAATTTATTTGGATGTTTGTTCATAGTCAGGTTTGCCAAATGCCATAATACACGCTGCTTGAAAAGGATTAGCTTTAATGCAGATGAATGTTTGGCTAATTTTCAATGGAAAACAGGTTTCTGACCTGAGTTTGCTACTGTTATCTGCTGAGATTGCTGGTAAGGTGCTGCTTACGGGGAAGAATGTTGAGACTTGGACCACCAGTCATCATGAATTCAAATGAAACAAGCTCACTTAAAAGAAAGCAGTCAAGAAAATACCCATACTTACCTGAAAACAAAGACTGTATAGTAGAATAAATGAACTGTACTGCACTACAGCACTTGTGGACATTTCCAAAGACAATTGGGTCAACATCTGTCAGTATGTGAAGGAAGGAGTTACAAACAAGAAGCTCTGCAATGTCTTTGCAATTATATTTTTTCTGTTCTCACCTAGAGCTTCTGTCACAGTGAAGTTTTATGATGTCTAACCTAGTAATCTGTTTAACAACTTAATTTGCACTTTTAATAGAAAACCACCTTTTTTTTTTTTTTTTTCAGAAAAAGCTTCATTTTGGTAGGATTTAAAGATGACAATCAGTTGGTAAGGTAAGTTGGTAACTGCTCTTCTCTTAGATCTGTTTTTCAATAATGCTTATTTGCTAATATAGCCATATAGCCAAACTAATTTTCCAAACAAAAAAAAAAGGTTCATTCACTGCAAATATATAGTATTGAATAGCACAATATATTACATCTGTTGCTTATAATTTTACAGTAACTTCATATTTAAGTACAGCATTTGGTTAGAGCAAAGAACTTATAATGGCTTTAGAGTAGTTACAGTAAATGGAATAATTCCATTATAACACTTAATGCTGTTTCCACATAACTAATAGAAAGCTATCAAAAGATCTTGTTTCAGAGATTCTCATTTCAGCCTGTGTACATGGCTATTACACATTATATTATTAGGGTTCTGTCAAGGATGTTGCCAATTACCTCCAGTTATAATGCTTCAGTGTGGTGCACAGTCATATTTGTGTCAGACCTAGACAGAAATATCTGCATATACAGTGATATACACAGAAATAAATCCAGTGCTTTTTCTATGCAGTACACATTATATCATATCTGCGTTAATGCACATTTACCCGATTCTTTCACTGCTACAGATCTAGCAGGTATTAAGAAATATTTTAACACTTCTAAGCAGTGCAGGACTGACAGACTACACATCAGATGTAAAGCTGTTGTGAACATGACGAATAACCTCAGTGTATCCTAAAAGCTAATGGAAAAATGAAATGCACTGGAGCTTAGATGCATATTCCCAATGGCTATGGAAATTAGAGCCAAGGTCATTTCACGCAAAGCTCTAAATAATAGAACCATAAAATCATAGAATACTTTTAGTTGGAAAAGACTTTTAAGTTCATTAAATCCAATTATTAACCTAGAACTGCCAAGTCACATCATGTCTTTAGCACCACACCTGGGAAGGTTTTAAATACCTCCAGGGATGGTGACTTAACCACTTCCTTGGGCATTCTGTTCCAGTGCTTGATAACCCTTTCAGTGAAGAAATTTTTCCTAATAGCCAATCTAAACCTTCCTTGGCACAAATTGAGGAAAATTCCTTTTTTCCTACCTCTTGTCACCAGGCAGAGGAGACTAACATCTACCTGGCTATTACCTACTTTCAGTAGCTGTGTAGAGTGATAAGGCGTCTCCTCAGCCTCCTTTTCTTTAAACTAAAAGACGCCAGTTCCCTCAGCTGATGCTCATAAAACTCATTCTCTAGCCCCTTCACCAACTTTGTTTCTCTTTGGACACATTCTAGTACCTCAATGCAATTCTTGTAACAAGGGGCCCAAAACTTAACACAGTACTCAAGGTGTGGCCTCACAAGTGCAGAGTACAGGAGGACAATCACTTCCCTAGCCCTTCTGGCTGCCCTGCTTCTAATGCAAGCCAGGATACTGTTGACCTTCTTGGCTACCTGGGAACACTGCTGTCACATATTCAGCCAGCTATTGACTAATACCCCCATGTCCTTTTCCACTGGGCAGCTTTCTAGCAGCTCATCCCCAAGCCTGTAGCATTGCACGGTGGTGTTGTGACTCAAGTGCAGGACCTTTCACTGAGCCTTGTTGAACCTCAGACAGTTGACCTCTGCCCATTAATCCAGTCTGTCCATATCCCTTTATAAAGTCTTTCTACTCTGAAGCAGATCAACACTTCTAACTAACTTGGTGTCTGCAAACATACTGAAGATGCACTCTCTGGGCCTGGCCACCCAGTCAATATTTTACCCAGAGAAGCATATGCTCATCCAAGCCATGAGAAACAAGTTTTTCCAGGAGAATGCTGTGGGAAATGGTGCCAAAGGTGTTACTAGGTAGGCAACTTCCACAGCCCTTCCCTTATCTTGTCACAGAAGGAGATCAGGATAGTCAAGAAGGACCCGCCTTTCATAAACTTGTGAAACTGACTGGATCTGATCACCTGGTTGTCCTGTACATGTTTCACTCAAGATGATCGGCTCTATAACCTTCTCTTGCACTGAGTTCATGCTAACATAGGCATCACATTGGCTAACTCCAGTCAGCTGGGACCTCCCTACTTAGCAAAGACTGCTGATAAAGGATGGGAAGTGTGCCTGTATTCTCTGTGCCTGTATTGCCTTAGAGGGATGGGTACCCAGAGAACAACTGGTCTTACAGCTAAACACTAAGGCAAAGGTGGCATTAAGTACCTCAGCAGTCTCCTCATCTTTTGTCACTATGCTGATCATCAGGTGAAAAAAAGGTTTGCCCTCCTTTGTTGTTTGCACTACCAGAGACAGCTTGTATGCAAAGGATTTCCCCTCCACTGTCAATACCTTGCCAGTTTGCTTCATCATTGTGTTGTCCAGGTAAAAGGCTCATGCTGCTCATCACCACCCTCTGGAAGTCCTCATGTATATTTTTTTCAGGCATCTGTGAAGCCAACCTTTCACAGTTAAATTTTATGTGTCAGAACTGTTAAAAACAGAACTAACAATTTAAGAATAAAAAAATGCCTTATCCTACAATAATTTTCTTCCTGGCAATGGCTGAACTATTTTGATTTTACATTTCTCAAGGTCCTTCACAATATAAGGATGTTGGCCTGACTGTAGCAAGAAATATAAAACAGTCAAAAAGCAGTAAATGAAACAAAAATAAAATATATCCCTTTTGCTGTGAAACACAGTTGCAAACGTAGTTGTATCCCAAAACCTGCAAAAACCTCAACACATTCTTTTTTATGTTTAAATTAGGTCCTGGAGAGAGAAATCAACAGCTCGGTAACACTGGATATTCAGAGGCATTATTTACTTAGAAAGAGGCAGTCTACTGAGCTGGGATAATGGGCAGTGAGCTGATGGCAATAGTGAAGCAAGTAAAAAAGCACATATTTGTACTATTATCAGCAATTTCTCTTTGATTTGTGGTTATCTAAAGCAAGATGGAGCAAGAAACTGGAATCCAAGACCAGGAACTATAATGACAATTTTGTACAAACTTAGGAAACAGAATTCAGATTACCTGTCAGTTGTATTTATCCACCACGATTATAGTTTGGCTCTTTGCAACAATCTGACATTTGTAAAACATTTGCACTGCTATATATTGTGCAGCTAAAAGCCACCCCTAATACTTCAGCTTGTTACAAGTCTGAAAATGCCTCCATGGATGCAGTGAGCTCTCAGCACTCTGCAGGATTAGCCTTGGAAAAAAAGCATGATTCTCTCCTGTGTCCCCAGTGCCTATTGATTAAAAAAATTCAATTTTTTTTTACAATATATATGCAGTGACTTTGCACCTGAAAGACTTGACTGTAATAGGTCTGCACGTTTATTTTTTTTATGATGAAAATTTATTCATTATATGAAGTAACAGCACACTTCCTTCAGACCCAAAATGTTAAATATACTGGCTTGGTCAGCTGTAATAGCAACAAAAGTAATTTCAGCTGTGAACTGTAATGACAAGATAAAGTAATTATATACTTTAAATATTGTATAATTTCCCAGATGCTTTTCATATATTGATTTTTTTTTTTTACTAGGAAACCTACCTGCCTTTATTGGAGAGATTTTAAGCTGTATTTTCTCCCAAAACAGTTGTCAGTAATTAAAAACTAAAAGAGACTGAGAAATCTCTTCTGCTTGTGGACTTCACAAAGCAGCTGTGGTAACTGCCCAATGATATAGATGCAATGATATGTTTCTAGAACCATGAAATATATCAGTTCCCTGACCTCCTATGTATATATATATATATTGAAAGAGAATTATTTATTAGGAGTGAAAAAGATCAAGTGTTGTGTGTTTCAGGCACACTTCATATACTTCACAATCCATTCAGTATATACAGAGGTACATTTGTCACTTAAAAGATCATAACCTTTTCTCAATCCAAAAATTCTCCAATGTGTTATCAAATGCCTTCTGATGTCATCATCTCTAGCATTCCATCCTCAAAGCTGTCCAGTGTAAAACCACTTGGCTTAAATTCATGTTAAAATACGTTTGGCAGAAAACTATGAACAAATACCTTTTTCCTTGTTTCCAGATTTTACATATATACAAGGCATTCAAAAAGGAAACAAGACTTGTAAATCTATTGAAAGCATTGATGTGGAGACTTAGATTGGCTTTCATGGAGATGAGGGGAACAGATCCTATTATAGGAAGGTAAGGCATGAGGGCAGGCTGTTCCCTACACTTTTGAATGGGCATTTCTTTTTCTCTACCAGCTGGGCTTAGCCCTGAACAAGCAGATATATGAAAAAGGGCACATATAGCCTGATTCAGCAAACACTGAAGAAAGCAGTAGTTGTGATGGCAAAAGAGTGACAGCATCGGTCTCCATGCTGTTCTGAATGTGAACAGTTTCAGCTTGCCTTTAGGTCTAACAGATCTCTCTCTGGGGAAGGTCTCCATGTGTTTCCCCTCCTTACAGCTGTAGGGACATACTCGAACAAAGTGCTGTGAGCTCGGAGTGCAGTGAGATAGGTGGCCTGTGTTCTTATACTTCATTGTTCAGTCTCAATCTTTTCATTTAACAAAATGTCATATGATAGATTAATACAGAATATGGTAATTGTGCTTACTCAGGTGTGCAGTCCTTCTAAGTTTTTTTTTTTTCTTTTTTCAAAATTACATGCGAAGTAAACCAACATCAAATTAAGGCTATGTGAAAATGATAGTGAAAACTTAAGATACTATGATACCTGGTGTTTCATCTAATCATCAGTTGAATGTTATGAACATCACCATTTAACATCTATATTAGGGCATCTATTCTTTTGCTTTGATCTCCCTCTAGTGTTCAACAAAATAGGGTAAGCCAGGTATTAATGACTGCAGCTCTTCTGGCTCCTCACATTTGCCCAAGACACCATAGAACGTTATGTAACCGAATTTCGATTTCATTAACTGGCATCAAACCAAGATAAGTGTTTGTTTTATAAAAGTGTTCAATACCTTTTGTCTTGGGGAGTTACTACACCAGAATAATGAATGTATGTTCCATATGATTTCAGTGTGTAGTAATTTCTAAGAGCTAACTTAACACTAGTAGAAATAGAGGCTTTTTTTTTTTTTAAATAGTGAATTGGCAAAAAAATGAAGTGTATACATATAAAAACTAAATGCTTTTATACTGTTATATCTAAGGCCATACATGTACCCACCGGGCTAATTACTAGCAACATTTTACTTACATTGTTATAGCTGTGGTTTCAGCATTTTAGGATAAAATTATGCTGCAAAACTTGATAAAATTTAAATGTCAGATATGTATGTATGCATTGAAGAGAATTCTATACACTTCTACACAGTTTTTTCCTAACTAGAAACTGTGTAAAAATAATTTTCTGACTGAATCAGAAACTGGAAAGACTGAAGGTCTTGCAGAGAATACAGATGAGAAAATTCTGAAAGATGGGTTTATTTATTATGGATAATTTTTCTTTCCCCCTTAATATCAAAATTGAAATAACACAATTATGTATTTGTTTTACATATAAGGAAAAAATGTGACTTTCAGGAAAAAGATTCCTCATTTGCATTTAAGGTTAGGTGCATTCAATATGCTATGATTTTGTTGCCCATGATAAAAAAAGCAATAAAGCATCTGCAAAAACTTCTATTTACATGATGCTAGTGTAGCTTCATTCAATACATGCACAGACCTGGATATTTCAGCAAAGATATTGGAAGCAAGAAGAATAAAAATTGGTAATAGAAGATGGACTGAGTTTTCAATCTAGTTAAAATAAGATCTTTGCAATAGCAGAGAGGAAAAGGTATTACTTAGGATATTTGTGAAGGAAATTACAAGGGCCATTAAAATGACAGTGAGAAAAATAAAGCTGAAAAGTCAGTAAATACTTTCTCATTGATTAACTCCTTGTAGCAGTAATTATAATTTTTCACATAGAATTGCTGAGACTCTAAGGTAAAATGAAAATGCTTGTCATGTTGTGAGACATAAACACAGAATGTCCACAAAATCATTATTATAATAACTTTCTTCATACCAAGTGTGTAGACAGCTTATTGAAAATGAACAATCTATGGAGAGAAAAACTAGTAGAAAATCAAGGGCTGTAAAATCATGGTGACTGGTGTTTTGCTTCCTCAATCAGTATGTGTATGCTTTGGAGGGGCCTTTCCACCAGTGCAGGCAGCATACTGCACCGTGAGCAAGGGCAACATTTCCAAGTCACTTCACAGCAGTCAGGGATGCAGGGAGTGAGATTCAGTGAAGGATTTCCCCAGTCTTTGCAGCTCGACAGTATATGGAATCATGAGGGCTGTTCGGGGTTGGAATTCTTTTAAACTCATGGAGTCATAAAGTTGCTGTTGCTTTGTAAAATTGCGATACATTAAGAAATGTAACTATTAACCTATTGTAATTTGTAAAAACATAATCTACCCAAGGAAAGAAAACAAAGCCTACTGCTCCTGATGCAGGCAATTGCTTTGGAAGTGATGTTCTCATCACCTTTGGTCACATCCTTCACTCTAGTAAATCAGTCTCAATCCTTTCAAATGACTTGATGAAAAGTTACAATGATCAATATCTACTACACATAAGTTTTGTTATTAAGATTGTAGTACGTTGATTCATGCTTTTTTAAACATTAGTTACTGCATTCCAGACCTCATATTCTGCTTTTATTACATTGTTCTTCATTATTTTCTTCCAGAATAAATCAATTTTAAGCATACATATAGCTGTAACTTTCTAGAAGGAATGAAAAATAATAGTGAATTTGAATACGGGACAAATAGTTCTCTGGGATCGTTTTGAAAATCAATCAAGAAACCTTCAAGTGACATTTCTGAGGTCACTGCTCTGTTCTTATTCCTTCCAGTAAATCATCAATTTACCAGTAATAGTGCTATCACAGAAATGTTGTTATTATCAACAAGCATCATGGAAATCTCCTGTACGAGAAGGCATTAACCACTTCTTGAAGTTCTGTGTTTCTGCTTTAAAGAGAGCAACCCTCCTGGAGGAGGTGCCCATGTGCTTTAGGAGATGCCCATTTGATTGCTCCAGTATTTGCAAACAAATAAATATTTGTATTAGACAGAAGCATTAGAATAATATTTAACTTTTTAAATGACAGAAAAAATGGTGCAATTTTATACTGGATTCAATGCTGTTTAAATGCACTGTGCACTGCTGTGTAAACCCAGGTATCTTAGTGAAAAAAAAAACCATGAAAGATACGAGATCTTCTTTCCTGAGAACTACTTGAAACAATATTGTGGGTTTTATCTTGCCACTGAGCTAATCTATTTACATCTGTTTGTGCTAAAAAATAAAAAAGTGAAAAAACAATGGTTAAAAAAACTAACTCAACAGTCTGTTACTTTCTCTGGGAAACCTACTGGTTGTAGGTAGGGTGAAGAAAATACCTTTGAGATGTGTCTTTTCAGAGCCATCTTCATGCCCATCTATCTGGGAGGAAAAGATAATAAATAGGAAAACAAGGTGGGATGAATCAAACCTAAATTCTGTAAGCCCATGAAAATCTGTTTGCATTTGGAGTAGTGGCCATGCAAATCTCCACTCTTGTTGCATGTCAGCATTCAGTGCTGACATGGCTTATGCTATAGGTAGAAGCATACAAAATCTCATTGAAGAAGTTGCGCTGTCATGCAAGCCCACCTCTGGAGAGATGTGGAAGCTGTATGAAGAGAACCTAAGTTAGGGCTTTCTAGCTGGTCTTTTCTGTGCATTAGGTTGTAGAGCCCATGGCAATGGTATTGTGGTAGAACAGGTATCACAGCACAACATGCATAGGTGTTTGTGTGTGCATGGTGTCACTCGGCCCCTTGTCTACAAAAAAATAGCAAGGAGAGTTGAAAGATAAATGCTAGTACAGGTATCTACAACCTGAGTTAAATATAGGCATTTCCTCTGCCCCAGTTTTTCCCTGTCGTCATCTCCTTCAAGGACAGAGACCTGGGCTGTCCTCGACCTTTCTTTGCTGTGTGTGGCAGACTGACACAGGATCAAGTATCTAAGAGCACTGGTAGAGCACAGCAAACTTCACAGGCTTCAATTTTCAGGAATCAATTATACTCCTGAAAATCTGTAATCAAATCAGGTGGAACGATGGAATTACTCAATATTTACAGCAGAGTAAGTGAGAACAGAATTTGGTCTCCCTGAAGCAAAGGGAATGCTACAAAACTGTACCTGGCAGGAGGAGCCCTCCTGCATAATTCCCAATCCAGATACAGAAGAAGACTCATTGTTGACAAGTTCGGAAGTCTGTGAGAGGCGTGTTACCTCTGGTTGATGCAGTGAATAAACAGAGATGAAACAGGTAAAGCAGTATCCAAAAGGTAAGAAACATTTTAGTGGAAGCTTTCTTACTATATAACTTATCTTCTTGAGATGGTAAAGAGGAAAATCTTGCTCAAAATTCAAAAAAGAGGCGTAAAAACTCTCCCAAAATGTTGCTTTAGAGAAGAATGGTTGTAAGGTGAAAGATTTTAGGGAACATTAGAAATATGGTACTTCATTCCACAAATAACATTGCATCTTTCACTACTTTCTCCAGGCAGACTTTCTGAGTTTTAGATAGATTTAGTAAACCTCCACTTACCTGCTAGTGAAACAACTTGTGAGTCAGTGTGCTGGTAACTCTGAGAGTAAGATTACTTATAAAGGGAATAAAGCAAACATAGTCTTTGCGTAAAGGAAAGATTGGAACATCTAAATCAAGGAAAAGACATTTGTCTCATTGGCATAACCTTGAATTAGGGTCACTTCAAAATAAATCATCCTCTGTCTCTAAAAACGTTTATGAGGAAAAAAAAAGGAAAATATACCCAATTAAAGGAGAATATTCTATATTTCAGTTGGATTACCCTTTCAGCTACCCCTGGTCTTTATAATCTTCCCTTCTAATATTTGACAGACTGTAAATCAAGGACTGTAATCACAAAAAGACCAAGGTCTGTATTATGAATACTATTAAAACATACAGGTAGATGGTTGAGATGGCATAATATTTTATGATGCACAAAGGTAATTGAGGGATCTGGTGGAAGTGCTTGTCAAGCCACTTTCCCTTGTTTACCAGCAATCTTGGCTGACAAGGGTGGTTCTGCTTGACTGGAAGCTGGCACGTGATACCCATCTACAAGAAGGGCCAGAAGGAGGACCTGGGGAACTACAGACCTGTCAGCCTGACGTCAATGCTGGGGAAGGTGGTGGAAAAAATCATACTGAGTACCATCAATCAATGCATGCAGGACAACCAGGCGATCAGGCCCAGCCAGCATAGGTTTATGAAGGGCAGATTGTGTTTGATCAACCTGATCTTAGGATCATAGAGCCGCTACAATAAGGATGTTGAGATGATGGAAGATTGTTTCAAACTGCACCGGGGGTATTTAGGTTAGATATCAGGAAGAATTTCTTCACTGAAAGTATTGTCAAGTGTTGAAACAGGCTGCCCAGGGAAGTGGTGGAGTTGCAGTCCCTGGAGGTATTTAAAAGGTATGCAGATGTGCTTGAGGACATGGTGGACTAGTTGGGGTTGGGCTTGGTTGGACTCAATGATCCTGAAAGTGTCTTTCAACTGAAGTGATTCTATGCTATGATTCTATGCTAATTGTGAAAGTGTGCACAGTGTGGAAGAATAGGTAACATTGAAGACAACTGATGTTACAGAAGCGCAGAATAGTTTTTTTGTTATTTGTTCTCACCTGCCTTGCCCATCATTTGAATAACATCCTCCAAATCTCCCTGGTCATGGTCCTTGCTCTTGAGTACTAGCTTCAAGAGCACTCATTCTATATCATATCAGGCAGAACCCATCCTCTTACAAAATCCGGACTTTGCACTGCTTTGTACCTGAAGTCACCCATTAGGTGCTTTGAAAGCTAACAGTTGAAAGCCTTAACCTTTTTTTTTTTTGTGTTGTGAATTTCTGCTCTAGGATAAGAGTACAATACACCACCTAACAATGTATTGCATGCACAAAAAGTTTGTACCATAAGGTAGAATAAATAACTGATAAGAAAAATGTCTGTGAATTTGTGCTTACATTTTATTTTGGTTGCAGAGAAAATAAACTCACTAGAAGCACAGAGGTCTCTTTCCTAAGCCTTAGGCAACAAATAAGCTTGGAGGAAGCCTGAATTGAGAATGAAGTGTCACAATTCATAATAGCATTATTTAGGATCATGTACAACACAAAAATTCAATTTTTAGTTTTATTTAAGTCTGGAAAATCAGAAGGTATTTGCTGTCAGCAAGAGTGGTATATTGATTTATCTGAATTCTGATGATTTACAAGGTAATTTGGAACATGATTTTCCCTATGATCATGTTATTGCCTTAAAAATTTTGAAGTTTTAAGTGCAGAAAGCCCTCAGGGAAGTCTTCTTCAGTCCACATTAGTGTAACTCTCTCCTAATAAATCAAATATCTGTGTTCAGATGTAATGTGAATATTACTCCTACCGGCCCAACAGAGCTGGTGCTGTAGGTGTGAGAGGGAAAACAATGTGCTTTTCATTCTAATGGCAGCTAACAAAACTTTCAACCTCCAGGAGGCATATTAAGAACAAAGCTGTATCAGTGAAAGAGCTTGAGCTGCATCTACTGTACTTTTGACCTGGCTATAGACGCTCTCTGCTGCTCAGCAGAGATGTATGATGCTATGGTTAAACGTGTGCTGAATGTTCGAGGAATCATGAAGGTAGAAATAGGAAGGTTAGTATTCTGAGATTTATTCTGGAAGGTACTGTGAGCATTTAGAGAGGGGATCAGATGTGAGATATAAATTAAAATTACTTTAAAAAAAAAACACCTACCTAAGCAGAAAACACTAGAATTGTAGGTAGATCAGTTTTTCTAATGTTAATGCATTAATTTACTATTTTGTTTTGTGAAGGGAATGTATGCAAAGCTGAAAGGACATGTCAGAGAAGAACCAAGAGTTAATAAACATTTTTAATAAAATATTACAGTGCAAAACAGTTACTATGATTAACTGCAATGAAAAAGCAGTTAGAATTGCATGTCATAAAGAAAAAATTAATTTCTCTTATCACACTGCATAACATTTATTTCTATTTATTGAGCCATGAAATCAGTAGACAATTCTAGTTTGAAGGTTGAAAATGCAAATTACAGGAGGCTGTTATCACCTGACAAACTTCTTACCTGTTTTGTACGTAAATAACTATAGCCACTGTAATACTTATCTTGTGTATGTTTTCATCCCACTGTGTTTCAATTCTGAAGAGCACACCAGGAAACAAACAGCATTTTCACAACATGTGAAGAGAGAGAGATATCTAGAAATTGTAGTGATAGCATGCTCTGTAAATAGTCCAGGCTTTCAAAGAGGAACCATGATCAGTAAAGTTGACTAGGAGTGCATGAAAACTGGTTTCTCAGATGGACCAAGAAAACCAGAGGTATTTCGTAGAATCAGAATGGTTTGGGCTGGAAGGCACCTTAAAGATCAAGTTCCAATCCCCCTACCATGGGCAGAGACACCACTCAATAGACCAGGATGCTCAAGGCCCTGTCCAACCTGGCCTTGAACACTGACAGGGAGGAAGCAGCCACTACTTCCCTGGGCAACCTGTGCCAGTGACTCACCACCCTCATAGTGAAGAATTTTTTCCTAATATCCAATCTATATCTACCTCCTTCCAATTTAAATCTATTCCCTCCCATCCTATCATCCCTGCTCTTCTAAAAAGTTCCTCCCAGCTTTCTTGTAGGCCTCTTCAGTTACTGTCAGGCTGCTACAAGATCTCCCTGGAGCCTTCTCTTCTCCAGGCTGAACAACCTCACCTCCCTCAGCCTGTCTTTGTAGTAGAAATGCTTCAGCTCTCTAATCATCTTCGTGTCCCTCCTCTGGACCTGCTCCAACATTTCCATGCCCTTTCTGTGTTGGGGACTCCAGAACTGGACACAATACTCCAGGACTCACAAGAGTGGACTAGTAGGGAACAATTATCTCCATAGTGTTTTTTCCATCCAATAAACAGGGAACAATCCATCAACTGTATTTTATTAGCTATATTAAATACTTACCAAAACCTCAGGTCTCTAGCCATTATCTTTAGCAAAACAAGTAATTAAAAGTTGATTTCCCTCATCACGGATTTAGCCTGCCATTTGATTTTTGCTTAAAAGTAGACATGTTAGGTCAGATTTTCATCATATGCCACTCTCATCGTTCTGTACAAAATTGGAGCTTTTAAAAAAAGACAACTATTAGTCTGCTCTGTCACCAAAGCAAAAATAAAATTTGAGGACTAATGGCTAGAGAAAAGATTGGGAGGTTTTTTTCTTAAACAGAAGACAGACTAATTGTGATCGTCTTGTAAATGAAGATTATGTGACTATTTGGAATATTTTTACTAACCAGTATGTACACAAAGATCTTCTTTCTCAGTGACTTTGCAAACACAGAGTATGATAGAAAATTAAGTTTTGGGGATTTTCTGTAGGCACACTGGTAATGAAACAATCCCTGAGGCAGGGCCAAATGGTCAAACAAAGCTCCAACAAGAAAGGATTCAGCCAACTTTTTCAGATGTTACCGTGTTTTATCTTGCATACTGAAATACAACAACTGTGATGATAACAGGTGGTATTAAAATGCCAGTATATACATTTTGGATGAATTACAGGTAGATAGAGAAGCCCAAGGTGCAACACTGGTGTACTTCTGTCTCCAGCCATCACCTTTTGTTTGGTTCCCAGCACCTCACCGTTGAACACTGTGGAGGACAAATGTATGGTTATGGTGCCAAACCTCTGAAACTTTGATTTTACATTAATCAAAAATACTTGCAGTAGTATCAAAGGTAGTGCTGCTACTAACTTACTATTGTATCTAGTGTAGTGGATTGAGGGGAAAAGAATGAGTAGAGTCGGAGAGTTCCCTGCTGGTGTGCCCTTGTTTGGTGAGGTATGGGAAAAGGCAAAGACATGAGCCAGCAACCTCTGGAGGACACTGCATGATAGCTCTACAAGGGCAGGCTGAAGAGTAATAGAAGACAATGAGAGGAGGTGAGGATGGCTATGTAACCATGATTTCCTTCAGACTTCTTTAAAATGGAGACACAGAGACAACGTTTCAAAATCCTCTTTTGTTCTTCTGAGATTAACAGAGGTCAATCTCTGTTGTCAGCTGGTGTGGAGAGCTGCAGCTAATTTTGTCAGCCAAAATGTCCCAAGAGTACACTGCTGGTCTAAAAGACTTTTCAACTCAGATCCCTCACACATGTATTAATAAATTGTGATAGAACTTTTTTGTCCACTGCAGTTTTTCTTAAAGGAATTGCATATGAAATTTTGTTAAGGCCGTTGTTTGTAAGTGGTTTAGTATTCAATGTGAAGTAATTGAAAAGTTTTAAAAGGAAAAGCTGGCATCTCTTTTGCCCTGAGGGATGGTTTTCATGCATGTAGTGTAGTGGTCAGGCACCATTACTCAAATACTGACAGTCAAGGTGACTGAAATATTTTCTATAGATGTTCAGTACATTCAATCAATAGTACGTCAGGAGAATTTAGTAATCTTGTAAAAAGTACATTGATTTCTTCAAAAGGACGAATGAGAAGAGTCAGGAGTATATGCTTTATTAAGTGTGATCAGCCATCTAGGATCATCCTCCTTTTTTTCCTTTTTAAAAATATATTTGACTTTTCATTTCTCATTAAAAAAACACTGAAGAAACCTGAATGTCTAAATGAAATTTTATAACTTTGTGCTTTCTATCTAGGTAGAAGAAATATGAATACTTTTTTTAAGATAACAATAACAATATGCAAGGAATAGGGGTAATGACAAGTATTACTAAAAGACTACCCTTTCTTGACAGAATCAACCTTTTGAAACCTCTAGCTGGTGATTCAGAGACTGGGGAGTTACTTCAGCTGTTTTGTTTTTCTTTCTTATCTTGCTCTCAGAAACATTTTGAGCCCTGGGTCCCTCAGTGAGCCTGTCCGAGGACCCAGTTATTAGTTTGTTATTGGTACTGAGGAAGAGGTGAGAAGGGGCATAAGTGTAATCCTTCGATAAAACAAGTTTAAGTTCTTTGTGTTTTTTTTTTTTTTTGTTGTTGTTCCTTTTCCTCTTGAGCAGAGGGCTGGTGATGAAGTGAATAAAGGCTTCATGTCAGGCTGAGACAGCATACCTAGGTCTGTAACTGCCGTTAAGCTCCTGACCACCCCCACTACCTTGTGTTCTGGTTTGTCTTTATGTGGGAAGCTCTGAAAAAAGAGTTATGGGAGGGACAGTGTTGGAGAAAGGAATACTGCAATTTAGAGTATGAATCTCAGTGTTAATACACCTCTAATGCAGTGACTGGGTAAGCAAAGGAGGTTCACTGGAATGTCAAAGACTGCACCTGGAAAATCTATACCACTTAAACTGCAAAAGACAGACAGGTGAAGCTGCAATTACTGCTGAAATGTATTCATTTACTTTTCCTAATGACCAAAGCATAACACCGTCTGATAAAAACAGAAGCATTTTCCAAATGGATTTTAAAGAACAATTTATCCGAGTGGTCTCCACATGCATTGATATCTGTTGAGTCTCTTTTTCTTAGCTTGGACCTTTAAAAATGGACATCTTTTTGTTCTTATGCTTTATGTGTAGTTTTGCGATTCAGTTGATTTTTTTTAAAGTGCTCCCAGTGTACTTTTAATATTCTGCTAACTGTGAAATGATCACTGTCTGAAAAAACATAATTTGTGACATGCAAGGAGCAGAGGTAACTGATAAAATGGCTTTGTCTCTTTTAAGACATTAATAGTCAGCTTTTGTTTTAGGTTCATGATAGAAAGTGAAGGAAAGGAGCATTTCTTCAGGCACTTGCAGCTTTTTTTTTCCCCTTTGACTATTCATTAATCTATAGCAAGCTTTTATTGAATGCTTCATTAGTTTTGTGTGACAGAAAATCAACAAAGACTTGCATTTTGTTCTCAATCTAGTTTGTATCTACCTGCCCACTATTCTTACTGAACACACATTCCATAAACAATGTTTGGTTATCTGTTATGTATAATTGAAAAGCCTCTTACATTGTTCATTTGTCATTCTAAGCCATGCGTGGTTATTGAGAATTGGAGAAAAAATTTGGACGTGTTTGCATTGGTAAATTGAATTTTTGCACTCACACTAATCTTCAAAAGTAGCATTTGGGCTCAGTAGGCAAGAAAAGAAAGAAAAGGGATAAACTTGTTTTTAACCCCTGTAAAAAAAAATCTTAACTCCAAAGCAAGAAGGTAGTTGACTTGGTAGGATGTAGGGGCAATAGAGCTTGTGGAAACTTGGCTTTTACTTTTTGGTACTGACTATTTAATTTCTGTAAATTGTTCATATACCAAACCAAATCCAGTAATGAAGGTATGTAAAAGGATAGATTCCCAACACAAAGCTTCATGAAGATCCGAAGGAGACAACAATGGAGAATGAATGTGGAAGACAGTAGCTTGGTCTCCATTGCTCCAGTGTCTTAGCACACCATCATCTTCAATATGTTTATCCCTTCAAAATGTTACTCTGGAGGTAAAAAAAAAAAAAAGGTCTTAACTAATTTTTTTGTAGTTGCCTCTGCTAATGGGCTGTTGATGTATGGAGGAGCTGAGAAGGGCATAGATAAAAGCTCCTCAATGCTGGTTTTAGACTAGCCATCAGTATTAGCTCAGCCATCATGAACAGCAAAAGCTGCATAGAACTGCTGGAAATGGGGTTTGGACAGGCAGCTGGACTCTTAGAGCATTTCACTGTAACCCTCTGCTGTTCACTTACAGATCACTCACAGAAGAGCATACTGACTTCAGAACTGGCTCCCCACTGCTGCCAACTCCTTGGGCAGCGCCAATGCAACTGCACTTATTTCTGAGGCTTGTTTGGCTGCTTTGCTGTCCAAGACTGCAACAGGGAGCGCTGCAGGAAGGAAACAGGAAGAGGATGATGAAACAGAAGTTTTCAGTACTAACCACAAGTCCTGGTGGGGGCCCATCAGCTGGTCAGGCTGACAGTGGTCACCTCTGTAGTTGCACTGAGCTCCAGGAGGGGATGTAAGGAAAGACCTATAGTGAGCTTAGGTAGAGCAAGCTAGTGAAGTATATTGTTTATAGCAGTCAGTATTGGTGGATGCCTGAGGAATAAGGCTCCAAACTTTTAAGTTCACTGGATTTAGCTTCTAGTTATTTAGTAAGGTTTAGGATATTTTGGGTGTTTTTTGGTGTTTTTTTTCTTTTGCTTTTTTTTTTTTTTTTAGTTGTCTGGCCTCCCTTTGTGCTCATGTAAAATTTAGACTTCATCCTTTTGCAACGAGTTCCTCAGGCTTATGACCTGTGTGATTTTTTTTTTTTGGTTTGTTTGTTTCTGTGGGAAGGACATCCTGCTTTTATTGTTTAGAATAGCCTGGTTTCATTTTATGAAGGACATGCTGGGTTTCAGTGAGGAAGGAAGATGGGGAAAATCATAGAATCTTAGAATCCTAGAATCATCCGGTTGGAAAAGACCTATAAGATCACCAGGTCCAACCGTTAACCTAGCACTTCCAAGTCCAATCACTAAACCATGTCCCTAAGCACCACATCTAGGCATCTTTTAAATATCGCCAGGGATGATGACCCAACCACTTCCCTGGGCAGCCTATTCCAATGATTGATAACACTTTCTGTGAAGATATTATTCCTAATATCCAATCTAAACTTTCCTTGGTACAACTTGAGGCCATATCCTCTTGTCTTATCACTTGCTACTCGGAAGAAGAGACTAACCAGACTCACCTGGATACAACCTTGTCTTGGGCAGTTATAGAGAGTGATAAGGTCTCCCCTCAGCCTCTTTTTCTCGAGACTAAAAATGACATATCAAAGCATATAGCCATATTTTTCTCATTGGATGATGTCCCAGATCAGGTCCGTTCTTTCTCCTCTGAACAATGAACTTCTTTGTCTCAGTACCATGCATAGGGATCCCGGTTTAGGTTTTTTGTTTTGTTGTTTGTTTTTATTTTTTCCCAAGACCTAGGGGACTAGACCTTTCTGCTGAGTTGGGATTTCTGCCCAGGAATATCTTCTTCTCTAACTTCAGAATAACCTTTCCAAGAGCTTAAAATTTTTGAGCTTCTTAAGCCTCCAGAAATTCTGTACTATTTTAGACTCCAGGAATAAATAAAACTGAATCTTAAACAAATATAGAACCTAGAAATGGTTTCTAATTCAAATATCCTTGTCTGTAGATTGACAGTACAAAAGACAATGCACAGGTCTATCCCAGACAGTCAAAAGAGTGGACAACATGCCCACATCTGGCCTTTTCTCCCCACCAAAGAGTCTTGAACTTCTGTCACACTCAGTAATGGTGTACAGGATCTCTATGTTACTGTGCATCCTTTATTTTTTGCATCACTAACTCTCCCACTCCTGAAAAAAAATGATTGCTTTTGGCTTTATCTTCTTTTTGTCAAATTACTTCTTTGCTGTGTAGCTTTCTGTATCTTTTGTCAAAGGATTCACCTTCCCATCTCATTGTCTTACAACTACCAGGCCCTTTTCTGCGATGTGATTTACTGGTGTGCGTGTATTTTGTTAACCAAGGGGTTGCTTCCATTTAAATGCAAGATTGTCAAGGTTTAATGAATATTGTTGTTTATGGTCTCTCACCAGCCCTTGGAACTGTATTCTAAATGTAATTAAAAAGCCACAAAGAGAGCAAACATTGGAAATGTGTGTATTCTTGATTTTTAATCTGGCTGTTACATATAACAAATTGAATTGTCAGTACTAAGCAATTTATAGGTTGCAAATGGAAGAAATTCTCAGATCATTACAGATGTGTAGCTATTTATATAGTACAGTGAATCAAAGGTCCTGTAACAGGAAGGATCACTGCAGTTGGTGAGAAGGTCTTGAGGCAGGAATTTGGAACAAAGCCACCACTGAACAGGGCCACAACAACCTGAACAATTCCTGCTAAGTTGCCTGCGTAAGCAACCTGCAAGGCAAGGCCAGAAAAACTGCCCTGATAGACCTGAGACTACAAATATGCTAATACCTCACAGTATTTCCATCTATCTATCTATCTATCTATCTATCTATCTATCTATCTA